>VZSZ01002193.1:1352591-1364354 GCA_013398815.1 Ibidorhyncha struthersii
AGTATTGTGTCCAGTTCTGGGCTCCCCAGTTCAAGAAGGACAGGGGTCTGCTGGAGAGTGTCTAGCAAAGGGCTACTAAGTGATTAGGGGATTGGAACATCTTTCTTATGAGGAAAGGCTGAGGCACTTGGGTCTTTTCAGTCTAGAGACGAGAAGATTGAGGGGGGGGTCTTATCAATACTTATAAATACTTAAAGGGAGAGTACCAGAGGGATGGGAACAGTCATTTTTCAGTGGTGCCCAGCGATAGGACAAGAGGTAATGGGCACAAACTTGAACATGGGAAGTTCCATCTTAACATGAGGAAGGACTTCTTTACTTTGAGGGTGGCAGAGCACTGGAACAGGCTGCCCAGAGAGGTTGTGGAGTCTCCCACACTGGAGACATTCAAAACCCACCTGGACACTGTCCTGTGCAACCTGCTGTAGGCGACCCTGCTCTGGCAGGGGGATTTGGACTGGATGATCTCCAGAGGTCCCTTCCAACCCTGACCATTCTGTGATTCTGTAAATTACTTTCAATTTAAAAAAAGAGACAGTATACATATAACCTCACTGTAACTTCAGGTACTTGCAAGATTCTAATTTATTTCAGTTAAAATAATTTTAAGTGACCCATAAAAAGAAACACGATTGATCTTTCTCCTTTCACTTATGTAGTAGCTGAAGAGCAAATTCTGTTCTTTGGAATGCTGTGATGTGAATGACAAAAAAAAATCCAAATAGGCCTAATTCAGCAGAGCTGATAACGGCTGCTATGTACAAGAGACTTGGGCCCAGAAGGCACTTTAAAGAAATGTGAGATTATACTTATGCTGCTGGGCAATATACCCCAATTTTTATTAACAGTAGGACCATTTCATGACAGGTAGACAATATCGAAGAGAGTGCAAATGAAAATTGCTCCCATTTAAAAGGATTTTTAATATGAAAAAGCAGCTGCATAATAACATTGTCCTGTCCTAAATATAATTTCCTTTGTCACTCTGAGAGACAGAATGTTGGGCTAGATGGACCAGCAGTCTGACTTAGAAGGACAGAGTAAATAAGATCCATGCTCTTCAGCATATTGCCCAAATGACTTTATGAGCAGACTTACTTATGTGTTGGATGAGAGATGACAAATAAACTCAGACTAGAGAAATGTGGTGTTCTCTTTCACACTGTCAGCTAATATTAGAAGGAAACCAATGTTAAAAGTGAGAAAAAAATAAATATAAAATATTTTTATGAATCGTGAAAGTGAGATTCTCATATAAATGAGAATTTGTTAATGTTGGTTCATCTAATATAATGTACAAACTCAGATATGTTGAAATAAAATAAAATGGAAATGAGCAACATGTAAATATCTATTTCTTTTGCAATGATCAAATATCTGAAGAAAAAAAGCTTACAGAGGAAGTTATTAGTTCATATTTTAAATATAATTAGAATGATTCATTAAATGTTTTCAAAAAATATGAATGAGAATAAACGACCTGAAAAATATCTCCATCTTAATTAGGCTCAAAGCTTTCCTGAAAATGCAGTTTCCCTTTTCTCTTAGCAGATTTCATTGCCATGTAAAGGTATTATTTCTAAAACAAAAATGAAAGTTATACAGTGATCTTTAGCACCTCCAGGGTTTGCACTTTTTCTCTCCCTGTAAATCTCATACTTCTTCCTACCCTTCAATGTTTAATCCTTCTTTCAAGTAATAAATGCTACCATGCTACTTGCTACTCCCCCTCTCCCCCAGTTAAGAGTCCTGCTTCTCCAAGCTTGCATAACTTTGCCTATCACATAAAAGACACAGGTGACATAGCAGGAGCATAAGGAGAATAGAAAAATAATTTCCTAGAATTAGGAGTTTAAAAATTGTGTCATGCTCTACTGGTGAAATTAAAGCACCATTACCTTCTAAATTAAGCCCTTAGTATATTTCCTAGAAAAGATTCTTAAGGTTTCATAGTGATTCTCTTCCTCTTAGTAACTGTTACTTTTCAAAGACTTGCAAACAGAGTGGCAATTTCTTTTCATCTAGTTTAGAGATAGCAACAAAAAATGTTTTGTTATACAGAAAACTGTCTGAAAAGGATGGTGTGCCTCAGCATATTCACCAGAAGAAAAAAATAATTGTTAACTCACTTTGTTGTATGTATATATATATAACACCACATCCAAAATTCCTTTTTTCTGGTTACACACTAATGAGAACTGGCTTTTCTCTGACATCTGGAACTAGTGCTCAGGTTTCCCAGAATTCAGACCCTCCATAATTACAAGAGGCACCAACTACCCACAATGAACATGTCTAGTTAATATCTAATCAACTTTGTCTAAGAGTAGCCGCAAAATGACGTTTTTCATCAATGTTGATAACTGGTTCTTCTAGTTATACATGTAAACATCCACTCATGACTGGAATACATATTTGAGGTGCATGTGCGCAGTGATGCTCTGCCCAGAGGCTTACTTATGAAGAAAAATCCTTAAAATTTATTTCCAATGAAAATAGGAGCATGTGCCCTCTGAAATATCTAAATTCATGAAAAGTTATTTGAAAAGCTAAATTAGCCCTAAATCCTGTATTTGCATTCTAAATCTCAAAGTCACCAGGGACACCCTAGAGGGATGCTATGCCTATTCTGCTTTGAGAAATAAGTTCTTTACCATTACTTCCTCCCAGCTATGCAGCAGATTCAGCTCCTCTCTATTTTTACTTGATTCCTTCATGATTGTGTACCATACCTTGTTATCTTTTTCGTATATTTGTTATCAGTGGTAGTTGGCCTCAGATACACAATGTTCTCTTCACCTGTGTAAATTCAATGTCAGCTTGAGGTCAAGTTGACACACACAAATATGTGTCAGAAGTGTAAATGAATTCTGCATCTACATTTAAAATTTCTCCTGACTTCTGGGACAGAGCCTGACAAATCATATTTAAAAGATGATAGCTCCAAGCTCAGTAGTTTGTTCATCAATTTAAATTCAGTTTTCAAGGTAGACAGGACACTATTCTTGAAATACCTATGAGGAAACTAGACCTAGATAGCTATTTTGAGTTAATGTGATTCAACGATTACCTCTTCAAAATGTCACTTAAAGTATCTGCCCATTCATCTCAAGTCTGCTTAATGCAGAAAACAAAATAAGAAAAAGGACTTAGACAAATATTTTGAAACTCAGCCTAAAGTCAAGCTTATATTTAGATTCTTAGACATGTGGGACAAATTTTTAGAAAACCCAGTTATTCAGTTTCTCAGGGAAATCAATGTGACTTGCAGATAATCAGCTGTCTAAAATACTCAGACCAATTTTTAAGTGTCTTCAGTACTTCACCTTTATTAATTTTGTACTTTGCATTGCTTGCAAAGAGAAGATTTCATTAAGGGCATGAAAATTCTGTTTTAATATTTTTGTCTTCACATTAACTCTTTGCAAAACAGTACTCAATTTTTTGTTATTAATTTAGAAATTTCTCTTGTATTTGTATGTTTCTATTTTTATTGTTAATAAATACGTTTTAAGAGATCAAAGAAAATAAGTAAAACAATTCTCACACCCTGTCTCTTCTTATCTAGCTATTGACTTCCAAAGAGCCAGGTTTTCATTGTGGAAGCTCAGCACTTGAGTTGGAAAATACTACCTGCTGCCAACTGTGATTTCATCTGGGAGTAAAGCATCTCGTTTCCCTTGGCAGAGGTCTAAGAAAATATTTCTAAAGGGTATTTGCTGCTCTTGCAGCATAACTACTCTACTTTCTTTATATTTAAGGCTCTTAACAGAGTACAAACTCTTATCTCTCATCAACTGATTGATTCTTATCTCTGTTTCCCTATCATGCCTTCCTCTGTTTGTTTGTTTATTTTTCAAGATGCCTGTTTTTTTACCCAAATTGTTTCTTCTATTCTGGAAGAGTTAAATCACTGTTCACTTGCAGATTGCTCTTAAAACTGTTTGTTTACACAACCCATTAAGAAGTAAAGCAATAAAATTATGAGAATGTTAAGGTTATTTCTACATCACATTATTGTCTTGTTGTTTCCTTGTACTCCCCCAACAGTCTGTCTAGACCCATCTTTTACTTGTCTTTTGAGTTTAAGGCAGACTTTTTTTTAGCTATTGGTAGCTCACATAAGAATATAGAGTACTAAGATATATTAATTGTTCTAAATGCTATGATCATCCAAAAAATAAATATTAATAAAAGTCATAATGGATACAGGAGACTCACTTTCATTATGAGAAAAAAGATTTGTGTTTATTTTTCACTTAAGTTCACTAGCTTACAGAAAAATCCTACTATTAGAAACAAAAAAAAATGATAGTTTTTGTCTCAGTTCACAGACTTACCATTAATCTGTCCTGTTATATGGAACAAAACTGAAGATTGCCTTTTTTGTTTGGTTGGTTTGTTATTTTTTTGTTAGGGAGGACATGACCAATAACTTCTATGCTCTGATGGAACTTTTTTTTTTTGCTGGCCTTTCAATATACTGTATAGAAAGATTCAATGACATTTCATTCACAGAAAAACAGACTAGAATAAGCACTAGCACTCTGCAGTATATACTCTAGAAAAAAATCCATTTTTGTGATTTTAATTTTCTGATGTTTAGCATGATTCATTGGTTTTTTTCTTTAAAAAAGCAGCAAAATTCTTCGATTTCATGAAATAATACACAGAACTTGTTTTTTAACATTTCTTCAAATCCAAGATTAATATTAGGCTCAACAGGCAAATGAGCAAATGGAGGACTGCATCAAGCTTTACATTTTAGTTATTAAAATTGAAACGATCCTTCTGGAGAATTTTATTTTCATCTTCATGACCATAGACTTTATTACAAGGGGCTGCTAGAACACTGTAAGCTTTTAGGCTTTTTTTGTCTTCATATTTCCTGTAGTATAAACTTCATACTAGAACTTTTCAAGAAAGTTAAAAAATACTTTAAAAAAATTGCTCTGTGAGTGAAAAACTACATGAATAAGTACCATGCTGGATTCTAATCAATGGATTGGTGATATTACTTATGAGTGAACTAAAAAAATGCCCTAATTGTTTAAAAAAAAATATGTATCTAAGGGTAAGCCACAAAATTAAGTGAACTAGTTTTATAGATAGTCATATGCAAACAAGCTATTTTAACATACTAGAAATATTTTTCAGAATTGTTTCAGTATATAAGAAGCAAGATTTCCCAGTCAATGAATTAGCAAGCAGTCTTCAGAAACCTGGATTGAAAATTTGACTAACCAAAAGAGTCATGATAATACTTAAACTTTCAAAGTTAGTAAGTGTTCTTACATGCAACTCAAAGAATGTGAAGAAATACACTGTGCTCTTCTTAGGCTTTTCAGCAGTAAATGTTCTCAGTCACAAGTAGAGTATTAGGTATAGACGTGCACCAGAAAAATCAGAAACGGTGCTTTTTATCAGAGTATATGCATTTTACAAAGTATTTATCTCATCAATGCTTATAAATATCTAAAGGGCGTGTATCAAGTGGATGGGGCCAGACCCTTTCCAGTGGTGCCCAGCAACAGGACAAGGGGCAACGAGCACAAACTGGAACACAGGAAATTCCATCTCAACATGAGGATAAACTTCTCTGCTTTGAGGGTGGCAGAGCACTGGAACAGGCTGCCCAGAGAGGCTGTGGAGTCTCCTTCCCTGGAGATATTCAAAACCCACCTGGATGCATTCCTGCCCAGCCTGCTCTAGGTGAAGCTGCTTTGGCAGGGGGATTCGACTAGATGATCCCTGAAGGTCCCTTCCAACCCCTACCATTCTGTGATTGATATCTCCACTCTACAGAGGAAAACAACCAGTAACAGTAACAGCAGGCAGATAAACAGTGACACAGAAATGAGTTCCTTCTATGATAAAATTTAAAATACTATCCCAGTCAGAGATTTCTTTTGTGAGTGTAACATCTTGCCAGCTCTGTTATACATTTTGGAATATATACAGGAAGATCTCAGGTTCAGAAAAAATAGCTTAGGCTTATCATTATGTTTATTAGTTATCGGAATTAAATTAAAAAACATTAAATATAATAACTTGTAGCTCAATTGCCTGGTCTCATGAGAATCATGAGAAGTTTCTGATTATGTAATTAGGACTGCACTAGCAAAAACTGTGCTTAGCAGGAGCACATCTGGCCAGTTATGTGGCATTTTTAAGGGTTAAATATATGACAGTAAATTGCATTAAGAACAGAATCTTTTCTGTTTATATTTCATCACATCAGTGTTTCAGATTTGAACAAAGAGCTTTCGGGATCATGACCTTTTTCTGATATTCATCAATAAGTAATGCTTCCATAATATCAAATTATTACGGGCTTTTAGTACTTAAACCTTCATTTCTTTATAAAAATTTCAAACCAGGAAAAAGCAATAGATTTCATTAAACTTCAGAAGTTGATAAATTTTAGTGAACCACTATCACAGATTCATGATCTTCGTTTAAAAGATTTCCTCTATTAAGAGCTAATGGTATAACCAAATTAGAGGGTTATATCCATTGAGATTAAAGATTTGTTAAAATACAGTAACATGAAGAAACTAAGGAATGACAGCCTTGTTCTTCCAACAACTGTTAATTTTAAGTGATAGAAACTTATTTTAGATTACTGCTTTCCTCAGTCAAATGTAACATACCAGATTGCAGCAAAAAAAATGGCCTTTTTCTGCCAAGCAATACAAACAAATAATGAAAGCAAGAGTAAGAGTGTTTTTTTAAAAAAAGTATTTGCAATAAGTTTGCATGTGTTCCTTAATTTTTAATGTTTATTGAATTTTAAAGCATAGCCTAAGATGAAATAATGCAAGGACAAATTCATATGAAGACATGTTCTAGAAAATGTGTGGGATGTAGAGGACCTTACAAACTTGGTATTATAAACAAGGAAAGAAGCAAATAAAAAGCAGAATATGGGAGCAGATGGCTAGCATGAAATTCTGGAGAGAACTTTTGGTTTTCATTTTTTTACAAGCCAATCTGTCTGAGAACGTCCAATCCACAAGTTGCCAGAAAGTGGTGGATTGTGTTCAAATTTTGGCTGTAGAAAAAGGAATCATTTTTCAAAAAGGTTTATTTTGTAACCTATCCCACAGAAGGAACATCTGTGTGTGATAGAAAAGATTATTTTAAAACCATCATGTGATCTATCCATTTGAATTAGATTATTCTTTCCCTATAATTAACTTGCAATTATATGTCATGCCAAATTAATACAAATTAAAGTGCAAACACCAAAAAGAGACCAACACAGGTGGAACATACAAATTATTGACCAAAACCAACAAATATTGACTAATATAGTCAATACCACATAAATGAACAAGTCATTGCCATGTTAATGTGACGAAATTCATCCTTGATCAGTGTCATCAGTACATCTGTTTGTATTTATAAATGGAATCATACGTTTACATAAATGACAGTATATCAGTTCTGTGATGATATGTCACAAGCAAAAGTATAGACAATGTACGTTGACAGATCCTTTAGCTGTAGGAAATCAGAAAAAAAAAAAAAAAAGACAATTTTTTTTATCTGTCTCAGAAATTCCCTCAGCTAAAACTACAAAGGGACCTTGATGTCCTGCTGCTTTGTGAAACTCATCAGTTTAGACTCTTCATGCAACTCAGAGAGAGTTAGTCTTCCAAAAACCCCACAGATACAGAAAGACAAGTTAGCTATGACTCAGAACTCTGAGCAAAAAGAATAGTGTCAAGTACCTGGAAAAATTGCTTATGGTCAATGGTACAAATTAAGGGTTAGGTGGCAGTTAGGTAGTGTCTGGCAGAGCTCATCAACGCCTAAGTATTGGATGCAAACATCTTAGTCACACTGGGAATATATTTGGCTTAAATATGAGAACAGGTATCATTGCAGTGAGAAATGCTGAAGTTTTCAGAAGTGCCTACAGCCTTGGGGATACTTTCTTTGAAAAGAATGTGTTCTCAGCTATTTTTTTTTACCTTATTAAAGGGTAAGTTGCAAAGAAGGCTGACAAGGCCACATAATACAATACATAGTGATGCGTTGAGCAGTATGTTGAACCAATAGTTCCAAAATGCATAGTTGCATTAGAGCATCAAAAAAGAACGAGCTTTACATCTCCATAAAATTAATTAACCTAAGCAGAAAGCAGCCATTATATGGCTGTATTGCTTCAGTCACAGAACCACACACATTATGGCTATCTCTGTCCCCTTCTAAGCACTGTAAAAATCCCCTTAAACAGCTTTGAAAAATCCCACCTTACAATGCAGACTTTTTAAAAACAAAAGAAGAAAGATCTGAATATATCTATCCTTCTCCACTCCTTTAACCTGACAAATATTCACAGAGGTTTATATAATATTTTATAATGTGTCATTATCTAGGCAACCATTAATTAGACAAAAAAACCTTAGGCTTGAATTTGTATAATTAGCTATATTATTATTTTAAAGGCTTGGAAGCTGAAACTTTTTAGTGCAATTAGTATAAGTACTAGCAATCATAATTACAATAAAATTTGTCAAATCTCAAGTCTTTGTGTTGGAACTTAGAAGACTGAATGGACTTGCTTTCATCGTATAACTCTACATAGATTGAAAACTGAGAAAAGGTAAACACAGTCCACAAGCAAATTTGTACAGTTAGGGTCCAAGAGAGCATAATGATTGTCAGCCAGTTGTGGATGTTACAAAACGTTCTCAGACATTAGGAAAAAATATACAATGCATTATTATTTCTTTCCTTGAAAGGTGATCTGAAATTATAAATGATGACTATAAATCATAACCTTCAACTGAGTAATTTAATATGAATCTGAGCATATAAAACTGAAAACTGAAACTTTTTATACATAGGTCTAGATAAGTTTCGTCTAACAGGTAAATTCTCAGACAGATGTAGGAATTTTTCCTAATCAATGCATCCTGAAATACCACTTGCACTCACAGACTGAAACCGTGGTCAATGCCTTCTCTGGAAGAACAAAAGGTCTTTGGGAAGAGGAAGAAGGCTCAGGGAATTGCAAAAGAAAAAGAGAGAGTGAGAAAATGAGAAGAAGAGAGAGGAGGGTGTCTTTTTGATTTAGTATTACTGTCAGTAGCCTGTGTATCTTTGCTTTCGCTTTCTCTGTCTTCTATAAACAATGATTACCTTTTTGAGAATTCTTACTGTTTTGATTTTCTGTTTTACTTTAACCAGCTGTGAACTGTGTGTTTTTAATTAATAGAATAACAAGGTATTCCTTGGCTATGACTGTGGAGTATCAATAAATCAAGGCACTAAGAAACCTGGCACACATCTGAATGCTCCCTCATATCTTTCAAGGTCACCAGAATGTGACTGGGCCTTTGTTTCCACACCCCCGGTCCACACGTAACTGGCACCACTGGAATCAGGGTGGTGGTGGAGAAGCACTGCCGGCCTCAGAAGGGGATCTGGCACAGCTGAGGAACCAGGGAATGAACAAGAGCAGAACACCCAACTCCAGTGCTGTCAAAGAACAGCAGCTGCAATGCTGTTAAAGACCCAAGGCCAGGCTGAGGCGCTCCGTGGCAATGCTCGCAGGATTGGTGCTGGTGCAAGTGCATACAAGGAATTGGCTCATGATGCATCTTTTCAGACTCTTTGTAGAACCACTTATGGTTGTAGGACTCTTTCTAATGCATTGTTTATTAAATAATTAATTTATATATATATATTTAAGCACAAACATGTGTTCAATTCTCTTCCAAGGGTGCAATAAAAACTCCCCAGCAATACTCACATCAACTACTTGCTTTTACAGATCCAGTCCTATCACACTGCACCATTTGCAAATCTAAGTAGAAATAGCTTTAGAGCTTCAGCGTTTAAATAAGTCACAACTGATTGGTCAGTTCTATCCAGTCAGCCATGAAAAGAACCAAAAATCATACAGTGGATGTGGTTACAAAGGAAAGAATCAATTCAACATTAAGACTGGGAGACTGTGTGGGTAAACAACTACAATCCCATTAAGCAGCAGGAACAAGCTCCAGCCCAGCTGGGGTCTTTGAATGAAACCAGTTAAAGCTCGAAATGAGAGGAAAAAAAATATGCAACCCCCCCCCCAAAAAATTACAGATAGAAATCTAGTCCCTTGAAAATCAGGACACACTGCACAAAACTGAGAATAAAAGGCAGCATAAGCAACAACAGGAGGTAAACCAAGAGAAACCTGAATTAGAGCAGGTACAGGTGAAGAACTAGTCTAAACATGAGTGCGACTAGGATCCAGAATGCCAATTCTTTGTGAAATAGGGAAGAAAGAAAACTGTATTTACCTTTGGACCTGTTCTTTGTTTGTATTTGCAACTGCAGAACTATGGAAAGACTGTTAGGTGTGACGAAACCTGCAGTCAAACAGAAGGAATGAAGAACTGAAAGCAGAGAACAACCAGAAGTCTCTCTCTTTAAATGTGAATTGACTTTTGGGGATTGTTGTGAAAAAACAGGCAGTATTCGAAGCACAACAGCGTAAAGATAATGAATCATACAGAACACTATACCGGAAAACAGAGCAAAACAGAGGGGAGGTAATATATGAATCACTTATCCAAATTTGTCAATATCCAGGCTGATGGATTACCCTATATATATCAATCCTGGGTTACTGTGATAAGTCTCTATTTTACTCAATATCTTATTGCATAGCAATGAGGGACTACCGTTGTTATCCTAGACATCCTAATGCACATAGTTAGTGCTCTGTTGACAAATCTGTATTAAACCCTTTATAAAACACTTCTTTCCAAAATACTTTTTCTCATAATTTAAGCGTGGCCATTTTAAAACAAGTTTGAATAAGCCTCACTTCCCAAGAGATGCAGGTAATAATGTGAAATAGACCTGGCTTTATTTATCCCTAAAAAGACCCACATCCACTGGTAATTATTTTCTGTTTGTACCCAATGGGTTTTCTGTTGGGAAAGTCTATCACCTATGTATGTATAAGTGCATGGGCTAGAAATGCACACATGCATCTCTAAGTTTAAAACCTCATACTCACTCAAGTGAAAACCAGAATATAAAACAAAATGAAGCTTCTGCCCTTGCTTTCCTGCCTCACACAAAGAGGCCAAATTTTTCAGCTTCTTTCTGAAGTCTTGGACTTGACAGGAAAGAAAACCTGAAATGCGTGTTTTGGCCTTATTATCAGCTTGTATAAATGAGCACTATTATATAAGCTTTAATGGAGAGACTCTGTCACATGCCAGTTGAAGATGTGTCCTGCTTACAGTAATTTCAAGTATTTGTCAGGCTGTCGAAAACAGAGGTGATTACAGCCCTGATGTCTTGTCTTGTATCGTGTCACTGAGAACTGCAGAAGGGAAAAGCACATGTTGCTCAGCTTGTTCCAGCACCACCGATTATCTTTGGCTTCTTGAATCTGATGTTGGAGTTCAAAGGTCGGAAGAAAACTATGCTGCTGTGACAGCTTTATGTTTAGAAATAGGAGTCAAAAAGTGCCCTCCTCTGTCATAAATCCCAAGCTGATTATAACAACACTTGCAGCAGAGAACCAATATGACCGTGTTATTTAACTGCAAAATTTGTTGAAAAGAAGAACCGATGATAGAAATTGAATATGGTTTAGTATTTTCAAAGGCCTGAACATAAACCCCCACACACATATCTCCCATACATTTGTGAGTAGCAATGTTTTTCTCACTGCAGTACTCCACATCTGAAAAGGGGCGGGGGGTGGGGTGGGGTGGGGGGGAGAGATAGAAAGGAAAAAGG
>VZSZ01002193.1:1364416-1436877 GCA_013398815.1 Ibidorhyncha struthersii
ATGAGGGCAGACACTAGAGAAATTCATAAATATAAAAATATGTCAGATGCAGGAAGGACTGCAGAGGTGCAGTTCCTGCTCCCAGGACTGTATGGTGTTCCCATTAAGGCAGCATTTTATTAAAAATAAATAAATAATAATAATATATCTATATATATGAATTTAGGAACTAAAATCTGTCTGTGTGTTATGGTCTGACTATACAAGCTGACAGGTTACAAAGTCACCAAGCTGCTTCTTGCTTTTTCTGTACTCCAGCTTCATTAAAATTGCACCCTTCTACAGTACTACACTATCATCCAATTCAGCAGAAAGGTACAACATCCCTTCTACCTCATAAAGTCCATATTGAAATATTGAACACACAGTCCTGGAAAATGAGAGATGAGACACTGAATCTTGCAAGTTAAAAAGGAAATTAAGAAATATTGAGGTATAATATTATTGCATGGCTTTTCCTTGAAAAGCTTTTTTGTCATCCATGTTAATTTTATTTAATTGGTCATATATTTTATATTTCACGGTGAATCGGAGGCAAGACTAGAAGTACAGAGAGATCTTTCAGCTGAAAAGCAAAAGTCAGTTTATTTGCCTAGGGTCATACAACTGTTAAGTAGAGTTTTATCAGCTTGACTTTTTGGACTGAAGCAGTCCAAAACCATACTGTGAATGTACGCATATATAGTTGAACCAACACATCAGGCAGAACTGCATTACTGAGGTGTTCAGCGCAACAAAGGAATGACTAAGTTTTTATTTGCTGTAACCTCTCTCATGTTTTCAGGACAAGTCCAGACAGCAACTTTTCTGGCAAGAAAGTTCAAACCAGTTTCTAGTCCTAGGTGTTCACTGTGCATGCATGGAAAGCTAAATCCTAGAGCACTGTGCATACAGGTGTATATCCATGCATTTAAGGAATGATATTGCTTTCCTTTTGCGCCCTAAATATTGACTGAGAGCAATGGAATGAGATGTGGAGTGGGCAATTTAGCGGGCATATAATGAGAAATGAGCCTACAAAATACATGAAAGAACAACTGTTGCATCTCTGTTTTTGTAGTTATGAGGCTAGTGAAAGCCCAAAGTAGAACCTGTGCAGAAGATGGAAGACATCAAAAGCCTAGAATATGACAATACCATTTTTTTTTCTTAATTATTCCTCACTTTATCTTATCAACATCCCAGCTAAAGGGTGGAGATATAAGAAATGCCTTTGCTGATTTTAACCACTACAGAATAGATCCCTGGATTTAATTTTAAAATTCTTGGTTCCATTTCAAACTTCTTTTACACTTACTTTTTGGGCATATTCAGAATAAACCATGTCAATTTATGTATCAACACAAAATATTACTACTGCAGTTTACAAATGAGAACTGATTTGATGTGTTTCTTTTGCTTTTGAGATTCTCTTTCTCGCCATCAAATAGGCATACAACTTCTACTTTTGTAAAGCATTTGAGTATTCAGAAAATCTGTGTTTGAAATCTATTTCAAGGCAAACAACACAATCTGAAATAAAAAGATCAAAGTTAAATGAAAGGAGAGAGAAGTATTTATAACTCAGAGAAAAACTATTATAGCTTGAATGACCTCTTAGTAGATTTTGGTTTTTTTATTAAGCTTCAAAATATCATGTTGCATAGTTTGATACCCTGAATTTCCTTCTTTTTCTCTTTTGGAAACTACATCAAAAACATCAAAAGGGACTGTTGTGTTCAGACACTGAGAGTATGGGAAGCACAAAAGCAGATTGCCAGAAAAATATAAAAGTAATCAAAAGTCCCTACTCTTTAGAGAGTAGGATTAAAGGTTCAGCCAGTCTAATAAGCGGGTATTGGATTTAGAAAACCTGGTAACCCTTGAGTAAAAGAAAATAACCTGAGTATGCACCATATTGGGAAAGGTATTCAGAAAATCAAAATGGCTAATTGCTAAGTCTTTATTAAAACAGTCACACTTGTATCCGGTTAACCAAAAAAGGTATAGCTTTCAGATACTGTTTTTAATTTTCACCTAGGAAAGATTGTCTGGCCCAGGGGGAGGGAAGGTCACTCTGTCTTTTATTTGTAGGGACATTATGAAGTAGAACAAGAAGAACAAGTAGAACAAGAAGAACCCTCTGTCTAGGAGTCAAAGGGTATTCACAAGCTGTCATAAAAGATATTTTTTTGGGGGGTTGTTATTTGTTTAATTTTAAGAATTATTATACACTGAGGTAAATAGCTTTTAGGCTGGCCTCCCCATATGCAATTTATAATGCATCAGATGAGGAACGTTAGAAATATCTAGACCTCTCCCTGCTATTAAGAAACATACGGTTTGCTTCCAAAGCCTATGTGGAATTGACTTGATGACACAATTTGCAGGACAGTCCTATTACTTGTTAGTCTTCACAGGAAAATCAGAGCTTTAACAGGACATTTAGGTAGTAGAATTTTACTCTGCAGTTGCACTTCACTCCATTTCAAGAATCATCAGTTATAAATGCCTGTTGTTCCTAGACCTAGTCCTTAAGGAGAGTATGGCAGGCAAAGCTCGGCAGTAGTATTCATTAGTAATGACAC
Organism: Ibidorhyncha struthersii; assembly: GCA_013398815.1. Lineage (NCBI taxonomy): Eukaryota > Metazoa > Chordata > Aves > Charadriiformes > Charadriidae > Ibidorhyncha > Ibidorhyncha struthersii. The sequence goes on from VZSZ01002193.1 coordinate 1,366,984, forward strand.
ATCTTCAGGTCTGGTGGCACGTGGCTAATACACAACTCAATGATCCAACAATTCCATGAAATCAAGAAAAAGATCTCAAACTTTACATTGGCATTCCCTAAGCTGCCAAAAATTCCTTGGAGTATTTCCACAACATTTTTGAAAAATCATGGAGGGGGAAACAAGCGGCAAGGTATTCCTAGCACAACCTTGACTGGATGTTGAAGGAAGCATTTACTGCTAAGGACTAATCTGTGTGTATTAATTAGTTGGTTGCCCAGAGGAGACCAATTCCTCATTTTCATAACCATCGAACTCTACCAAATGAAAAATGGAAAAATAAATCATTAGTGCAAATCACTAGTTTGTCATCACGGCTGATTTATCATCTTGTGTCTCTTTCATAAAATTGTAAAAACCATTATTTTCTGGAATGGCTTACTTTGTAAACCCCTGTTCTCTGATATTGCAAATAATATAATATTTTTTTACATGTAAATAGAAAAAGCATCATTAATAATGATGATGCTACTCTACTTGGGTTTATTTTGGCAAAATTCTTTAAAAATGTATTAAAATGCCCTAGTTTGTACTTTATTTACCCTGGGGGAATGGGGTGAGTAAGTGTATTCACACAGTTACAGAACTTCAAAACCCTTATTAGACTAAAATGAAACATGGTGATTAACAATTTAGGTTGTGAATTACGCTGTTTTTCGGTTGTCTGCCCCTGCTAAGAGGATATGCATCTCAGGACTAGCACAGTGCATTGCCTGAATAGTGCCCCACTATATCCAAACAGGGTTATCACTTCCAACTGGCTGAACTGCAATGTGGTAAAATCAGCTGTTAGATATCACCAGGATTTGCAATATTTTTTTGCGTTGCTCAGTGTGCTCAGATCCATTATCTAACATTTTTATGGTAGTCTGTGCCTTTAAATGGATTTCACTGAAGAGCTTTCAATAAACATATAATTGACTTCTGGGATGTTGGCTTGATTTAGGAACAATAAAGTTAATTCATTCTGAGCAGCTGAGTGCAACTCAGTTTTGGGAAGAGAGAATCAGTTGTCTGTATTGCTATTATCAAGATGAACACTTTGGCTACAGCATTCCTCACCAATTTAGCTTTTTTTCCCAGGGTGTAAGTAGTTCTTTGTCCTCCACTTGTAACTCCAACAGGCTATATAGCCTGTGTTGTTCAGACATACAGTACGCATTGTCTTTAAATTACAACATCACAGACCAATTAAAGAGAAGACAGTTTATATATACTGTTAATCTATTTCCCATTTTTTCAGTTTTCTGATTGAAACTGTGAACAGTATGTGAAAGAGTAGACAAGAAATGCATAGAAGGCAATAGGAATAAATACATTCATTAAACTTTCTGAACACTTCAGCAATTCTTGAATGTCACAATGTTAGATTAAATTATAATCACAAATATAAGACAAAAAAGTAAGTCTGAGATGCATGAGAATTCTGACCTTCATGACCTTGCAGTAAGGTTTGTTGTTTGTGTTTGGTTTTTGAGTATTGTTTTGTATATAACGTTAACGGTGTAACAAATAACGCCAGGCAGAATTCATGCCATATATACAGTGGAAGATGCATGGAAAGAGAAGCTTTTAGATATTTAGAATATTGGGAAGTGTTCTATTCCTCTTTGAAATGTTTCCAGGTATGCAGGATTATCACAGATTTCTAGTCTGAATCCCTCTGGCTCTAACTTTGTCTTTGTTCTTTTTGCATCCAGACTACATCTTGACTTGCCTGAATACTCATCAGTCGTTGGTCTTAAACTTGGGCAGTTTATGTAGGCTAAAGGAATACACCTTATATAGAAATACAAGAATTTATTGCTAGTCTAACTGAAACAGTCTAATCAGAGAATTATTTTCAACCCAGATGTAACTATTACAGAAAAAGGAAAAAAATGTTATTACTAAATAAAAAGTCCCAATAATATCACAGTTAAAATTACTATATATGCTTTCTGGGCAGTTCCACTGCTCCACTGGATTGCAGGATTGATGGCCTCAGTCTGGGGGAAGGTTGTATTGAGCCATCAGCATCTAAGTCCTTTCCTGGAGGACTGTGGTGTTGATGGTGAAGATTTCTTCCTCTTAACTCTGGGATATACTTGGGATTATTTTCTGACATTTTCTACCATGCTCTACACTTTACTCTTTCTTCATTGCTCTCTAATTCCATGATCCAAATCCAAATTTGGTGTATATTATACTTTGCATACAATAGCTACCTATTCATTGTTATTCTTTAAAATGTTTTACCCAACTCCCAAGATGCATTTATTTGATAATAGATATTTAACCACTGGTAAATTCCTTATAGCTTTAAGGAGTCTGGTAACATTTTGTGCTCACTCTTTCAAGGCCTTTGTTATAATCCCCTGTACTCCTCTACACTGCATTTTTATTCTAGGATCGTAAGTAGTGCATTCCACACAGCATAGCTGCTTGTTATTGCTATCTATTATTTACAAAAGGTACATATAACAATAGATGTTATGTCATGCAATTGAACAAACCTAAGCAAAAGCTAAAGCTGAGGGAACAGTCACCTTGTTAGACAGCTGTTACAGCTAAACAAGCTTAAAGAAACTTTCATGTAGTCCAAGCCTAGGTAAACCCTGTTGTTAGCATAGCGCAAAGCCTGTGGGCTGTTTCTGTAAAGGTTATGCCATATTCACTGAGCTACAAGTCTACAGTCTCTTCTCCTGTTAGATGTTAGTGTTCATCACAGTTATCATACCAGGAAATGGCTGTACTCCGGGCAGCGCTTAGGCCTTTGTCTAAATCTCACAATTAAGATTTCAAACGTGACATAAGAAAGCAGCATCGCAAAGGATGTAGAGAGGTTCAAAGCTGAAATAACAAAATCCTGTATTTTAGCTTTGTACACAACTTGATCATTCTGATTTCTTTTCATACTGGTTTGAGTTTGTGCCATAAATCAAACATAAGTAAGCTGAATGGGAATTCTGCAAAATTCCCCAAGTCACTATAGGGTCTGATATAGAAACTAGTGCATAAGAGTGCTGTTGCTGTGTGAGATTACAGTAATAGTCCCTTTTCATATTTAAATCAATGAATAACAGAAACATTGATATAATAATTTTTTCATCTGATTAGTTATCAGCCAAACATAAGTATATATGCCAGATCAGAAGCATTTGCTCACAGGTTTCAAACACAAAATACAAGTGTTTCACTACTCAACACAACAAGCAGAAATTCCCCTCCAAGACAACTCCGCTATGCTTTGTAAATCTTCACGGCTTTATAAACAATGGGAACTCGGCATACAGGTGGCTAAGATCAGAGATCTAGCAATAAAATACCATTTCATCACTTATCTTTTTTAACCCCAAAAGAAGTCCTCTCGTTTATGACAGAAATTCATCAGTAACCTGCCACTTTCACTCTAATCCACACTGAACTGATACACACCCTACATGGACAATTATTTTCAGTTTTCGTCTATATTGTTAGAAGAAGAATTTAAGAGGGATAGTTTAAAAAAAACCCAAATTAGCCTTATTTGTAACAAGCATTTCCTCTAAAAGCTGTTGGAGTAACACGCAAGTTCTCACAATCACTAATCATTAATTACTATTTCTTCTGTGAAAAGAGGAGGATTTGCTCTGGGAAGGTCAATCGAGGTCTTTCTCTAAGCTTTGTATATACATTTTTATTTTTCTCCTTTTTTTCAGACATTTAGTGTATGATATCCACCAATATTGTGCTTTCTAAAAAGAGTACCATAGTTGGATGCTGGATATATATTCACATTTAATAAATGTATAGCTTAGTTCAGAAGTCTTCAATGTCAGCAGGAACAGATGGTTTCACAGGCATTTATAATTATTCTATGAAGTATTTGTTGCCTGCATTTTCATTTCTTTATTTTCTTTACTTGAGCAAATAACATTTTCTAGCAAAGATCAGCCCTTTTACTGTCTGGAATAGCACACTGCACACATTCTTAGGCAGGAGTGTTTCACCTCTATAATGAGTACACACAATGTGTGCACCAGTGACTCCTGTAAAGAGATAAACAACGAAATATGTTAAAATTAAATTCGCAGTAAAGGATTGTAAATAAAACTTCAGCTGTTGTGGCCCTGCAAGTGAAAAATGTGAAAAAGAACAACATGTAAGTCTCCCTTACTAATTTAAGTAAATCTCATTCACAGAGAGCATTTCGTAGATCTGCATTTTTTTTTTTTTTTTTTGCCGTACAATAAATCTGGAAATTAACAATGTCATTTGTAACAGTATGTTATCAGTGGAGAATCTTCAGAGGTTCTAGTTTCAGGTATCTGATGAGAAGCTGTGAATTTTACCTTAATTTGAAGCTTTTCACAAGGTCTGCAGGGTATATCTACAAATCAACTGTCTCAGCAAGAACTGCACTCTGCAAACTTTAACATTAAGCTATATAGGCCTTTTTCCAATGTGGTATCAACCTGTGTATACAGTGCAAAGGCAGAAAAAGAGGTGAAAACATCATATACGTGTGCTGGGATTGCTGCTATAGAGGTTGTATGGGGTGCCTCTGCGATAACTTGTTTTAGAAAGGCCAAAATGCTGGGCAGGCAGACTGGAGTGAGAAAAAAAGAAGTGAGAGAAACAGCCCTGCAGACAGCAAGGTGGGAGGAGGAGGAGGTGCTCCAGGTGCTAGAGCAGAGATTTCACTGCAGCTGGTGGAGGACGACATCAGAGCAGATGGTGTTCCTGAAGGAACTTCTGCCCATGGAGAGCCCGCACCAGAGTAGAGGAAAAATGTGAGAAGGAAGGAGCAGCAGAGAGAAACCACCATGTACTGACTATCACCCTTCAGCCTCTATCCCTCCTGCACTGCTAACGGAGGGGTGGAGGAGTGGAGTTGAGCCTGCGAAAGGGGGAAGGAAACGTATTGATCTAATGTTTTTTCGTTTCCCACTACCCAAATTAGCCTTTTCTTTAAATTTTATTTTAATTTGCAATAAACTAAGTAAATTTTCTCCAAGTCAAGTCTGTTTTGCCCATGACAGTGTTGTAATTGGTAAGCGATCTGCCTCTCTCTGTCGACCCATGAGATTTCTTGCTCTTTCCTTCCTATTTTCTCCCCTGCCCTGCTGAGGGGCAAAGTAAGCAAGCAGCTCAGTGGGATTTTGCATGTTAATCACAGCTAACCCACCACAGAGGGGAAGAAAATTTAATGCTAATCCATTTTAGATTAGTAAACATGTAAAAAGTAACACCGTAATAAAATAGGTAATAGTGGTAACAAAATAATGACATAGTTTCATGATGGTAGAAAGCACTTTCACTGTTTAGATTGTTCAAAACAGTCTAGCGAGGACTTAAGGTGCATAAGCAGGGGGCTAGTTATGTTTAAGGCATGTAATGGTTCAATTACAAAACTTCCCAGAAGCTCAGGTCTGGCACATTGTTCGCAACATCGGACAGAAACTGTTGGGGGGGTGGGTGGGCTACGAGGTTTATCTGGGGATTAGGAGTCCTATTAGAAAAGGCTTTAAGTGCTGAATATGCTCACTCATCTTTTTTCAAGGATGAAAAAGGACTGGATTACAGTGTATAAATGTTTAAAAGGGTCACACATGAAGACCCTGAGAAAAACCTGTTCTGATTCCAGGGGATTATTAAAGCAAGAAGTCATAGCTCTAAAGCTAGTAAACAATCCTTCAGAATCAGCAGTATGCTGGATTGATATGTATGTGGATTTAAACAAAATCTACAGTTGTCATAATTATTGCAATGAGCTTGCGAGAAATTGTAAACATCACAGCCGAAGTTTTAAAATGTATTGTTAGCTAATGAACATTAGGGTAAAACCTACTGAACAGATTACGTTGTTTATATTTTCCTCAGTGCATCTGCCCCTGAAACTTTTAGTAGTAGCTGACAAAATATTGAATAAGACTGATTACAGCCTGATCAGGGCAGCAGAGACAGGTATGACAACTCTTCTGAGAAATCCAAGGTGGTGAAAGAAACTTTTCTTGACAATAGTGACAAGAATCTGCACCTCATTGTACGATGAAAGGAGGTATATAAATATGTTTATGAATATATGTTGACCTCAAAACAGTTTTTTACACTACTAGAATTATGAAGGTCTATCTTTTTTGCTTCTGTATTTTCAGTAACAAAGTTACACTGTGATCTATATTTGTGCAAGTCAAAATAAATAACAACAGTTTTGAAATAATAAATTGAAATGATGGAAATAATACCATGCATTTTGGTTTTTTTTATCTGGAAAATGCATCCAGATGCTTGTGAAAAATACTAATATTTGTTTAGAATTTTCTAAGGTTGGCCCACCTAATCTGCTGAAACCCTAGGCATGTCCACAGCAATTTTTTCTGGTCAATCTGGTAGCAGTGCTGGAATTGCTAGGAGTACATGCTAGTAGACCTGCAGAGTCAGCCCAGCACTCCTGGCAGACACAGTTTACTCTTCGTCTGATGATCAGTAGATTCATGCATATGTTCTTCCCAAAGTCTAAGAGTATAACTGCAAAAAAAAAAAAAAGGGTATCAAAACTGGTCACTTGAAAAGCACATATTCCAGAAGTGACCTTTACTCTTGAAAATTCTTCAAAAAGTGCAATTTCACTGAAACCATCAGTGAAAACAGGTAAAGTCACAAAAATGTCAGAAACCCAAGTTCCTTTTTTCTCAATTTATTCTCTTGATGTAATTTGGTAATAATAATAAAATGTAACAAAAAGGACATATTCAATTCTTTCTTATTTTGTTTGCAAAGCTTTGATGTTCAGTGCTTTGAGGCCATAAATAAATATCCTTTCAGTACCCTATAGATATCAAATTTACCAAGGGTAAATCATGTCAGACTAACCTGATCACTGTCTACAACAAAGTAGTATCTTCTGTTGACATGGGGAGAGCAGTGGATGTTTTTTACCTGGACTTCAGTAAGCATTCAGGTGGCATGCAGGAGCAGGTTTTCTGGCAGGACTTGTGACCCTGTGGGGGACCCATGCTGCAGAAGTCTGCTTATGAAGAACTGCAGCCCATGGGAAGGACTTGTGTTGGAGAAGTTTGTGGAGGACTGTCTCTCATGGGAAGAACTCATTGCTGGAGCTGTAAGGAGTCCTCCCACTGAGGAGGAAGGAGTGACAGAAGCAACATGTGATGAAGTGACCACAACCCCCATTTCCCATCCCCCTGTGCCGCTTGGGGAGAGGAGCTAAAGAAAATCAGGACTGAAGTTGATCCTGGAAAGAATGGAGGGGTGGGGGGAAGGTGTTTTAAGATTTGGGTTTATTTTCTCATTATCCTACTCTGATTTGATTGGCAGTAAATTAATTTCCCCAAGTTTAGTCTGTTTTGGCTGTGACAGTAATTGCTGAGTGATCTCTCCCTGTCCTTATCTTGACCCACAACCCTTTCATTATATTTTGTCTCCCCTGTCCAGCTGAGAAGGGGAGAGTGGCTTTGGTGGGCACCTGGTGTCCAGCTGGGGTCAACCTACCATGCATACACATCATCAAAAACCTGCAGCATCTTCCTTTCATGTTCTGAATGTTTCTTACAATTACAAAAATTGTTTCCAAAATGACTTCAATATTCACATTGGAATGGAGCATCTGTCATAGCAGATGGAGAATATGACATCAAGTTCAGCTGGTGTAGTAACCTTTAGAATCCTTGTAGTTTACAGAGATAATGTGTAATTCCTTTTGACTATACTAAAATTGAAATTGTGCTATACATTCAAGACAGGATATTGCCCATCACAGCTAATGATTTGCTGGGAATAAAACACTAGCCATCATACCACTTAATAATCATCCTCATACAAAGGATAGAAATATATGTCCTGAATTCTTCATTTATGCTAGAAACAACAGCAAATAATTATTTTCCCTGTAAGCACTGATGAGATTGACCTGAACCACAATTTTTAAAAACATTGGAATGTCCATAAAAAAACAAGTAATTCTGAATTGTAAATATAAAATGAATTTTTCAGACTAAATTTTATATAAAATTTTTAAGTTATGTTACTTCTGCGAAACCATTTTAACTTATCGAACACATTGTCTGTATATATATATAAATACTTTTAAATGTATTACAATATATTAATTTCAGTTCAAATGAGGTATTTTGTCCAGTACAAAGTTGTAATTTTTTATGATTTTTCCAATGAAAAATCCAGCTCTGCTTACAAGACAGGAAATCAACAGATAACTAAAGAATGTTTGATGATATTAAGATTGCATTTTTTGTTAAGGACTCTTGAATGTTTGATAACAGTAAGATTAAATTTCTTGGTAAAGCATTTGTGCTGGTGAGCTCAGACAGAAATCTACCCTTTTCAGCCAGAAGACATTTCAGTTCTATTAAAAGACTTAATCCATTCTTATTCAGGGAGGGATTATTTTACAAATAACACTCCTATCAGTTTTCCCAGTGATATCTTTTTAATGAAAAACTCCCAAGTGGAAATTGTTAACCCAGAAAATTTTTGTTAGTTCTTTGTTGTTTTCAGTGTAAAGTTTTAATTTATCCCGAGAATTTTCACGACAGGTAACAAAAAGCCAAAATTTTTATTATTTTCTGCAGTAATATATGTAGTTTTTAGAAAAGGTTCACCCAATCATAACTATTATGCCCCTATTTCTGTGTTCATTCTAGTGATGCCATGCATCTCCCTCAGGTTCATGTTCTGCCACCTCACATTGCTGAATCCATTTGACCACAAGAAAAAAAAAAAAGTATAGAATAGCCTCTTGGTATTCAGCTTTAGCATGTATTAGAGTGTGCAGAGTTCTTTTATGACTGCCTTAAAGCCGGTGCTTGTCTGTTTATTATAAAGATCAAGGCCTCTCAGAGATATTCCTTTTCTGATTGCTGCTGACTAGTACTGCAATTTTACATTTTCAGTCTTTCAGTTAGGAGGCTGTAGCAACCTACCCAGCTACCTGTCAGGGACCTTCTTCCAAAATCTTTAAAGAGGATCAGGTGAGGCGAGGGGTAGTTACAGATAAGAACTTTGTATAAACATAATATGTAGATATATGCACGTATGTACACAAATGAGTGCACAGATATACACATTCACATTTATATGCATGCGTAAATATATGCATACATATATATATATGCATGTATGTGTGCATACACACACACACACACAAAGGCTATTTGACATAATAATTTTACTTCTTGCACTGACCAAAAAAGATCATAGGCACATGTAAGATGGTTTCCCTCACTGAAAGTAATTTTGAAAGTAATTAACCTAGTTTATAAAAAGTCTATCGTGCTTCCAAATCACTTCATTAACAATTGTAAAGCATTGGCTCAGCCCAGCCAGCAAGTGACCAGAAATAGGAGCTCTGCAAGTTTCATAACGCATAAAAAGTGTAATATTCATTATTTTCTCTTGTGAAATCTTTCATTAAAATTCCAAATACCCTGGTGGTGATGCAGTATCTTTGGTGAGAGTGTTTCCAGAACCCAGAAGGATCATTTATCCTTGCCACCATTTTTAGGTTTAACTGATTTTATAGGTTTCATTTGAATCTACTGAGACTGAAAATGTACTTAAATAGCCTGGTTAATGTAATATATTATATTTTTCAAACAGAAAAACAAACCTAATGCTTCTACACCTTCATCCTTTTTCTTTAATTAAAATACCACCGAATAGACTGTACCCTCTTAAGATTTCTTTCTAGGAAAATAATGCCTTTATGGCCCCAAACTGCAGCAGCTGCCTACAGTGCAAGGTACAGAGCTTCATGCTTTTCTTCACAAAGAACTTGTGCTTTTCTGTTCTGTATGTGAGCTCAAAACAATTCCAGATTTCAGTCATAAATAATCTTTTTACAACCAGACGTGGGAGACTATCAAGAAAGTTTGGGGGTTTGTTCCTGTCTTGAGATTTCATCTACTGTTGGTAGGGTACAATGCCAGTCATGCACCATCTTTGTTTTCCTCTGAATTAAGAAGGTCTCAAACAGTGTTGTAACATTTCCCCGTTCCATTTCCAATGTAATTACATTACTGAGATGTTAAATGTGAAAGCTCCATTGCTCTTGGTACATTGAACAAACAGAACACACTATAATTTAATCTCAATAAGGTCTTCCTATGGGAATGTTACTCTTTCTTGTGGAAATCTTAAATTTATTACACGTAATTAATTTTAAGATTTTTTTAGTGCACAGACTTTGGGTGTGTGAAAATAATATTTTTTAACGTGACTTAAAAATCTATTTTGCAAACACACAAAAAATCCCTCACTGACATACAGAAAAATCAATATAATAAACGTGGTAATGATGTAGATGCGTGTAATGTAGAAAGGTTTAATTAGTTTATTAATTTAATTATAAAGCCTTTAGTTCATTCGTCAGTGTGCTGTGGGAATGTATTTTGTAGGTTCAGCAAATGTAGAAGATAACCAATTTCCTATGATTTGACTTCTGCATTTAAGTTCTCTAGAAAACAAAAAAGAAACCAGGAAAAACAGTGAATAGGTACATCCATGATGAATCTGTCACATTTGATGTATGAGTTACTACAGCAGGTTCATTTCTTCTCTAAAAATCAGAATTTAGAGCAGATGACTCCTTAGAAATATTCACAAAATGAACAAGTATTTACCCTTGATAAAATCCAAAATTTTTATCACAACCAAGGAATCTTTGGTAAGGGTGGCCTCATGGGTTTTATTCTGGCAGGTGGGAACACAGGTAGCAAAGTGCAATAATGTGACACCATAGTTTGGAACCTTCCAGTTATGCACGGACTTCAAGTGAAATGAAGGAGGCACAACTGCTTAGAGACCTGGTTTGGTTTCATATTGCCGTTTTTAAACAGAGCATTAGTGTTGACATCTTCAAAAGCCCTTGCCATCGTCAAGGTCAAGTTTCATCCTAGAATCCTGAAATTCAGAGACACATTGTGTACTTGTCCTGAACTGAATCTATGTACTGACAAATTGTATGAATTTTATGCTGCAGTACTGGAACTGGTATTTGCCTACCTTCTCTGATAAGCATTTTCATTGTGTTAGAAAAATGGCAGGATTTTCACTACTATTGTATGCAAACATGTTCTACATCAGCTCCATCCCAGTATTCTGTACCATTTTTAGGCTTAGTCTTTGTCATCCGTTTTAATTTACAGGCACTTTTCAAAACCTTCTTTCAGAGCAGTCCTATTCAATTTGCACTTACTATATTCTTGAAATTGTATGTGTGATATCTTAAGTTCTTCAACACTAGATTTCATTTGCCATGTGTGAAGCCAATTATAAAATTGAGTCTTATCTACCTGAACCCCTTTTAGTGCACTCAGTCTTCATTAACTACTTTTTCAAAGTTCTGAATCATCATAAAGTTCAACAAGTCGTTAACTGGGTTTTCTGCCAAGAAATCTATATAAAACTAGTGAGTTTGAGCAGTGATTTTCTATCATGTGTTTGGTATATACTTTCCATCTATGTACCACTCCCTACTTTGGTCATAGGCAATGAGCAGTGTAACTTCCCATTGATACCAAAACCACCTTTATATGATATTTTTTAAATGAGCTTTTTATTCTTTGACCTCTTTCATTCTGACTGCCAAAGCAAAACAAAATATATTCTTATAAATTACCAAAGGATTAAGAAAATCCCAGTAAACACTCTCATCTCAACTACCATTGTCATAATTTCTTATCTCTTTCAAAAAGGTAAAAAGGTTGGTTAGGCAATATTTTCTTTTTCTATGTTCATTTGGGAAATCTTCTGTTATATCATTACTGCACAGGTGTTCCTTTATGTTATTGCTCAATATACTATATTAGTTTGCTTACTCTAGAGAAAAAAATGCCCTAGTTTAAAAAATTGGTGGAAGTTAACATGTCTAAAAATGAAATGAAAAGTGCAAGGTCCAGTAAAGAAAATAGTTTCTGTAAAACCCTCGTTTGGTTTGTCCCTGGCTTGCAATGATATGATCCTTTTCTTTTTTTTTTTTTTTTTTTTTTTTNGTAAGAAGCTAGCAGGAGAACTAATCAAATTGTGAGTAAGAGGAAGTTGTAGCCACTGAAGTCAAATTACCCACACTGGACAAGAAACTACTTTTAGACACCCATCTTTTGTTTCCAAACTCTGACTTGTACTCTTTAGTATATAAAATAAAGAGGATGGTCCTTGGGCCAAATTCTGAATCTGCTTCCACTCTTTAAAAGCCTGTGTGATTCTACCAATCTAAACCTACAGACTTAAGCTTCAGTTTACAGTTATTGAGAATTTAAATGGGAAGGAGACAGTATCTGCACTGTGAAAATTGCCTACAACTTCCACTGTAAAGACTGACTCTTAATAGAAGTTTTTATCCCAAGGAGTTTGACTATACAGTTCAGAGAGTAATTAAAGGCCACTTACACAAGGACCATGTGAAGAATTTAAAGGTAAAGCTGTAACTGCAATACATATCACTTCAATTACAAAAACATGAAGAGAAGACACTCACTTTAAAAAAAATAGAAAAAATACTTTAGTACACTACAGAAAGTGAGATGAACCTGTGCTAACCTTCCAATATTCGTGAACAAATACTTGATTAAACCATTACTGTCACAGGAGTTGAATAATCCCTGAGAAGTTTGTTCAGCCATCGCTGAATCTTTCCTGGGCAATGAATTTATATTCAGATTGCAAATAATAAGATAATTGATAATAGTTCAAAAAGTAAGAACTCACCAGCCCTATTACTCTTCAGCCTGGTGTGCCCCTCTTTCCCTCTTTTTTCATCAGTTTTTTTTTCTTCTTTTGTATTACTTGCAATACATTTGATGATTGCTTTACATATTTTAGCACATTTTGCACTAACACGGAATCTCAGTTTGAAGGACCTTTGGATATTGCACAGATAATAACATATTGTAAAGATCATCACACCATGGTTGTACAGGAACTGGCTTTCTGTCATTTCTGTTTCCAGACTTACTAATGCAGAGCTTTTAGACCAAAAAAGCTCACTTCTAATGCATAGTGTATATTACTAACCATAAGGAGAGTAGTCAAAGGTGACTGTGGTATTACATTACACAAGCTAAGGCGTAAGTAGGAAGCCAATAATAAACCAACATTTTGCTGAATTGTTGCTTTTCAAAAGAAGTGAAAACTTCAGTGAAAACTGAAACTCAACAAGATAAAAGTCACTGAGAGGGGAGGTTCTCAGTAAACGAGTTTCAGGGCTTTTTTGTGAGAAAAGAGTAGTGGAAAAGATATTAATATCATTTAAAGAGGGGTAGGGAGAAAAATGTAAAGGTCGGTAAGTGACTGTTATATCTTTTCTCAAGTTTTCTAGGAAAGTAGAATGAGAACTTTGTTTAATGACCCAAAGGACATTGCTGTCACCCTGTTAAGATCTCATCCAGGGAATTAAGTAAATCTGGGGAAAACCGGTGTTTAGAAACACTTCAGGTGGTGAGGATATGTCTGTTGACCTCTTGTGCTTGGATTTGGGAATCATAGAATCATAGAATTGTTGAGGTTGGGAGGGACCTTTAAGATCATCAAGTCCAACCATTAACCTAACCTGACAAAAAACACTTCTAAACCACGTCCCCAAGTACCACGTCTACCCTTTTTTTAAACACCTCCAGGGATGGCAAATCCAACACCTCCATGGGCAGCCTATTCCAATGCTGGATAACCCTTTGAGTGAAAAAAGTTTTCCTACTATCCAATCTAAACCTCGCCTGGCTTAACTTGAACCCATTTCTTCTCGTCCTATCCCTTGTCACTACGGAGAAGAGGTCAGTCCCCATCTCTCTACAATCTCCTTTCAGGTACTTGTAGAGAGTGATAATAAGGTCCTCTTCTCCGGGGAAATGGGTTTCAAAAATAAGATCTCTGTTGAGGAGACTGAATACTCTCAGTAGTGTACTGGTGACACTGAGCTACGTATGCTAGAGAAAACACTAAAAGTAAAACGAAGTAATAACTTTACATGTAGAAATCATAGTCCCTGCTAACAGCAATCCAGGCCTACAAAACCAAAAAAATTGGGGCCTGGAAAGTTTACCACATGAATTTTCTAATGTTTTTCTATGATTGTGTACTTTCATACATCTCTTTTCCTAATGGCATAATCTAATGTTATTATTAATTCTTAATATGAATTCCATACTCTTAATCATTTCTTCTACAGCCTCATATAACTTTTGTGTTTTTTCTATAACTTGCCTGAGATAGTGGGGCCAATGTCAGACAAAATTTCAGAAAACAGCAAAAGGTTTATTCAGAGGTTATTATATGAAACATCAGTCATCACTTAGACCAATGGATAAACAGCAAAGAGAGAGAGTAATAATTAGTATCTCATCCTAATGGACTAATGAATAAGAGAACATATCAGAAAACTGTTGGTCTTCGTGAAATGGAAACAGAGAAGTCTGGGAAAAAAAACAGTGACAGTATGGTAGGTTACTGAGTCATATTTAATAATTACATTCTGAAAAATAAAATAAAATGTGAACCTGAGAAACAATCTAAAGAGGAACTCCAGAAGAAAAGAGGAAACCGTAAGATATTTTACCATGCCTTCATTACACTCACTCTAGAGATAGTATTTACTGTCATTGGAATAGCTGCTTCTTTTAATTATTAATATTGTGTAAGGACAAAACTTTTTTTTAGACTACATTCTTAGAAAATAAGTGTGTTTTGGGAACTTCTGAAATGCTTTTGTAAATATTATTACATTTAGTCAGAAAAATAAAATCACATATTATGATCAGTATTATATATAACAGTCTACATTTACAAGAGATTTTGGTTAACTTGATTAAACAGACCTCAAAAAAGTTTACCTCCCAAAGAATGTTAGAAAATGTGTAATTGTAAGAAATATTTTCAAAATACATATTTCTTATTAAGCCTAAAAGAGACCTCCTGCCAGCCAAGAACATCTAGAAAATTCATTTCTCTCCATATTGAAGCACATCTTCATTCACAGATAAACAGGGGAACTACTGTATTTTTCAAATATAAAAAACTTCACAAAGCCTAAAGGCAAAATATTCTCTGTTTTGCATACCGAGATTCAACTTTAATATTAACTCAAAAGGTAATTTTATAGTTACAGTCAATGCAACCTATTCATTATGGCTTCACTAATATATTAACAAATACTTACAGAACAAATTACATCAGCTTGCAGTGTAACAAAATACGTTTTGATTTATTTAACAGTTAATATTCCTGTAGCAAACTCACACACAGACAAATGAAACACATCTAGTTTGACTGTGTTTAAAATATCAGGAATATACCAGCTGGGCAGCATTATAAAAAAATGAACAAAGTCTGTCTAACTTCAGCTTCCTGACTTTTGACTTCATTGAACCTCATTTTCAACCTTTACAGGTTGCTGTAGCAACCTATAGCAGCCAGCTATGGTTTGAGTCTCCATCCATGCTAGATTTCACATTTGTGATAATGGTACTGTAAGTGAATTCCTGACCTTTATCTTAAGCAAAATAGGTTCTGTTAAATATTAATACATGTAGTACCTTGAGATATCCTTGATCCGTTTCATTTGGTTAGGGGTTGATTCTGGGTTCTGGTAGCACATGCTCTTTTCTGTATGAGTGTATTCTCATGTTGACTAAAATACAGTGGTTTGTGGTTTTGTTTGATTGGTTTTGTTTGTGGTGGGGTTTTTTATAATCATTCTGCACCACTCTAAAGATTCAAGCTGTAGGCCCAAAGAGGCTTGTTGTTACCTCTCTTCACATACCTTTGGCGAAACATTACACTTGCTGCGCTTTCTTCTCAGTTTATACCATTCTGTGTTGTACTATATGTTCATAAAGCACCTTTATTTGTGAGCATTCTGCTTTACAAACCTTATATTTCTCATATAGCAAAAGAGGAAAGTGAGGCACAGAACAGCGAAGATCAGTTACTCAAGATGGGCTTTTTGGACCTGATGGAAAGACTCCAATGCCATTTAAAGGAAAGAACATTACTTCTGTCAGCAATTGTGCCATTTTCTAGACTGGTGAAGGACTCAATAGTTCAGCAATAAGGGAAGCCTGTCTGCTTGAAAAGACAGACAACTAAATCGAGCTCTGCTGCTGCTCCCCAAAGAGCACCCTGCCCTCATCTGATCCTGAAACATCACTGAGTTCTCAGTGTTGAGGTGCCTCTGCACAGGAAACACATGCTTTTAAAGCCAGGAATGAAAATTACATTTAGGAAGTATTTGCTTTAGATCAGATCAGACTTCAGGCCATGACTTCTACTCCCAATGACTTAGTTCTGAAATAACTCATTTTCCTTCATAGTTTCCAGTACTTTCTCTCATTGTCTTTCAGCTAGACATCTCATACTCCCAGAGCCCTCGTTGAGGCATAAATGTTTATTTCTTACAGTGCCACTGCTGCCAACATGAGGAAAAGCAGGGTTGTGGATGATAAGGATCTATCTTTAGGAAGGAAAAATGTATGTTTCTTAAATAAATTTTTGATTTGTAGCTATAGCTATTCAAACTCCTCCCTGTTGTGGATTGCTGATGTGTGGTGACAGTTCTTACTGTTAAGTTTAGCAAAGAAAATATACCTCAACTCCAGGGAGCTCCAAGGAGCTCATGTTTTATTGACCAGGGAAACTAGATGGGTACTATTATTTTTCAGCTGTACCTTCTAAATTGATGTCACAGATACCAATTCATTCTCACTTTCCTGAACTACCTCTGCATGCTAAGAGGTCTGAATCATATTTACTTTGCAGATTTCATAGTAGTCACCCATTTTGAAAACGAACATTCAGTTTCTCTCTGAAACAGCATTATATTTGAAGTTCTCTATTTACTACTGTGTCCTTCTAATGTGCTTAATTGTATTGCATACGTACATAACACACACAGCCTTTAAATCAGGTTTGTGTCATAACTATGGAATAGTATGCAGCTCTGTAACATTTAGTATATACAGTTATTTATAGATATGCTTCTCTGACATTGCCAAGAAATTATGTTTCTACCCACTACCTTAGTGCAAGAGGGGAGAATGGAGAAGGAAATAAATTTTCAGAGCAGAGTACAACATACTGAGATTTTTTAAAAAGCTTTTCCACTAAGAATAAGATAATAACAGCTTTTAATTAATTAATATGAAGAAATAATAATCTTTAAAATAAAGCAAAATATAGTGTTGAATATTTCTAGTTTTATTTTTAAAACTGTAAACATATATACCAAGCATGCTAGGTTTTAATATGCAGTGACTTAATATTTCATTATTTTTTAGTAACAGATATAGGTTTTTTGTATCAGGACATTATTTCATGCTAAAACATCTAAAGAGTAGGAAACAGCTGATTGTCTTGTCCTTCAGACAGTCGAGTTTAACATCTCCTTTAAAAAAGAGTGATTTTCTGCTTTCTTCAGTTTTAAGAATGAATTCCCAGGGAAAACTAGGGGAAAGAAGTTAAGTTAGAAACCAGAAGATTATGGCACCCTGAGTCTGGTGAAGGTGAGATGATAGACAAGTGTTAACAGAGTAAAGGAGAGAAAGAGAGAAATTTTATTGTTTAGTCCAAGTCACGTGAGTGAAATAAGCTATACAAAAGTTATTGCTCTTTGAAAGATAAGAATTAATATGCCCTTACTTTGATGCCAGCTCTTTCCTGGGATATTTTCTAAATGATGCCTTTTTCATCTCAAAATAAAAACTGTTGGTTGCTTGCTTGTTTAATTGGTTATTTTATTATTATTACAATGTCAGCAAAGTCTAAGAAAGTGAACAGAATTTCAAACTTTTGGAGTTAAATATTGGCTATGTGGCAACGCCTGTAGACTATAAGGAGAAGTGGAGATTTCTTTTTGAAATGCCTGTTTTTCCAACATATTGTTCTCTTTGGCACAACTTTCCAATTTCTATCTTCTTTCAAATGTGTTTTATTACAAAGATTTTAAATTGAGTACATTGAAAACAGTAGATCTTTATTTAAACTATAAACTAAACATAAAATGTGAAAAAAATAGAAAATGTTCCTGAATAGAAAGCAGTGCATTTTGTTATGAGCAGATTTAAATGTACATAAATGTCATTTTTTGTTAATATGTGTTTCATTGACTGATTGATGCTGGAAATAAATGTGATATTTTCAGTGTTACATTTGAGTGCTCTAATCTCCACTAAATCATTTTCCCCAGGTGTCACCTCCAAGACAATGATTAATGACACACTAATAAAGTTCACTTTGGCAGTCTAAAACTAAAATGTCATTTCTATTGGGTATGAATAATTTTCAGCTAAATAGAGCTTTGAATCAGCACCATGATGTTCTTTGTTCAAGGACTTTATTTTTTAAATATTTTAATATAGCTGAAAGGGAAAAAAAAGTGGATGTGAGTTATCTACATGATGAAGAGATGTTTTTGTTGGCTGGTTCTTCTTTTAGTCTTGGCACTGTGCTCTTTGAAATAAATTAACTGTTATCAATCACTAGGTATAATCAGGTTTACAAATCACTCTATAATGCCATTAGCCAATCGCAAATGAGAACACTAATTCCTGTCCTCATACTAATATATATATTCTCTTGTCTCAGTGGTGTGTCTTGCATGAAAATGGAAACCAGACCTCAGACTCTAACATTCCTCCTTAATTGTAAAGCATTACCAGCTGCACAGAATAAGCAATGGCAATCTGTACCCCAAAGAACCTGAAATCTTAGAGACAAACAAGGATATCAGGAAGACACACTGAGAAGTCCAGGAAAGAAATGCAGTGGACAGTTTTAAAACTAATATTAGTATTCTTCTATATATTGTAACCAAAGTGATTTTTCAGAAAGGACTTAACAGTGAAAGTGTTGCATAACAAACAGACATTGTATATTTAGGCACAAAAAGCAAACCAAAAAGTGGAAAAAAAAAGAAAGGAAGGCCACCTGTACTGAGATCATTGGAATAAAAATGCAGACAAATAGATACAAGAGAAAAAAATATAAGTTGCAAGTACTTGTGAAGTTGTACAGAACACTAAAGGGGAAACAAACCACAGGTAAGGGGAAGGGAGAGTCTGAGAAGAGTTTAAGGAAGTCTTGGCTTGATCAGTTCTACAGGCACTGTGATCCTTAGGAAAAATGTGGGCTTTTCAAAATCACCCATATGTAACTTTAAGCACAAATCAGATTGTTTTTTGTTTTGATTCAACGTTTTAAATTTGATATTTCCAAACTGTGGTATATATAATGCCAGTGAACTGACATCAGAGTACTATCAAAACATATGTATTGGGCCGGCTTGCACAGAGACAGAACTAGTTCTGCAAATACTGCTGTCACTTTGTCCTCAACTTTTACATCATTATTTCTACATTGTTCTGTTACTTAATTTTCTGGGTGTTGCTATTCCTTTCCTTTCCTTGCATTTTCATGTCCTTGGTGACTTTTCATAGAATCACAGAATGTGCATGGTTGGAAGGAACCTCTGGAAGTGCCCTTCAAAAAATGGTCTTTAAATGACCTTCAAAGATGTGCTTAAGAACTTTTAGTTTTTAACTTGACTTCTATAAATAATAAAAGATCAAAACAATATAGAGACTGTATTTAGTTTTTCCATCATTCTACATAATTCTAAATAACTCTAATAAGGAGAAAATTAATCAGAAGACCCAAACTCTTTCCATAACAGATTCTGATGAAGTTCTATGAACCTTTCCAGAAAGCTTCCAGATACTGTTTCTGATCTCTTCTTCTGCTCCAATTGCCTTTCCATCCAAACCTTTACTTATTTTCCTTTTCCTTTTGATGTTACCCACTCAGTGATATATAAACTACATCTTCTTCCTCTTATTATAAGAGCTTGATTAAGCTTGCTTAACATTTTAAGAAAGTTTGAATTATTGTAGCTTGCTTATTCAAAGTATGGAGATTTTTCATTTCCTTTGGAGAAGTGAGGAGAGTTTTTAGCATAAATATGTTTTATAGCTGTGTTAGAAATCCTAGTATTGCAGTCTTATAAACTCAAAATGTAGATTGTAAAAAGATACCATGGTGAGCTGACCCTGGTTAGCACCTAAGCCCCCACCCAGTCACTCGCTCACTCCCCCCAGCAGGACGAGGGAGAGAATTGAAAGAGGAAAAGTGAGAAAACTTGTGAGTCAAAGTGAAGACAGTTTAACACATGAAATAAGGCAGGGGAGAGAATCAAAAGAGCAAAAGGAAGAAAATTCATGAGTCAAGGTAAAGATAGTTTAGCAAGTGAAACAAAGCTGTGCACATGAGCAAAGGAAATTTATTCACTAATTTCTGTCAGCCAGCAGATGTTTAGCTGCTTCCTGGAAAGAAGGGTCTCAGCATATGTAACAGTTATTTGGAAAGACAAATGCCATAACCCCAAACATCCCCCCTTTCTCCTCCTTTCTCTGAGCTTTTATTACCGAGCATGACTTCATATGGTATGGAATTTCCCTTTGGTCAGCTAGTGTCAGCAGCTTGTGTCCCCTCCCAACTTCGTCCACACTCTTGGCCTACCTGCTAGGGGGAGGAAAGTGCAGGGGGGGGGGAAAGCTTAAACAAAAAGAAAAAGAAAACAGAAAAACCTTGATGATGTGCAAGCACTGCTCAGTAATAGGCATAACACTGGTGTGTTTTCAATGCTGTTTTAGTCACAAATCCAAAACAACGCACCATGTGGGTTGCTGTGAAGAATATACACCCCATCCCAGCCACACCCTGTACATATACTCAGACCTCCTGAGACCAGTAGAGAACAGTGACAGCCTCATCTCCCCTACACAAAGGCAGCAAATATTTTCACTCAAAAACTGCTTCAAAGTGTATCTTTTTGAAAGAAACTCCATTTTACCAAAGACCAGGGATTTCACCACCTCTTTTAGTGAGCACAGAATCACAGAATCACAGAATAGTCAGGGTTGGAAGGGACCTCTGGAGAGTCCAACCCCCCCGCCAGAGCAGGGTCACCTACAACAGGTTGCACAGGACAGCGTCCAGGCGGGTTTTGAATGTCTCCAGAGTGGGAGACTCCACAACCTCTCTGGGCAGCCTGTTCCAGTGCTCAACCACCCTCAAAGTAAAGAAGTTCCTCCTCATGTTAAGATGGAACTTCCTATGTTCAAGCTTGTGCCCATGACCCCTCGTCCTATCAATGGGCACCACTGAAAAAAGACTGCTCCCACCCCCCTGGCATCCTCCCTTCAAGTATTTGAAAGCATTAACAAGATCCCCCCTCAATCTTCTTTTCTCCAGACTAAAGAGACCCAAATCCCTCAGCCTCTCCTCATATGAAAGATGTTCCAATCCCCTAATCATCTTTGTAGCCCTTTGCTGGACCCTCTCCAGCAGATCCCTGTCCTTCTTGAACTGGGGAGCCCAGAACTGGACGCAGTATTCCAGATGCGGCCTCACCAGGGCAGAGTAGAGGGGGAGGATGAACGCCCTCGACCTGCTGCCACACTCCTTTTGATGCACCCCAGGGTGCCATTGGCCCTCTTGGCCGCCAGGGCACATTGCTGGCTCATGGTCATCCTGTTGTCCACCAGGACTCCCAGGTCCCTTTCCACAGAGCTGCTCTCCAGGAGGTCGGCCCCCAACCTGTACTGATGCATGGGGTTATTCCTCCCCAGATGCAGTACCCTACATTTACCCTTGTTGAATTTCATTAAGTTCCTCTCTGCCCAACTCTCCAGCCTATCCAGGTCATGTTGTAAGGCAGCACAGCCTTCTGGCGTATCAGCCACTCCTCCCAGTTTAGTGTCATCAGCAAACTTGCTGATGGTACACTCTAATAGCCTCTCTAACTAAGATACTGAATCTGATTTTGACAATAATTTTTTCAAACTTAAATTTCCAACCATTGGTACTATAAAGCTGCCAAGATCAAAAAGCAAGGTATATCAAAAACCTTTTCTTGTGTAAGTTCATATAAGAGACCGAGATGAATTCTTTAACCTAACAGAAGAATTAGGGCAAGAAAAACAACTGGATCTATCAGCCTTGCATACTTTGAAGATGGAAACCGGAACAAATTTCTAGCCACTAAAAGATTTGTAAATTCCCAGCACAACCCTTTAAAGGGAAGATCGAGACAAAACAACTAGTTTTAAAATGAGGTTGATTCATTTTAAAAATTGTTTCTTTCTGTATTTTTCATTTCTTCTCTATAGTTTTGATTTTCTGTTATGGTAGAGGACTTAGAGTTCCTGATCCAGTGTTCCACCCCAGGACTCAGAAATACAAGCCTCTGAAATAGGGGTTATTTCCCAAACTCTTGGTTATTTACGTTGTCCTCCTTTGGGAGCTCTTCTCTGTTTCCACATTCTTAGAATCAGGTCGTAAGACTTGTACACAATATTTTATTTGTACAATGCTAAATACTTAAACAAGATTACTCCTTAGACTACTTTCAGTAATGATAATAAGTACACAAGTAGGTCATGTAGGATCAAGACCCAAACATTGACAGCTAAAAGAGAATCGTTTTTTAATGCTAAACATGTTCAAGAAAATTATAAAGTGAAGAAAGGGGACAAATCATCATCTAAATAATTCACAACTGTCTGATTCTATTAAAGCAGACTGGTTTTGAAGATAGAGTACATGACAAAATCTATGTTTTCAAGCAGTAGAAAGACATATCCAAATTATAGAATCTCTGCAAAATAACCCTTTCCACAGCAACATTTTTTTCAGCTTACATCTGTGATACTTGGTTTTCAAATGATTCATGCGACCTGATGGGCTTTAGCCAGCAGAACTTTCCATTTCCCAAGAGCGCAATGAACTTTATTCCTCTTTTTCAAATTATATTGTATTCTATTATTATAGCTGTAAAAAGTGAGTTCACCCCAGTTGTCAGCTAAGCCCCTACCCAGTTGCTTGCTCACTCCTCTCAGCAGGCACCATTAACTACTACTGTACACCTTGTCATTATTTGAAATACGCCAAAATGCCATTTCAGCTTTTAAGACCATTATACTGTTTATCCTTTCTTCTTTCCCATTTTAATTTTACCATCTTTTATACACTCTGTGTATATATTAAACCTCAAAATCCTGGCAAAGAATTGCAACAGTTGTCTGTGTCTGATTTAAGTGCTTTGAGATCCCTTTTTATGACAACTGCATGTAAAAAGGTAAGGTATTATTAATCATTAGAGGGGAAATTATGAACGAGGTTGGTAAATTGAGACCATTTGGAATTCAAATAACATCCACCATTTCAGCTTTCCACTATCACCGACTATATATTGCTAATTACTTTTGTAGCACCATAGGTAAACATGATACTTCATAAATAAATAAACTATCAAGAAAGCAAACCATATTTGTTAAAAATACTAGAAGTACTCTTAGTCCTTAATTGAAATGGTGAGAGAAGCTAACAAAATCTACAAGATAAGGTACTTTCCCTATATTTAACACATGCATTTTGAAAAAATTTTAAAAAAGCACAAACATTTGTGTATTAAAAACAAACAAACAAAAAGAGTGAAACAAGAGTCTCTGTACTGTAGTCAGGTAATGACAAAAGATAATATATTCCAAAGTTTTCTATGGTACTCATTAACATACCCATATTTCAATCGTTTTATTCTAGTAGAGATAGAATGAAATATCGATGTGTCATGGTTTAGCCCAAATCAGCTACTGAGGATGTGGGGGACCCCAGATGTGTCAATGCACTTGACCAAAATCTAAGCAAACAAAAACTCACTATATAAATGCTATCAGTGAGGTACAGGGAAAAAATAGAGAACATTAAAATATTGAATAGAGAAATTTAAATTATTAAATTATTATTGGGGTGTTCTGATTAGTTAAAATTTTGTATAAATTTACTTGGAAATGTCATGAGTGTATATATTTCTGCAAAATTAAAGACTGCATTTTATTGTAAATCTATGTGTGATTTTCCAATTAATTATTTTTAGATTTTTTTTTTCCTTCATCTTTCTTTTAAAGAAGGATTCTATTTTTTTTTTTTTTTAGTGCTTTTCCATTTAATTCAAACTTTCCATTTAATTCAAACTTTTTGTCAAGGAAATAAGGATTCAGAGACATTTGCACAATCATCTCTCAAATTCTAAGTTTGGTTTTGAAAAATAGCGATCAGAACAAAAGAAAAAAGAATTGCTTTAAGAAAGATAAAAAAAATGATTAATTATCTCATCCATCATGGAGAAAAATTCTAATAATGATCCAGGATATGTATTGTTGAAATAACATACGTTTTCACCGAAACATTAAAATTTAATTGAAATCACATTAATCTGGTTCACTATGATACACATCATTTTTGTTGATAAAAGCAGAGTTTCGCCACTGTAATACTCAGAAAGCAAGGATTCAGAATTTAAACTTGTAGCTTCTAACTAAAAGACTGAGATCTGTAAATAGTGTCGAGTTCCAGAAATAAAACCATGCAGTGATTATGAAGTAAATGCTTTTACTGTCGTTGTTTTCAGAAATTAATATATACACCAGCTTCTGTAAAACCTGCATGTCCTACTTGAATTCATAGACCTATTGAATGTTTTAGACTGGAAGGCAGCTCAGAAGGTCATCTAATCCATCCTCCTGCTCAAAGTCAGGTAATGTTTGAACACGTTACCCAGCGCCTTCCCAGTCAAGTTTTCTATATCTCCAGGGAAGGGGAGATAGCCTCCCAGGGCCTCGGACGCTATACATAACCACTCCTCTGAGGAAAACCCTTCCCCTTCAGCCTCATGGGAATTTCTATTGATGTAGGTTGTGATTATTACCTCTTCACTCTGCATCTCTCTCTGAAAACAGTCTGGCTCCATCTTTCCTGCAGCCAAAAAACGGGGAGTTGAAGACAGTGATGATATTCTCCTTCAGCCTTCTAGTCTACTGGCTAAGCAAAGCTGCGTCTCCAGCCTCTACTACTTCACTCTCTCCCGGTTACCCTTGTCTTTCTTCTATTGAGGAGCCCACAATTGCACACAGTACTTCAGCCTCAGCATCACGAGAGTGAAATAGAGGGAAATAATCACTTTCCTTGACCTGTGGGCTGTCCTTTTGCTAATGCCACCCAGGGTGTGCTTCCTACCAGAATTCTCTGCAAACATTTTAAAAATTGTTCAACTCTACAGACACCATAGCCAGTGGGACCTTTCAGATTTGCTGAGCCTATGGGTGTGTTTGATTTTGTGCAATCCATTAGTTCTAGGGATTTGATGTGTATGAGAAAAATGAAAACTACATGAGAGAAGACAGTCAGCTTTCATGAACATAGTCAGGCCATTCTGATTAAATTATTATTTAACTGTTAAATACACTATCAGAAATCAAACTTTTAAATAAAGTTAACACCTATGTTTTATAAACAGAAATAAAGCAGGAGCAACTTTAGCTTAGAAAAATGACAAATACGTAAAACCTTACCAATATCTGAGAGTAGTATATTGTTTTCTTTCATAATAGCTTATAGCCACTCATAATTGTGAAAGTCTATTTGATAGGAAACTTGAATTGTTTCTGGGCTAGGTTTGGATTTTTTCCCCCCTTTACTAGTCTGTCACACTGCAAGTGCAGGAGACTGCAGCAGTGAGTTCTGCTTTTGCTTGCAAAAATTCTCTATTGTGTTTGCTGAAGATAAAATCAAACCCTTCCAAATTTATTTCCTTTTTTCTTATATTCTGTAATTATTTATTTGATAGCCCAGATACTCCTCTCATTAATTACGCCGTAATATGTTAAATGGCCTATTGTCTTTATTTAGCTATTTTTTATTAAATGGAGTGTTATGTACAATATCTGATAGTATTTGGGAGATTTATGTATATTTGCATTCTGAATATGCAACTGGTAAATTTTTTTTACTATGATTAAATATACTTCTATATTTTCATTAATTCTACTGTGTTTTATAATTGTTGTTAATTTAGTCCATGATTATTTTAAGCAGTGAACTAAGAAGATAAGCACCTGCATGAGGAATAGTAGAAAATTGCAAGGTGTGTCTCTATAAGTGGCTAGTTATGTAGCAGCCAGACAGAACTCATAATTTATGCCACAGACAGGTAGAAAGTAACTCCCTTGAAACACATGCCTAGCCCCAACCGTATCAATACACTGGTTGCAAAAGACTGAACCTTCCTAAATGCCTACAGTAGACAGAAAAAAAAGCATTTTTCAAAGTGAAAAGCTATTTGAGATTGAGAACTACTAGGTCTTGATTTTTGTCTCTGTAAATTATTAAGTGTATGCAAGGTATCTTTGCCAAATAGAAAAGCTTCTTCATATAGTACAACATACTAAAAGTGAAGCCGTGAATCCTGAAAATATCAGTAACATCCAGTAGTACTCTCTTGTGTTCCACCTTTGCTTGTAACAACGCATTTAAAGGACACTTCTTGCCTTTTTCCTTATTTGCATTACCTCAACAAAACACAGGCACCCTAAATTATAATTTATTAATTAAGAAACACTAGGTAATTAGGGAGCAATGACTGTTGGCAAACCTCCTTTAGGGATAAATTTATTTCTGTGAATCACAGAGCTCAACAAGAACTTCTGTTCAAAAGCAGTGTGGAAAAACAATATTCACCCACCCCCACCCTTCCCACAGAAACTTCCTTATTATTCACAGAAAACAGAAAGATATTCTAGCACATCAGAAGTGTGACTCAAGTGTCTAGGCTCAAGAATCTTGATCTTCAGTATGATCTATTATCATAAAATAGACATACCCTCATAACCATCTTATGGACCTCCAAAAACCTGTTCAAATCACAATCTTCTCTCTTGTTTTCACCACCTAACTACCCAGTGCTCTACTTGCTGTTTTCTGCTCTAGTATATCCCAATCAGCTCAATTTGGAAGAATTCATGAAGAACCTTCATGAAGTTGGAATAAACGATCTTGTACAAGACACCCCATGTGTTTCTCGGCTGCTTTAGTTTTTCCTTCAGCCACTCCTTCCCATTTCCACTCTTCACCTCAATCACTTGAGGGTAATAACCCATATTCCTTTAATGAGATAGGAGTCAAGTGTAGTCACATCTCTTCATACTGGGCATTGTACTATATACAGACAAGTTTCTCTTACGTCCACCTGAATTGTTTCAGAAAACCAGATGCTGAACGGAATGGATACTTGTCC
The DNA here is from genome assembly GCA_013398815.1 of Ibidorhyncha struthersii. Lineage (NCBI taxonomy): Eukaryota > Metazoa > Chordata > Aves > Charadriiformes > Charadriidae > Ibidorhyncha > Ibidorhyncha struthersii. Next base: position 1,394,135 of record VZSZ01002193.1, read on the forward strand.
AGGACATCTAGCCCAATGAAAGGTTAGAATTTAAATGGCCACTTTTGAATGTACAATTCACAGATTAATTTCACCATTTTTCTGTTTACATGATTGGACTTCATTAGCTTCTATAAGCACAGTGCTTTGCTACCACATCATGGCAAAGCTTTTCAGACCAGGTTTTCTAGTCCAGTTTTTCCAAAAACTCTTTTCTAGTGAAGGAATGTATTGAACTCTTTATTAAAAAAACAATCACACAAACAACAAGAACAACAAGAAAACTCCCAAAACCTAAATAGAAAATACCAGACATTAATTTTCTACATCTGTAGAAGGAAGTGTTGGATAAATCCACTTATCTAGATCGTATATCCCCAATTTGTCTATAAAAGGGGAGGCTGTGTCAACGGCCTTGCGAAGGACAAGGAAAGCAACAATCTGTGTTCTTCCCTCATCCACTGACGAAGTCACATCATGAAAGAAGCAATCATGCTGGGCAGACATAATCTACCTTTGATAAATTGATATTCATACAGACGTTTCCTTGTCCTTCATGTTGAAATAACTTCCATAACCTTCTCTGAGATTGAGGCAAGTCAGGCTGACCAGCCCGGATCTTCCTTTTTGCCCTCCTTGAAGATAGGTGCAACATTTATGTATTTCAAATAATCAAGAAAGATCTTTCAAAGTTCTGACTATAAACCAAGACAAGAGGCTGGTGTTAGGTCTGGTATGCTAATAAAGCTGAATTATTGAATACTGTAAACAAAAATGATGCTTGAAATTTCAGGCATTCATTCAAACTTTCACTATTAGCTCATAATGTTCATGTTTTCACAAAATAAAGCATCAGGACAACAGGATGTGTTTCAGTTCATTATGTCTCCAGATGACAATATAGAAAACATTCTAAATCTGACTGATGAATTATATAGGTTATGCAGTTTTAGTGATTTAAACATAGTATATATTTAAAGTTTTTATATGATCATTTTGAAAAAACTCTTCCAAAAATACATGCACACATCTCATACCAAATATTTTTTTCACCATGTTACTACTATAAGAAAGATAGGAAGAAAAATATAATTACTGACTATTGTACCAGCCAGATACATAGCAATTGAATTCCACATGCATTATTTGTGCTGATTTTTAGTTCCTTAAAGAGCATTTTTTCTCTTTAAAAAAATCATAACAATGTTCAAAACTGCATGTGTGGTTTAGTCTCCATTTACAGTCTCCAATTACTTGACGAAATGGTTGCCTTTGTTTTGTCATGAGAGTTAGATATTTTAAGGACCCAGTCTAGCCACTGTATTTCTTCCACTCAATGCCAAAAAAACACTTTTATTGTTGTTGTTTAAGAAATGTATAAAGTCTAGACCATTTCTCTAATTCTTTTTCTAAGTATGTTCTGTTATAAGAGGATCTTCCTATTTTTTTATATTGCCTATGGTAAAGCTCAGTCATTCTTGCTTGTACAAAAGCTGATAAGTTCTCTGAAACAATGAGACTTAACAAGTTCCCCAGAATCTGTTATGAGTATAAACAAAACTAGCAATGCTTTTTGCAATCTAGACTATTTTGATAATGGTTCTTCTAGTATGTTACTGAATTTTCTAACACTCAGGGAAAACACCAGGCAATAATATGATTTTATTCAATAAAAGTAACTTCCAAATTGCAGCAACTGAAATAAGAGTCGTTTTACGGTGGAAGAGGGAAATTGTACTTTCCCATCACCCACGGGTTATTTGAACAATATATAGGATATTTTCTTACCTTTTGTTTTAATCCTTACAGTATAAAACCTCTTTCCGTCCTTATGCAGAAATGAAGAGTTGTAATTTTTAATCTGTGACAGTAACCAGTGTTTTTAAGGGACAGAATCTCTCCATTTTTATTAGAATTGTCTATCAATTTGTACAGAAGTAGACCCTAATGGAAAAACAAAACTAAAGAGAAAATTGAAGTTTATTACAACTATTCTAAAAATAGAATCAAAATTCAGCATGGGATTGTATCTGGACAGTATGTTGACTTCGTTTAGAATAAACCTAAAATAATAATAACAATACACTACATGAAATAATTAGCAATAAAATTTCATGAACACATTGCTGTTCTATTTCAGCGAAGGACAATATCATACAGTTTGGTTTGGTGTGTAAAAATAAATATTGAAGATTTCAATATGATTTTTATAACATAGTATTAGAAATAGTAGTGGAAATAAACAATATGGCTTCATCTTTTTCAACAGGTTAAAACTTTTATATTGATGAAGATGATGAACAGCAATTGCTTTTGCAAACCTAAAAGTGAGTTTAAATACTATGCATGCCTAACATCAATTTAAGCTCTCAGGAGAAAGACACTTCCAGAAAAGACTCAGTATTGTTTCGTGGGCTTGAAAATAAACTCAGCATTTTGAGGTTTGGGGTTTTTTTTCCTCCACATCAAATATGCAAGTGTAATTTATCTGCTAAAAGGCAGGGCTACAGAATCAGGAGAACAACAAAAAAAAAAAGTAGAAGAAACTACCATTTCTCAGAATTTTTTTATTTGATCGAATCTGGTATTTCTCTTCTTCAGATCACATAATTTAACTGCTTCTATGTATGGAGAGATTTTGGCACTGGTTATTACTACTCCTAATTGTTGTAATGAATGTTGTGAAGTGTTGCTTTTAATTAGGAAGTCCGTAATATAATTCCATTTTTAGATAGAAGCAAACACACTGAAGTTCATAAAATATTCTAATAAATGATCCATGCAGATTAGCCCTCATTGAGCCTATAAAGACAATCAAGGAAGCTTACACAAATTCAACAAACTTACACATTTTAAATAGATTAATTAGATTACATTAAACAATTTATCGTGACTCTCATCTTCCTAGAGAAAGTATCCTTTATTCAACTTAACTCACTTCATTTCCAGGTGAATTAGAACCCCTTTATTTTACTTCAGTTCTGATTTTGAATGTCTACACAGGGAGCTAATAGTGTTTAACGAGTTCTCCATATATCAAACCTGTTAATTGATTTGAATTAGTTTCCCTAAGAGTGTCTCTGGAGTTGAACCCTAAAGGGAAATACCTTGACAACTAGAGGTTGAACTCAAAGTGAATGAAGGAAGGTAAAAGGGTTAATGGCTTTGTGAAGCTTTAGGTTCTTTTTTCCTATTGTGTTGAGTGCTTTCCTGCTTCTGTGTTTTTATGTAGGACTAATGAAGAACAGAGAGGTATTTTATTCCAAAAAGAACTTATATAAGTTGCTTTATTTCTCAATTCTGCCTCAGTCTCTCACTTAATATGTCTTAGTTATTTACGTAAGTGGGGCAAACCCTCTTTTCTGGTCTGCCTTTTGAGTATTTTGAGGTTATATCAGCCATAGATGAAAAGTGTCCTAATCCTGAACATTAGCTATTTGTATTCATTTTTATTAAATAATTATCACTCTTATTTAATGGCATTTAACAAATTCTATGAGTACTGATGCATTCCATGCTTATGTTAAAAAAAAAAAAAAAGTGGTGGTGGAATTCAAAATCAATATGTGAATAGAGTGGTGTGCAGATAATTTGAATTCCACCAACCCAGTCACTTAATACACATAAGATTTCTCAAATCTGCTTCCTAGAGACTATTTGGTTCCCCACAAATAGAATATTTAGACCTGTGCGTGAATGCAGAACAAAGAAATTACTGCATTCAGTTCAAAATAGGAAAGGTTACTTTATCTGATATGCATATCTAATACTATATGTATCTGCTGCAGAAGATCATGTCTTTTTTTGTAACCACTGAATGAGAGTATGGCTTTATCTCTCCAGTCCTCTGCTGAAAAGGAGTGATTATGTGTTAGACTGAGATGGGGAAAGTTTATGAACTATGCTTTTCTTGTTTTGTTTTCATGACATCATTTAATTACTTATTACTTTACTTTCTTATGGTGACAGACTATAAATCAAATTATCCCTATCACTTGCAAAAAAGAAAAAATTAAAAAAGGAACAATTGGCAATTTCTGTGTTCTCGTAACTAAGATTTTTCACAGGTTGAAATAACATGAAGTCCAACTTCAGAGCATGGAATATGTGATAACGTTATGCAAACTTGCTCTGAGGAATGACAGGCTGCTGGCATGTTGAAAAGGGAGCTACTTATTGACTCTATGCTAACTAACAAGGAACTTTGTGTTACAAATGTCATTTTCTTTACATTTCATATTAGATTTGCTATTGGCAATGGCAATAAATGCAGCAAAAAATGATCAGTGACCTACAGTTGCCCAGCAATTTCTTTTTGCTTTTTAATTCATCATGTCTTCCTGTACATTGAACTAGACCTCTTTTACAGCTCATTAATTGTATTAACATTCCACTTCATTACCTGGGATAATAAATTAGTTTCATAAAGTTTGCCAGTTTTCACCAGTGTATTTTTAAATTTACAATATCTGGCCAAGTTTGTGGCGTTTCAGTCGTTGATTCACATATGCTGAAAATTTTGTTGAATTTCTGTCAGGATTTTGACATGTTAATGGCAATGAAATAATGCTGGACACATTTCTGTGCTGAATCACTTTTGACTGACCGTGGACCATCTGTTACCTTGGTTGTTAGATTTACCCTCCCTTTTTTAGCTTACCGATCACAGGTGTTACTAGCAGTCCCCTTAACACGTATGGTAAACCTGACAGGAACAATTTTTCATCAACTAATCTTATTTTTATTTCTGTGCTTTGTTATTAATACATACCTCTCTATTTCCTCTCTCAGAGTTTGATTATGGTACTACTTGCTTCAGTATACACTATTTAAGATGACTATTTTGCAATTGGTCTCACACTCAAAATGAACCAAAAAATTGATATATTCTTGGCTAAAATTATGTCATCTGCTAAATTAAAATGCAAAAGTTTAGATTATTCAAAACATTGCATTCTAATCTACCTTCTACTTTTTTACTTTGCTTTTCTTGTTAAAATAAGATGTTTCAACATAGTTATCCCATTCTTTTCTTCCTCAAAGCAAAATTTTGATGATGTTGTTGTGATTTTTTAAATGTTGTGACGGCTGAACATCATGTTTTTTTCTGTTGAATTCTAGTATCTATACGTTCCTATAGTTTAATACAAAAAAAAAATCATTTTATTAATTTCCTTGGTTGTATGTTTCCTTTTCATCCAGTACGCAGATTATAGATTCATGGTTGTCACTGAGTATACTCTGATCCGTGGTGCTCACCTCCAAATCCAATCCAATTTCAGTAGATTAAGGGTGGTGTCTGATCAGGTATCTTTTCACGGAATAGAGCAAAAAGTGAACAGAAACGAAACATAGCATAACTTGATAGCTAGAGCCTGATTTCTTTTTCAGGAAAGATTCAGATGAATGTTCCCAAATCTTCCTTATTTTTAAGAAAAAGGAACATATTTGTCATTTCTCATTTTATCATTTGCTTGCATATCCTTACTGATAATTGAGGCTACATGGATATTTTTGGCCTTAGGTGAAAATATTTGCGCTACCAGCAAGCTGAAAGGACACAAATCCACATTTATGCAAGCCTGCAGTAATGAAAAATGAAAGGTTTTAGGTATACAAGACAGTGAGAACTCTTTCAAAAAGCCAGTTATTTTTATGTAGAGTTATCTTGGAATTAAAAATGGTTACTTTAATTAACCTTTCTCTTACAGCCATCAAGCAAAAAGTTATAACAGGTGCTATCTTTCATTATAAATTACACACATTGTAAGAAGTACGTGGAACAGTCTATTTTGGGGACTAAATCCTTGAGTTCCAGCTACTGAGCAGCATGTATCAACATCATAAAAGACAAACTGCAGTACAGTAGATGAATAACTAACAGGCATAGATGGCTTCATATCTCTAAATACTGCACTCAATAGATGGAGTAGATGGAAAAAAGGGGCAGAAAAATAGGATTGGACCCATATTTTGCAATTTCACACAAAACTTCCTCTGCGTTTTTTAAATATTTTGATTGATTATTTTTAAAGTTATTTAGATCTGTAAAAAAATAAAATTAAAAGTGTGAAATGAAGGTAGTTTTTACACTTAATACATTTCTTCATGTTTATTGAAAATAAATGTCACTTGGAAAATTATTTTAGCTTATTCTTTTTTTTTCTGCAGAAACGTATAATTTTTAATTTTTTAATTATAACATTGAATTCAGTGATTTATAAAAATGTTATTATGAACATCTACTGTCAGCAATTGCATATTTGCACCATATTCTACAAGAAATTCCATGTACCTTCAAGGCTGATATTATCCTTGAACAGTTTACTGGTTTGTTGGGGAGCAATGTACGTGAATGCAGTAGTATCGACCTGTTGTAAGTCAGCAGAAACCAAAGTTGATATGGCTAAACTAAACCAAACACTCAACTACCATATTTATGAGCATGTAGGTTTCATTTTTGGCTTAAAAAGTAGGAAAGAAAGCGATGAGACAAATAGATACACTACATGCACTACCATTCACAATGCAGAGAGCAATGACTGTAAGTAACTTAACAGTAGAAGACTATCAAAACTTGACAAAAAAGCCAGTCTGTCAGTTTTTAAAGAAAAATAAGATACTTATAAGAATCACAGTCAGTTCTAGAGCCATTTCCACTCCCTGCCCCTTTTTATGTTAAAAGATACAAAGTTCCTAAAAATCTGACATAATATTGAAGTCAAAACTAAAGTATGTTTCAGTCTCTATCAATCAGCACTCCGAAAATGAGTACCTTTTAAAAGATACCTGACTCTTAGTCCTGCATTTTTTCAGTGAGTAACCACTTTTCTCTACAAAATCTATCCTAGTGTGTAAACAGAGAGCAGAGAATCCAGTACTATTTTGGAAAAGAAAGAAATTGCAAACATGTAATGGAGTCTTTGGAGAAAAAAAAAAAAAAATAATACTGTGTATAATTATTTTCAGGTTTCTTTGTTTTCTTAATGTTTTTATATGAACTGAATTCATCAAGAGGACAAAATAAAATTCTAAATTTTGAGAAATTCTGTGGGGAAAATCAGTATGAAACTCACAAGTTCTCTTGAATTGTTTTTATACATTTCTATATTTTTGCCTGCTGTGATAAGAAAAGATGTTATTTGGGAGAGGAGAGGAGAGGAGAGGAGAGGAGAGGAGAGGAGAGGGAAATACCAAGTCTCAGTGATCAGCACAGCAAACTACTTCTTGTAAACTATTGGCAGAAAAGTCAGTCCAAATTTCATGTTTTTGCTACTAAAACTCAGTATCAGCCAGTATACAGGCAAAAAAAAGGTTTTTACTCAATTCTTTGCAAAATCTTGAAAAAATTGACAAATAATATGCATTATAGTAATTATAGTTTATTCAACTTTTGTCAATAGCATAGGTAGTCACTAACTAGTTTACACCACCTTTTCTAAATTAATTTATACATAACAGTGTTTACCAGAACAATAAAGCAACCTGAAAAATACTTCCAGTTTTGTGGATAATTGCAAATTAACATGAATGTTTCAGGACTTGTTATTTCTAAAAATATATGGAAATTATATATGCATAGTTTGAACATACCATTGCAAATGCTGGCCAAGTGCTAGTTTCTTACAGATTTATGTTTCCTTTCAGCACTGTTAAACATCAAAGAAATATATTTATTGTTTTATATGTTAAAATCATAAGAATAAAAACATGCGGTTCTTTTCTCCCCGTTAACATTTTTTATATAAAATGTTGCAAAATGATGGTCAAAATTATGTTCATAAATGACAGCAGCATCACCATTTTGTGGAATTGACAAGTCTGGCACAGTACTCCATTAAATTTAAAGTTACTAGGATTTTGGGGAGCATTTTGACTGTTTGTGATGTTTTAGCTTCCAACTGTCATTAATATATGGGAAATCTATATTTAGCAAGATGGCTCGATCTACTATATTGTGTAAAGAAAAAAAAGCTGAGAGAGATAGAGTCTTGTGGGTTATAGTCATGAGCTCTTACTGGTTTAACAACTTTAATCCTGCAGGACCAGAACACCAAAAAAATCCCAATGTATTTCTAAATAGGTGTGGGGGTTTTTTAAAGTGAGATGGTGTTTATGTGTGTTTTGTTATTTCTACTACATAGCTTTATTAAATACAAAGCCAAAAAAAATCTACATATTTCTCTCTCATTTTTGAGAAGCTGACTGTATTTTGAAAAATTTGTGTTATTAGTACCCTTATCCCTCATTTTATATGCTCCATTTATTTTGCCAACTTCACAGTCCCTCCTTCCATAGTTACTGAAAGGAGCTTCATGGCCCAGGGTTGCAGACTGAGCTCTTTGCCCTTGCAGCATGACTGGAGAAAGCATGAAAAACCCTGCTGAACACTGGTGAGAAACCTCACTTGGCCTTATAATTGTTTTTCATGTACTCATCACAACCCAAAACCCTGTCTAGTCTGAATAAGCTTTTGTATGCCTGAAAGGTTGTCTTTCCCCCACGCACCCCAAGATTGTGTCATTCCACCTGGTAAGAGATAGGTCTGTAACCATTATATGTTTAATTATGCAAATTTGGTTCTAAGGAAGCTTCAAAACCTACACATAGAAGAGTAAAAATTGTGTTGCTTCCCCACACTTACATAATCTGCCTTTGTAGACTACCATGGTCAAGGAAATGATAGTGAAATCACGACTGAGGGTCTGAATATTGTGCTTGAAGTGAAGCACTATATGTATACAGATTTTATATATATACACACACACACTAATTGCTTCTTGATCTTTATTATGTTATTCTCTTTTCAAAGATGTGTATACAACTAAAATATTTAAATTCCCTATCCGGACTTGTTTTCCTGAATCAGGAGGAGGATTAAGATGCTTTGAACCTATCTACTTACTCTGTTCGCAGTGATTTTGTGGGGATGCTAAGAAAAAGGCAGAACATGAGAACACTGTCTATAGTAACCAAGATTTAATTTCATTTGAAAACCTTTCCCTTTGTTGAATAAGTATATCACTTCTCTCCTCAGATGGAGATAGCTCTTGTGTGAAATGTGAAAAGATAAATACAGCCAAGGTTAAAAGGAGGTTAAAAACAACAACTTCTGTGAGAAAGCATGATCTCTACAATGTTACAATGTACTAGATATCTTTAGGTATGCTTAAAATGAAAGCATTTGGTTTGAAAAGAGTGCAACGCCCCAGCAAGATATTAGAGTTTTCCTATCAATTATCAAAAATTCATCTAGTTCATTTCAGTCTTACTCTTGTTATGTCTTTTCCTTTCTCAACATCAAACTGATTCAAAATCATTCCAAGTCTAATTCAAGTGAGTTGATCCAAAGTGTATAAATCTTTCATCAACTTTCAGGCTCATTGAAACTACATAAGCTAATGCTTAGTAAAATGAATAATATGAATGGTATTTTCCAATCTTTGTTTTGAATACTCTGAGCTATTATCAATATAATTTATTCAATGAATATAAGGAGTAATATTAAATATTTAAAATTTACAAAAAGCCATATTTTAAAGGATATTAGAACATTTAGGTTCTTATCCTAGATACCTCAGTTACATGCCTAAGGGAGGGTGAGATGAATTACGTCAAGAACTCCATAAATGCCCTGCCACTGAAAAGTTTCCATTAGATTTCAGTTGATATCTTGTAAGGATTGTATAGACAATAGATGTAAATAACATATGAACAAATTATACGAATAATAGATAAAATCAGGATTTTTCAACTTAGGGACTGGGACTTCTGAGCTGAAAACCTGTGGAGGAATTCCTGAAGGGAAAAGGTCATGATCTGATTCTGGTGAGCAACCTCGGATTTGAGCTGGGCGAAGAGGCCTGCACCTGCTGTCCTTGATCTCTCCATGACTGGCTGATAGGGAGGAAGAAAGAGGGCCTTGCTTATCATAAAGGCAGGACTGAGTCTGGGAACGAGACCACGGAGGTGAGGAGAACCAGCGTGTGTTATGCGCGTGGACAGAGGGCCTTAACCAATCGAGTTGGGGGGCGTTGTGTGTGAATAAGGGGTTTGGACCAATCACTATGTTGTTGACTACGCATGCTTCTGCTGTGAGTCTATATATACTCTGCTAAAACACCTAATAAGGGAGAACGATCATACTCATATTGAGACTGCGTCATTACTCCGGGTCCGATCCCACTCCAACCAACATAAACCTACAATATCTTACATAATATTTCTAAATTACTGTTAAAATTTGAATGTTCCACTGTTCTCTAACTGCCTGCTTGGTTTGGAACGAGCTGCACTTACAGACAAGAATATTTAACCAGAGGCTCCCTATCTCCTTCTGTCAATTTTTTCCAGAATACCATTAGCACATATACTCCATCTGACTAACAAACTATGTTTACAGGAGTTAACCTGAGTGAACAGTACCATAAGCAAAAGAGAACTCCTAGAATGGTTTTGATGTATATATGTTTATATATATAAAAAAGAGGGCAATGTTACACAAAAACTAATAAAAAAAAAACATTTTCCCTCTCAATTAACCAAGGAAATTTTTAGCAGAGTTGAAAGGCAACTTTCCATATTTTGTCATTCCTTTCATTAGCATTATAAAAAAGCCTGTCACAATTAAACAAAGGAAAAATGTATTTGTTATTGCAAAGTGTTATTAATTTTATTCTTACCATCTCAGGAGTTTGCTCAAGTCCTTTTCCACTCTTATAGCTAGATAATAGTGTTCCTTTCAAGCATCTTTTACATAATAAATGAGACAAGTTGGATCAAAGATATGTCTTTTGGTAACATATACCTATCAGTTGCTATCAGTTTCATCTCTAACCTGAAGCTGAAATCTATGCCTTAAGCCAAGCTAAAAACTTGGCAAAAATGGGAGCCTGATAAAGTAAAAAAAAAAAAAAAGAAAAAGTTGGATATACCCTTGGGTCATGCATAACACACAAACACAGTGATATCTGAATCCTCAGATCATTAGGTTTTGTTCTCTTGTTTCTTAAAGGAGGTGGGAACTGAACATATCTGCTGAACTTTAATGCCATGTGCTCTTACCACCGCACAGTAAAAACCTACTGTGAATAAAGACTGAGGTCTCAATTTACTTGAGCAAGTGTAGGTGCCCAGTGTCTTCTGAGACTCCAGAAGGTATACAGCCTAGGCTCTGCCTACTGCTGCAGAAGTGTGCAGATCTCTTGGAGGTTTGTGCCCTATCTGTTCATCCTCTATGGTCAGCTCAGACACTCTAACATATCTCACATAGCACTCCCTATCTGTGCTTAGATAAGTGAACTGCTCCCTGTGTGCCATTACTATTTCTGTTTACAGTTTCAGGACAAGAAAGAATTGGTTTTGAAGCACTATGGAGAAAAATATTTCATCAGGTTTATAACTTGGATCAGTGGCACTAAAAGATAGAAGCATTTTGAGTGCATTTAATACATTTGAATAGTTCTACAGAGACACCAGATTCATTGCAGCAAATTAATTGCTACTCCCGTTGGGGCTCAGATTATTCCTTAGGGCTAGGTCAGCCAAAGAGTGTTTTGAAACAGTAGGTTGTTGAAATCTTACAGGACTCAACTTTAAAATAGCCTAAACCAATCGATAGTTTTTTCTTCAGTATAACCACCACTTTAAAATTAATTTCAAGCAGAAAAAGTCAAAATGGAATCTGCTATGAATTTAGACAACATTCCTACTGAAGTAAAATGATGACGTCTTCCCACATTCTTTCTACATAAAACCACATTTAAAAACATACTTTATATAATATAGAAATCTAGTGTGACACAGAGTATTAGAAATTTATATTTCTCTTCCTTCCAAGGAAGTTGAAGAACAGTATTTTTAGATATCCCAGCTATACTAATAGTAGAAGCCATTAAACATATGTGCTTGCCAAATAAAGAAGCAGATTAGACATATTATCTTTCAGGGAACGGATCTGTAGCAGTGGTTTCATGACAGAAAAAGAAAATAAGAAATCAAAACCACTGAAGTTACTGGAAGGCTAATAAACCACAATTAGAGGCTGACTGATTGATGCTTTAATACTTTTTGCATCAAAGGATATTTTGGGAACATATTTGAGTTAATCACCATGATCAGCCATTGTGATAAGTTGGACAGAATAGTTTTAGCAAGAAATGAGTCACGTAAAGAGGAGAGCTGTCAGAAAGAGAGATGTCATCTGTCTTTCTATGTGGCCAGTACTGTAGAGGCCTATAGAAAGAGGCAAATAGTACATACAGGAATAAAATAACAAAAATTCAAATACGAGTAATAATTCATACTATTCAAAACTGACAACAGCTATAACAGCTTACAAAAACACAGTTTAAAAGGCAAGCTAAACGTTTTTCTACAATGTTGCACTGCTCAGTTCACTTGTTATACCCTCCTGATAGGCTGGTAGTCACTTTCAGCTTGTCTTCTTCCCCTGTAGGTGCTCTTCAGCTACTATAGCCAGTCATCCATTCAAAGCCTTCTGAAAGAGACGGTTTAGTTTAATGTTTTTTTCACAAACTCCTTCTATTTTGTCCTTCAGAATGAAAAAAAATAAAAGAACCCCCTTAAATTCATTAAGAACTGTCTTAAGAGAGGCTGTTTCCTTACGTATGCTGGCAGTCATCTCCTTCGTGTAACTAATTGGTAAACAATCTTTTGTCTACTAGAAGAATGAAATGTCCCTCTCTTTGACGAATGTTTAGCATTACCCAGTAAGGAGAATAACTTTCATTCTTATCTTACATTGTGACTACAATAGATTTTACATTTAAAACATGGTATAAACATCTAACCAGTATAGTTTTCTGTTACGTATGACTGTTTTTTCACTGAGGGTAGATACAGCGGTGATCAATTTCTTTGAAGTAGTAACTGTAAAAAGATTTCTTCAAGCTCTTTTAAATGGAATAGAACTACAATGATTTAAGAATGGATCCTAAACATTTGTGTAGGTTTAGTAAATATTTTGTCACTGTCATTATCCATCTAATAAAGAAGGTATTCTCAGATTTAAACAAACAAGCAAACAAACAAAGCCCAAAAGACAAAACACTAACTTTTTATCTTATGCTTTAAAGGAAGCAGGTTTTATTAAATTTAATTCTTCCATGCAAATTTCTATTAAAATGTTATTTCCAAGTTGACAAATTCCACTGTATGGGTTGCAGTTAATATTCAAATTTTCCTAATATTAAATTAACTTTTGATAATAATTGTTTTTCTCTTTTCTTTATGTTAGATTTGAAATTTTTTAATGTCATTAGAATTAATGAGTAGGGTTGAAGTGTATCAATAGAAATTTTATTGTGCAAAAGTTCCCATATTAGGTAAACTTCTAATTTGCATATTATGGAAAAGATATACTTTGCATAAGAAGGGAGAGCTGCTCAGCAAACAGTTTTATTAAACTCCTACACTATTCTTTAGACTGAAACATTGGATGTCACTTAGCCATGTATGAAATAAGGCTACCTTGTTCAGAAACTTGACTAAATGTACAAGTGATTGCCTGACTGGAACTAAACTAACTGTTATCACAGGCACAGCACATTCTAATTCTTAGATTTATGCTGTCTGGGAAGGAGCTCTGTGGTAAAGGCCGTGAGCATCCTGGTAGGCAGCAAGTTGAACGTGAGGCAGCAGCATGCCCCAGCAGCAGTAAAGGCCAATGATACTCTGGGCTGTGTGAAAACCATTGAGGGAAGTGATTATCTCCACTTATTCTTCACTTATTAGAGCATATCTAAAACGCTGCATCCAGTTTTGGGCCCCCAAGACAGGAAAGGTAGCGATAAACCAGAGCAAGTTCAGCAGAGGGTCGCCAGGATGCTCAGAGGGCTGGAGCACTTCCCACATGAGGACGTGCTGCAGGTGCTGGACTTATTCAGCTTGGGAAAGAGATGGCTTGGCAAGGGAGAGGGGAAGGGGAGCTCACAGCATTCCCTGACACCTCTAGGGCAGTGACTGAGGAGCTGGAGCCAGGCTCTTCACAGCAGTACATAGCAGGAGGCTGAAACTGAGAGGAGAGAGGTTCAGAACAGAGATAAGGAGACCCTTTTCCCGGGGACAGGGGCACAGGTTCCCAGCAAGGTTGTGCCAGCTCCATCCTTGGAGATTTCCAAGCCCTGACAGGGAACAGCTCTAAGCAGCCTGCTCTGAGCTTACAGGTGGCCTAAATGGGAAGCTGAACTGGAAACCTCCTTCCCACCTTTCCCACCTATGTCATCCTGTGATCTTATCATCTTATAAGAGCACTAGCAACAAAGCAGACCAATGAAATAAAATGGATTCTTTAAAGATTAGTCGTATTTCAAGAATGCACTGTGTCTAAATACAAGTAACTATGAATTATATATCAGGTAGATCTGAGAAATAACCACGTATAATATGCACAAAGTAAATTAATGTTCTACTCTCAAAAAGTCCCTAAGCATTAGATTTGTCCCAGGAATCAATCCACTTCTCTATTGCTTCTCAGAGGAATCAATATCAGATGAATTTATGTTGGCAAAATTATAAACACCCAAAACAGGGTCATGTAATAAAGACTGACAAAACTTAGAAATATACAGAACTATCTATTATTCTTGTAAGGAAATGCTGATACCAAGTTTTATCTTGTATTTTCTGTCAAATTTAAATCAGTTGCTGTCCTTGATTAAGGACACATCTAACCTAGACGATTCTGTGATTCTATTAAGGACACTAATTCTTTAGCTGGTGATGCCTCTGCTGGAAGGATGTCCTTGTCTATTGCAGATGTAGGTTCAATTCCAAATGGAATAATTAAGGATCAAGCTACGTACTGGAATATACTTTCTTAAATCTCTCTCCTTCATGTTACTGTGGCAATATATTTAATCATAATACTGGATTTAACAAAAGTAATATATTTTCATCTCAAAATTTATTGTTTGTGAAGTAAAAATAACAGGAAAGTTTATTGAGAGCTCTTGGTTCTGAAGGTTCTGCTACTTATTCTTATTGGTAAGGAAATGTTTATTGGATCAAACTTCATTATCCTCAGTGTTGTTATTCTGTTATGTGTATACCTCTGAGCCAAAATAAAAACCTGATAAAATTTTTATCTTGCATTTTTGATTCTTTTTATATTTTTTCTGTTATGAAATGTCATAAATTTTTCAAAACTTAGTTTTAAAAGTTAAATATGTCACATTTCAATACCATTTTCATACAACATTACTGGAAGGGCACCACTGTTGCAATCATTTGCAACATTCCTCATTTAAGTCCACACAAATTTTGAAGTCAAGTTCTACACTTTAAAACTTCCCAAGGATAACACTAATACTTGCTAAACCAACCAAACAAACAAATAAAAAGGTTCTTAAAATAAGAAGTGCTTTGCTTTGCATGCTTATTTCATATAATTTTTGTGTCTTTAAATTTTCTGTGAGATTTTGAAGCTTCTGTAGAATTGAAAGTGAATAGCTAGGCACATGAGTGTTATGTTAGTCTGCTGACCCTCAAGTTTATTTTGCATAATAAGTAAATCACTCTCTCTAATCAAAAGTACTTTCTTGCTGAGCAACCTTATTGGTGAATTTCAGTTCCCTACTGACAATCCTTTATAATAAGAAGGGATTATTAAATTTTGATTAGCATCAGATTATACTCATTTTAACCAGCAACTGACATTTCTGGTAATTGAGGATAAATGCACTAGTCTGATACCTCCCCAAAACATAAAACATATTAAAAGTCTCAGCACAAGCTGAAAACTTAATTAATATTCATTGTGTTTCCCGGAAGCTACTGGTTGCCTAAACCAGAGTCTTGCAGATAAAGTTGAAATTGCAGACTCTACAATATCACTATTTGGCACATTTTGTTTGAATTATTAAATAGATGTGATATATCTAAAGTTATTAGCAAAATGTTAATGTAATTACTTTAGTCATTACAGACCTTTTTGTGATATACTCTGCCCCTGTGCAGTCATTAAAGAACACCAGCCAAATGTTGATTTCCCAGTCAGGAAAATTTCACACACACTTGAAAAATTGTAAAAGAGTAAGGATACTGAATTGGGCCTCTTTTCTGGTAGTAATGACAAGGATTGGTAAAAAAAATTGACATCTTTCTTTCTTTGATTACTTTCATCAGGCTTGAGTGGAAACCTTAAGGCAATAATTACTGAAAATCACAGATTATTATTTTTTTTATGAAGCCACTTGACCCAATGCTTCATTGTCATGCTCTATTTTGATGTGAAATATTGTTATTCCAAAAGGTTTCAGTTACCTAAAATGCAAAGTCCTTCTTTATAATCTTTTATACCTCAATATTTAATAATCAGCTGCTTAGCTATTTCTCAGTTTAAATAAGGAACACAGGAAGTGCAGCTTTTAGATAACAACTACAAAAATGAAGCTGAAAGGAGAGCTCTTTATTTTCAAGGATACACAAATGAGTAATCTCCCATACAGTTTTTTTGTTAAGAATAGGGCAGATCACATCAAACGCACAACCTTTTCTCCTCTAGCTGCAACTGTCATAAAGATTATATTGATTTTAGACAAAGGAGAAAGAGGATGAAGAAAGTCTATGCCAAACTAAATACCAGTTTATTGTGTCACTGATTATGAATACATGTATATTACTGGATTTATTTGACCACCTAATCTCTGGAATATGCATTTCTTAAGTAATCGGGTTTTGTTTGCATTAACAATTAAATTAGGATAGAGTCCAATTAAAACATAGTTAACAATTTAAATCAGATTCAAATTTATGAAAGGTACCCTGAATTTCAATTGTGGATGATTCAAAGGCGTGACAGGAATTTTAAGGCTTTGGAATTTTGTAATGCTTTCCTTTTCCTATGCTGGACACGTTCAGCGACGCAATATTTTACAGTAACAAGTTGCACACCAATCAAACTATCAAATGAGCTGGAAGTCTCTGTTACCATTTTCTGTGCTGATTTAACTGTTACAGTATAAAGTGATTAGCAACAAATTAATTAAAATTAATGGCAATTAATTTTGAAATCATATTACATTTTCAATTGGCCAGGTTAATTGTAAATCCTGCATTGCGTATTGTGGTAAAAGTTAATGTAAAATTTCTTATTATTCCACAGACTCAGAAACCCGCTTACACACTGATTATAACTTTAATTTCATTAATAGTATTTTCACATGGTTTTATACTTTGGAACATTTTGCTTCAGATTTTTCCACTGGCTTGACTATAGAAGGAAAAAGGAACGCATATTCATATGTATTGTAACATAATGCACCAAAGTCAGTATTCTCTTCAGACTGTGGCTGTCACAGTTTACTGCTACCCTTTGCCTGTAGTTTTCTTTTAATAAACACTTAAGAACATGCCTTTTCTCACCGAAAAAGATATTCTAATGTCATTACTATTGTTATTGTAACTCACTGAAAAACTCTAGTTCTTAAATTTTAAGAACATTCTGCCATTATGGGAAACACACAGAATCTACCTCAATCTGTCCCATTGCTTCTTTTATAGAGAAATAAGAGAATAAAATTGTAATATTGTCAATACTTGCTAGGATTCTCAGTTTAGAACCAGAGACTTTTTTGGAACATGAGTAGAATGGAACAAAGGATTCCAGCTGTGAAGTTTTCTGATTAAACTACTCCTTTTTTGTTGAAAGTGGACAGAATTGGTACACAAATAAATAAGCTGTCACACATGTTCAAGTTGTATATTGTTCAGCTACGTGCATACAGGACCAAACATATGGAAGAACAATAGTGTTATAAAAAAACCCTGCATTTATTTGATACAGCTGGCTCTACATAATGTTCCTGTAGTAGCATACAAGACTGTAGCATCTGGCCTTTTTCTGTCCTTCTTTGAAGTATTATTCAGTTGTAATTGTGAATCAAATTTATGACAATGTAGATGTGACCTGTCTATCCTGACATAAGCAATGGACAAAGTGAATAAACTCAGTAATGCTTTCAGATGAACTTAAACTTCTTGTTTTTCCCATACTGATGCTCATTTGGGAAGAAAGCAGAAGAGAATTGGTATTACCTTCAACCTGGGTATTTTGGTGAGACAACTGCTAAAGCTACAAATGTTTGAATCCCTGCAAAAAATGAGATTATCATTAAAAGAGGAAAACAGCAATTGTGTTCAAGTTCTGACATTGTTTCTGCAGCTCTGTCTTCTCTAAAGAGGTCTGCACAATCTGCTTCCACTATTATCTAAATAATAATCATTAAGGACTCTATAAACAAAATCATTGTTTTCTGTTAAGTAAAGGTTACAGTGCCCTGTAATATGGTCTCAAAATAACTGAATCTTGTGACCACCAATAGCTCATTTTTGATCTGTGGCACTCAGCAAAGCTGTCATTAAAAAAAAACTGCTCGTGAAAACATGCACTCTAATGCCTTTATTGGCATTCACTATTTCAGAAAGTAACAATTTTGAATATATGTATCAGAACATATCACAAAAACACATTCTCTAGTATCTACGGTTATGATGAGCTTCATCGTAATCCTACAGTTACGTAAAATGGGATTACTCCTGCTGTAGATTGTTATAGATTATTCTCATTACCAGGGTTGTCAAGGACTTTTTCAAGAATAAAATAGAGTCTTTCTTAATGAAGATCTCTTTACATATGTTTATTGAATGCAAAAAAACACCCAGTACCTCCATTCTGAAATTGTGTTGGAATGTTTCAGAAGCGACTACAATTTAGAATGTATTCCGTTATTTCTTTTGCTGATAAAATACACACAGGCACACAATCCAGTTTGTGTTTCAAATATGACAACAATTCAACTTGACAGATATATTTGCTGAATTCGCTTGTAATATGTTTGGAGAGACAGACACTGAAAGTCCAATCCTTACCCAAATCAAAATCAGTCTACAGAGAGATTTAAATTTTCTGGATTTTAGCAATGTTTAACATTTTAGTACTCTGATTGCAGGTCAGAATCTAGAACTCCAAATCAGGCACCTGAATTACAGATGCAATCATAGACCTGAGCCCCGCCAGGTAGAGCTCACAGCAGGGACATGCTAATTATTCTTCTCAGAAATCCCAACATTCTCCAGATGTTACACATACAACATAGCAGAGATCCAAGCCCCACATCTTTTTCTCAATGTCAACAATAAAGTTTTCTCTTCCTTAAACTCCAAATGGCCTCCTTATTTAAAAATATGCAGGAAGGAGAGAAGTAAGTGTTGATAATAGTAGTAGTAATACTGTCACCATTATTACACATCTATGAGACTTTGTCCTGAGCTGAAAGCAATACCTCCTGGCGTCACCTGTTGGGATATGTAAATGAAAACATGACGGGTTCATTTGGCAATAGACAAATGAGGAAAATCTCAACCCCGAAATGCTCTAACAACCTAAGCACAGAACTATATATCTAGATGTTAATTTTAGGGGTCTTGCCCTCTAAGATTTAAATATTTGCAGACAGTTATATAATTGTGTGGTAGTACTGTAGATCTAGTTAGAGCCAGTTCACTGTGTTTCTAAAGGCAGATATCAATGTGGAGGTCGCAGGAGAACAAATTGTCATTGGGGTCACAGAAATACCACAGAGCCTGAGCAAAAGCGGGTGGGCATGGAGACTATTAGATTTTCCAGGGGTGAATTCAGTATGGACCTGAGGACAGGGTAAGAAGTGGATGTGAAATACTGCATCTATATTGAACAGACCTTTCCCTATTGCTCAACCTGTTTTGCATGCAAACCTATTTTCAAAGGTACTTCCTGTGCTCCTTTTAGGAAAACCAAACACACTTATCACTCTTCCACACAAAGTCCCTGCCTTTATCTTCCTCAGTGAGGAGAGGTGTAGCTGGACCTGCTCCTGCCACTTATCCTGATGGCCTGGAAGACACCAGGAGAGCATGGACTCACTGTTTCTGCTGCTAGGGTCAGGGTGGACAAGGGGAGCATTGCTAGAGGCAGAGCTGGATCTAGAGAGTTGCCTTGAAACAAAGAAATAGGAAAGCAACATCTGCTGAATTATACATTATTTTTTTTTTGGTGTTCTTCATCCCACTTTCCCCAAGCAGGGTCGGAGTCAGGGTTCAACTAGTTAGTGCTGCACTCAGATTTAACGACTAGTCCATGAAGGCTGTTAACCAGACCAGTCAAACACAATTAGCAAAACCTTAAACCATTTCCCTTTTGTGCTAATAAAATGATATGATAGTACAATACATGACAGTTCTGTAGAGCTCTGATCAGTTCTGATATTAGTTCTGATGTCTCTATTAGTTCTAACTGTTCTGATTAGTTCAGTTTATCTGATTTTGTATCATGGTGCCAGCACAACTAGACGGTTCTGGTATACGTATACTTTAAAACAAGCTCTTCTATGCTATCAGATGTGAGCAGTTTCATTAGGTTGTCACACAGTTCTGTATCAGCAATTGGTCATTTGTGTGAATAGCCCTGGGGATGCTGTTATCCTTCTGTTCCTGTACTTTGTATGCCTCTGCTATTTTTTAATGTCAAAGTTCTGTGCTACAGTTCTGTGACTATTTACTTTTACACACATTCTTACTGTAATGTCATTGATAGCTCACTGTACATACTAATGGTGTTCCGAAGCATATACATGCACACGCACACAGACATATGTGTATAAAACACCTTCTCAGCTATTTATTATTAATATTGAATTATAGCAATGTTATTGGTATGAAAAAGAATTTAGTCCTTTTCAGTTATAAAATTAGCAGCACATGCTGCTTTAATCACCATATCCAATGTCCTCCTCCATAGACAAAACTCCCTCACTTCTGGTTTTATTCAATACAAAATTACTGACTGCTGGACTGAAGTCTGAAGTCAATGCTGCAATAGTAATGCAAGTTCCTCCTACTTATTCCTGGATAAATCTCATTTCTCATTTGGAAAGGAGTCGAAAATAAAATAACCATAACTGGACAGTTGACTTAGAGGTGTGATAAGTTTGGTTTTGTGTTCAAAATGGAAAAAAATACTTGCAAATATTTTTATAAAATGGTCACTGCAAATTCTTTCCAGATTCTCTAACAATTCTTTGCATCCAGGACACCTGGGAAAAAGTTGCTGCTGTGCTGGTTATTTTTAATTGAAACAAAACAAAACAAAACAAAACAGATCCCATATATTTTACTCTTTCTTTACTGGATAAGATTTTTTGGTAAACATACCTGCACAATGCATAAATATGTTTTGTTTGTTTGTTTCCTTATCCCTATCCTTATTATAAACACCACTGGAATTGATCCTTTTGAAACACTTATTACTCTTTCTCCATGTTCCTACCTGCTAAGGCAGTTTTCTGATTTAGAAAGAGTAATTTATTTTTTTCTGTTTTAACAAGATGACTAAAAAATAGCTGAAAGGGGAAAACACATTACTAAAGATAGGGGGTGTGAAGGAGAGAAAGAGAAAAAAAAGTTTTGTTTATAAACAAAAGCCTAACTGCCCCTGGCAGACACTAAATTTAGACAACTTTAAAAAGTAGAGTAGCTGCACATTAAAGCAAAAACATCAGCAATCAAGCATGAAAAATCAAGAGAGTGATGCTAAGATAGCCACCAGACTCCAGGTCACACTTTTGTTTCCTTGTCATGGGGAGTCGTTAAGATTCAATGTAATTTTAAGTGGTTCTAAGCGCTTTCTTTTGGGGGTTTCCTGGGTTAAATTAGCTGATCCTAAATGTTCTTTTTTGGCAGTAGCTCTTAGACAGAGGCTATAATGTATAGCCTCACAAGTGTCTTCAGGAGATTTTGCATTAGGAAATCCTTGTTCTGATGAACTTCAAAAGGAAAAGCTGAAAAGCTTTAAATGCCACTGACCAAATCAATGATCTGGTTGGTGAGTATCAATGGTTTTCCAATACAGATTGATTTATTTGCAGCTTTCAAAACAAAATTCTCAAGAAGAGAAAAAGCAAGTCATACAAAGACCAAAACAGGCAAAATGTTAGATCCTTTTGTTTCAATATGTTTAGAGGGAAAATGTTCTGCTTGACAAATAAGAGTGTTTTTCATTTTCCTTTAGTTAGAAGGACTTTTTTTTAAAAAAGCACATCACACATTCTTCAGTCACATCTTTGCTAGCCCATCAAATAGGTTCCTGTTACAAATATCTGTCCTGTCTATCCAAAACTTTTTGAATATCTAGAACCAGATTCTCAACCCGTGCAAATAAAATTATACATGTGTACATTTATACAACTGAAGTATCTGCTCCTTAGTGTTTTGGAATGCTATTTTATGGTCTATGATTTAATTCTGAATTAATTTTCGACTTTGACTTTTTATTTATATTTTATGTGTGTGATATTAACGTAAGTGTACTTTAGATAAACACAATATTACCTTACAGAGTTGGTTTTCTTTGCATAAACGTTTTATGTGGTTTAAATGTATGGTAAGTATTCAAGGACGTTTACAATTAAATGCAGTTCTGTTCCTCAGTTGAACAATTTTAGCTGTTGTTATTCACTAATGAATGTTCTGTTAAAGTAAACTAAGGGCCATAATCCTCATTAATTTTCCCACCATCTGTGCAAGAAAGATATGAGATTATGTGATTTTGTAATGCAATCTCACTTAAATTGTACAAATATCATAAATACTGAGAAAAAAAAAGATTCAGATTAAGCAAGAAGGCCAATTCTAAAACACTTTCTGGCTATTTTTTTTTCTTAAGTTACTGTACGGGGTGTGGGTACCCAGGCACTGGCTGTGGGGGGCTGCGGGGTGGCCTCCATGAGGAGAGGCTGGGGCTGCCCCATGCCACGGTTCCAGCCGGCTCCAGCAGACCCACCCCAGGGCACAGCCGAGCCCCTCAGCGGAGCTGGTGGTGCCTCTGTGATAATGTGTCTAAAACAGGGTAAAAAAAGCTTTGCAGCAGCCGTGAGAGAGAGGAATGACAAAAAAACGTGAGTGAAACAACTCTGCAGACACCCAGGTCAGTGAAGGAGGGGGAGGAGGTGCTCCAGGCACCAGAGCAGAGACTCCCCTGCAGACCATGGTGAAGACCATGGTGAATCAGGCTGTCCCCCTGCAGCCCGTGGAGGTCCACGACAGAGAAGATATCCACACTGCAGCTGCAAGATGCACACACTGTGCAAGATGCAGCCTTGCATGAGACAGTGCAGCATGGGCCATGTGCTCCAAAAAGTCCTAAGGATCAGGCAAATAAAAAGGTTTTCCTGCATCCTAGGAATATAAACAGTTTCCCAAACTTAGAAGAATAACTTTCAGTGCTGTTTTGCATAATTTTCAGATTTCCTCCTTAAATAAAACTATTATTAAATATAAAACTTCTCTTTAAAAAAAAAACCAGAGATGTACATTTATCTTAAAATGCTAACAAATAGATGTTTTTAAATCAAACCTTCACATTTTTCAAAATGGTGAATTTGGTTGTTGACAGTTATGTAACACAAATAACCACCTTGCTTTTTGCCTATCGAGTTTTGTACTGCAAAATGTTTGTAGGAAAAATTTTTGCTTTCGTTCTTTTTTTACATTTTTCCTCCCTAAAATGTCATTTGCATGTTATTTCAAATAACTCAGTCCAGTCATTTTGTCAGTCTGTAACTGCTGCTGTCCATTTTATAATTTCACACATGACATTTTCCATTACCTTTAAGTAGCCAGTGGCAGTTATTCAGAGAGTTTTTCCCTTCAAAATATTTCCATGGAAACTAGAATTAAAGTCATTAAAATGGGGGAGTCCTTTTGTTCCTGTAAAATAGCTCTTGCACAGCATTGAAGTTGCTGGGATTTACAATTACATGTAGGAATCTATAATCTGTGTGTGTGTGTGTGCATGTCTGTGTGTGTATACATACAGGAGTTGTGTTGGTGATAGCCTTAAAACCATCAAGATTGGGGTTTAGATAATGACTAGTTCTATACACAGACTGACATAGCTGCTGCAGTCCTCCTGAAGATTAAGGCACCGATGTACTTAAGCAATTTGTGCATTGCAATACCAAATAAACCTCTCTTCATTTGTCCAGTGCATTCATCTACAACAGCCCTGAAGAACAAACAGTGAACGTAGGTGCTTGTGTGAAAAAAAGACAAGAATTAAACTTCAAATGTACTGTGGAATAAAAACGATGTAGTAAACCAGCAAAGAATACTGGGGAAAAGAAACCCCAGTATTCCTGAATATGAAAATAAGTTGAAACTTAAATGCAGTTTTAAAAATACAAGACTTGTAAAGGCAAATATTTGTCTTTTTAAATACAGAAACCATGAAATATAAAACATTTTGTTTATCTTTCATGGAGCCAAGAGAATAACAGAAATGGGACGGCTGCCAGCTGTCTTTTGTGAAGAGGGAAGGACTGATAAACTTTCAAGCTGAAGGAACTTGTGAAATCTGTATTTTTAGTTAGAGTGCATTGTGAGTTTCTAAAATATTAACTGCACTCTCCAAAAACGCTTAGTTCTTATTTAAGAAAAAGATAGTAACAGCACAGCAAACTGGCAGTTACAACAGATATTAAACCAATTGGTATCACAGATGTTCCCAAAATGAAAGTGACCAAGACTAACCATAAAATTAAGGCAACTGAATACATGTAACTGCATTAATCCTGCCTGCAAGGTATATCTCTTGGTCATTAAAAGCTTGATGGCATCTGCCGTTGTCATGTGCTATAATTAAAAAAGCTCCTAGAAATTTCTTATGAAGAACAATTGTATTGGTTAAAAACATCTGATGGGGTGAAATCTGTAACCACCACGCATTCAGCTGACCCCAAGACATTATGTGCTCCATAAACAAGATTCATCATTGTGTTTTGTAGGTGTTCAAGTAAAGTTCCAAGAAAATCTCAGTTTGGAATGGATCGAACATGTCCAACTAACTTAAAACCAGGATGGTTTTAGTTTACTTTTATTCAGTTCTTAACATTACATATGTTATAGCCAACCAATCTGCAATACAAAAGACCCCCTTCATCGCTTGGTAACTTTCCTAGACTCCGTCTCTTACATAAAACTTTCAGTTTCTTACATAAAACCCTCAGGATGTTGGAAGAAAAAATCCACAGCTGTGTAGAAATAAATTCACATTACAGATTAAAATATTGAAAGATCATAAAAAATGCAAACAGTAAAACAGTAAGGTTATAGGAAGGTTTCCATTTAAAAGGGAAAAGTAGGTTTCCCACAATGGCATTTTTTCACAAGAACATTTCACCACAAGTCTGCATTTAACTCAAAGCAAAAAAAAATTTCCTTGAGGAACAAGAAATGCAAACCAGAATAAAAAGTCAAATCAACTTTGTTCTGTGATGATCAGAGTTGCCTCACTGCCTTGTGAATATTATAGTTTGGATTCCTCATGCTGTTGTTCTTTGCTTATGTGCTCTTGTCGCAGATATCAGATGAGCGATCAGTGAGACTCGTGTGTTTAAAGAATATGTTTTCTAAATGTACCACCTGTTACAAGTGTTGGTTGAAGATCCAATAAAATTTTACAGTGCATTTTATAATAGAACAAAAATCCAAATAATTTCAAATGGTTAGCACTGATATACTTTCATGTTTAAATGAAAATTTTTTTATGCTCTTCAGAAAAGATTGCATACTTATCTAATTAAGTTAATGAATAGACTCACCATATTTAGTGAAATTAATCATAGGAATAAAGTTAGATGTTTGCGCATGAATTTGCAATATCAGATCTCTAGTTTCAATATACTGGGAGGACTGAGGGTTTCCTAGTGTGCTCTATGTACTTCAAACACAATATTGTCTCATTAAAAGCAAAAAATATAAATCCCACAAAGCATTTACCAATATTTTGTAACCAGTGTTTTATTTTACCAAGATTACAAAAGTACTGTTTGTTTGTTTGTTTGTTTGTTTTCGCTAGAAAACACCAGACTCCCTCAACTTTTTAAATTTAAAACAAGTATGGAAAGAAATTATGTAAAGATGTAATGCATATATTTTCACATTCTCAAGGAGAAATATCTCTGCCTTTAAAATGAAATTAAAATAAAATTAATGTTATCATTTTCATAGGTAAAGATCTCTTTTCTTTGCAAAACAATCTTACCTCAAATTACAACAAATCAGCTACTTTGATTTCACAGAAAATTATGCCTCCTTGTTGATTGCTGTGTCAGTAGAGATCTTCTTTAGAACTTAACTATATATTTCTGGTTTTGCAAAATACAAAGTAAGTTTTGTACTGAAGGAAATGTATCTAAATTACAAATAGATGAAGATGATACAAATATAAAGATGAAGACATACATAGACAATACAACAAAATAGCCCATTATCATGGCTATGGTTATCTGGCACAAAATAGGAAACTTTTTAATGTAATGTCCTGTATTTAGTACTACCAATTCCTGTTACAGAAAATACTACATTTCTATTTTTTTTCTTTTTTTCTAATCCTGTTTCTATGGTAACTATTATAGCTGCAGTTTGTTAAAACATTTTACAGACATTGTTCCACTGGTTATTATAATCAGATGTCTGTCACAATATAAAGTTATTGACCTAAGAAAAAAACCTAAAACCTTGGTTCCATATCTAGCTATATAAAAATCCAGATGAGATTAAGAAGTGAACTTTTGCTTAAATTAAATTTCTGTAAATGGTGCAAAGGTAAAAAGAGCTTTTAAATCACCCAAATCTGCCATAACATCTTCTTATCTAAAAGAAAATTTAAAGAATTAATTTGGCCAATAAAGAAGTGTGTGTTTTTTCACTCAGGAATCTGTGATATTCAATAGACTCTCAACAGTGAGACACAAAACATAAGTGCTGGTAAACTAAGATGAAGCTATATTATTTAAGTGGATGATTGCTATAGTATATTTAATAAGCACATTAATTCCATTTGAAAATTTCATGCATCATGCATAATCTGGCATTTCTTCTTCCAAAGCACATATTTCAACTCATTATATCACTGTAGGATCACATAGTTTTCATGGACAGGAAGTTTCAAATCTGTTTCACAAAAATAAATGTACATCCTAGCAGATATAATTACACCAGCAGGTTATATCTACATCTGGACTACAGGCAGATTGAAGCTTCCAATTTCAAACTAAATATTAACATTCATGTATTTGCTTATTTGGTTGGTTTGGGGTTTTTTTTTTAGTTTTAATATTTTAGCTTTATTATTGTGTTAAAGAGTTCACTTTGGTTTGTTATTTTTTTTTTAATTGATTTAATTTGTCAATATATTAAAAAGAAATTAATGCAATAAATTGCAGTTTCTCCAGATAAGTGTGCTTCAGGCACTTCTTAATATTTTAAAGTATATGATCACAATTGTGTTTTCCATCCACAGAAAACATAAGTTCTGAATAGCAGAATTTAAGTAAATGCTTAAAAATCATAAAGCATAGATCATTTAATGTGCAGAAACACACTCAAATTCTTTTCCCTTGTGGCAAATGAAAGACATTTGATCTCAGAGAAACCTCACACTAATTTATAGGAGGTTGACAATACAGTTTGCCCACTATACATTACGATTCGCTTGTTGAGAATATCTGTGGGATCAATTGTGTATGTCCTTATTTACTTCTCTACAAAAAGGTCCAAACAAATTCTCATTCCCTAGGGGAATATCAGTTACAGATAACTTTATATTAAAAAGCAACACCACCCCCCAAATATATTAGCTCATCGAGCTTAAAAATAGACTTTAAGCAAAAAGCTCAGGAAGTAGTGTTTTGAATGTCCATTTCAAAATTTTAAATCTAGGAATATCAGGACTGGAAGAGCTAGACTTGTCCTCTATCTAAAGTGTAAATCCTAACACCTAGCTGATTAATAAAAAAGCACATCTATAGAAGTAAACAAACAAAATTCAAAGCCAAAGTCAAGGCAAATAAAATCTACTGCAAAGCACTGACATTTCTTGACTTTCAGGAGCAGCACAGAGGATTTAGTTGTATGACCCTTTCCTTGAAAATAACCACTGGTTTATCATTCAGCAGCATGCAGCGGGTTTCTCGGTTTCCCCGCCATTATTTTCCAACTCTGACTTCCTTTACACTGTTTCTTTCTCATTTTCTTTCATACAGTTTTCTCCATTGCTAAATGATGAGGTGAGATTTTTCTCTCATTTTAAATTTAAGAATCCATCTAGAAGGCTACTGTATTCTGTATTCATATTTACTAATCTAAAAATTTACTAATCTAAAAATGGATGATCCTCTGAGGTACTGTTTTCCTAGCACTTCTTTAACCTCATGTTAAGTGTAAACAAACCCTGTTCAGAATTTGAGTTTAAACATCAAATGCCATTAATATTTTCAGATAGCTGACATATTAGGAGGCTATACAACCCATTTAATTCCTATGTAAATATCTGTTCATTCAAGATACACTGCTATATTAAAAACATAATTGCAAATTATTAATCTTTAAGTCTTTTTGTTAAAATCAAGAACAAAAAGAGTGTTTTCGTACATTAGCTCATGAAGGCTTAATACCACTAGCTTTTAAGCCTGGTGGAGTCCAGCCAGTCTTGTCCATAGGAAAGCATTCATTCACAAGGACATGACTTGATGTTCCCTCCCAGGAAGTTCAAATCCTCAGGCACCCTTTTCATCTCCCTTTGCAACTGTGAGAAGACAGACTACTCTGTATTTATATCTTCAACCAGGATCAGAGATAGTGCTTCTGAATGTTAATCCTCTGCTCCAAGAGCAACTCCTACTATGGCAGGGACTTCATCTGGGGGGACATGGAAAGTTACTGAGCTTGTTCTGATGTAGATCATAAAAAGGACACCTTGTGTATTATAGTTTATTGATGGTTTGTAGGATGAAAATGCACATATGAAAATTTCTAATGACCACGATGTAAAAGGAAAATTAGAATATTTTCATTTAATAAAAAGTCAGTTTATTTTTCCCTCTAGAACAGAAATGGGTATATATAATTAGGATGAAGAAATTCAAATTAGGCAAAGAAATATTTTAAAAGTATGCCATAAGAAATGACACAACAGCAAGAAATAGCTAGCTGTAACAGCAAGAAATAACAAAGAACACTTTAAAATAATGATCAGAGTTAATTAATGCTGAATGAGAATCCTCCAGAAATACTCATGGCATTCACAATAATACTAAATGAGTTCATCATTGCTTTTATGAAACCAACATTAAGCCAGTGAATTAGGAGTAAAAGCAATTATGTGCAGTATGATATTTCTATTCCTCATTTTGTATCTATTTTGTCTTCCCACAACTTCAGTCCTCCAAACAAACATGAGTAAATGAGTACATGAGTACACATTATTCTTGTGCATAATTCCATGGAGTGAAATTTATGGAAATTCAGTAAGATTGTATTAGTGATGAGCCATTTGCGAATCAATTCTGTGGTCTTATTCTTTATCTTGTCTATATTTGTAGTTCCTGCTAAGACATCTAAACTTGGAATTATCTCCCTTCCTTGCAGATAGAAATGGTGCATGACTAATTTGAAGTAAGCTAGAATTAATATAGGTAGACTGAATCAGACTAGGGAACAAGTCTGTAAGAAAAGCTATGGATGTCATTGTTCTTCCCTGGTGATTGTGTAGTCTTCTGATGTCCCTTACATCTTAAGAAAAGGTGTATGAATGTAAATCCAGACCAAACTATCTGATCCTTAGGACCTAGAGAGACAGAAATATATGGTTGTAGGCAGGTAAAAACCAGTGTTCAGTAAGAAATACCTCAGTGAGGACAACAAACCTTTGATGAAAAAGGGCAAAGATGCTAGGTGCCCAGCACGCCACTTTATCACTCCCCTCCTCAGTGGGAGAAGAAAATAAGATGGAAAAAAAGCCTCATGGGTTGACATAAAGGCAGTTTAATAAAGCCAAAGCAAAGACCACACGCAGTTGCTCCGGAAGACAAACGTGATAATAATGAACGTCCCCTTTCCCTCTCCTCCTTTCTCTTAGCTTTTATTGCTGAGCAGACATCATATGGTATGCAATACCCCTTTGGCCAGTTTGGGTCAGCTGCCCTGGCTATGCCTTCTCCCTAGATCTTGCCCACCCCTGTCCTACTGGCCTTTGGGGGTGAGGGGGGAGGAATGTTTGAGACACAGCCTTGATGCTGTGGGAGCACTGCTTTGCAGTAACCAAAACACTGGTGTATTCTGAACACCTTTCCAGCTGCAAATACAAAGCACAGCACTATGAGGGCTGCAATGGGGAAATCCCAGCCAGAATCAATACACAGTCCAGGAGAGAAGTTTACCTTCTTGCCCATTATTTCACAGAATCACAGACTGGTAGGGGTTGGAAGGGACCTCTGGAGATTGTCTAGTCCAACCCCCCCTGCCAGGGAAGGTTCACCTACAACAGGTTGCACAAGACAGTGTCCAGGTGGGTTTTGAATGTCTCCAGAGTCGGAGACTCCAGCACTTCTCTGGGCAGCCTGTTCCAGTGCTCTGCCACCCTCAAAGTAAACGAGTTCCTCCTCGTGTTTAGATGGAACTTCCTGTGTTCAAGTTTGTGCTTGTCACCTCTTGTCCTATCGCTGGGCACCACCGAAAAAAGACTGTTGCCATCTACCTGGCACCCTCCCTTTAACTATTTATAACCATTGATAAGATCCCCTCTCAGTCTTCTCTTCTCCAGACTAAAAAGACCCAATTCCCTCAGGCTTTCCTCATAAGAAAGATGCTCCAGTCCCTTCATCATCTTTGTAGCATCTTTATGTATAGTATAGTTCTTTAATAGACTAAAGGATTTACTGGCCACATGCTAAGGTATGGAGAAAGCTTTTCTGTCAATCTAGTACAGTGACTTTGTGGCAAGTCACACATACAGCTATTGGTCTCTCATTTCTTTCCAAATCAGGAGGGATACAAGATGTTAATCCAAAATTAAGGCAGGGCCTCCTGATATGAAATATATAATTTCATTACAAAATATTGTATTCCACTAATCCATTCCATTTGGGCATTAAATATATAGAGAACAATCCCATTTTTCACATTCACGAAATATTACATAAGATACACATGTTTAACTACAAAAAAAAACAGTCCTGTAAGTACCAAACTGAGAAACTTTGTCTTCCTACAGATCTGCATACTGCACACTTGATGTCTGGGGAGAAGCAAAGAATATGCAGGAAGGTAGCAATTATAAAAATTTTCTCCCATTTCCTCCCTGTTATTTAAAGAAGGTGTGTTCTGATATTATAGCTAATAGTTTCATTAGAGCTATTATAACCTAATTGCTTATCTTCATCAGACTTGTAGAATGTTCAATTCATTTTGAAGAATGGGAAAGAGGTTTAGTCAAATAGTCAGTAAGATGAGAAGGTATTTATGGGGATGACCACTCAAAATGTGACTACAAAACCAGGAGTAAAATTCATAACTTCTCTTCCATATTCTTATTTAGGGATGTTAATTAAAATACAGATGTGATTATTAAAAAAAAAAAAAACAACAGGAAAAGAAGGTTAGAATAAACTGACATAGTATAACTTGTTTTCCTTCCCTCAGACTTACCCTCCAGGTAAAAAGCTCTTTCTCCAATCATAAGTATAAAAAGTTGGCAGCTTTCAAGCTTGCTTTTCGTTCTGAGCCTCACAGGCAAATGGCAGGGAGTTTGCAAGCTTTTTCAAGCAAGCTTTAAAGGGTCTGCTTAGTTTGAATCTCTGTCAAACAGCTTGCTGCACTTCAGTATTTTTCTGACATATTCTGTGTTTCATTCTGGATGTCCTATTTTAATAAAAACTAGCAGAAAAAAAAAGCCCAGGATAATTAGATTTAATTTGGATATCATTTATCAGTCAGCACAGACATTCCACCTTGTTACAGAAGCACAGAGGTAACTGATGCCTTATACCAGCCTCTCTCATCTTTCTTCATCCTTGAGTTTGAGGTAAGAAAGGGGTTCTCTTGCCTTATGGAAAGCTAGCACTTACTTGGTGGAAAAAGAGCAATACAGTGATTTTGTCTTTGTAGATTTTTTACCTTCTCTTTGCATTGATATAGAGTCATTTTCTTTTATGGAGGTGGTATCAGCCTTCCCATTAGCAAACGTCTCATTTCAGGTGCCTAAAAACATCTACCATCACCTGCTCTGCTTTCATGTGGTGCTGGATATGTGACACAGGATCTCTGAGAGACCTCTGTTGTTACAGATGTACCTGTTCAGTGCCTCAGCATAATCTCAGGTGGCACCTGGTGCCTATGCTTAAGCAAGGTATACATGCCCTTGCTGTCAAAGCAGCAGTTGTCCAAATATATGGGTCATAATAGAAGTCAGTACAACTGAGGGCTGGGGAAAATTAACACATCTCACTCCTCAGTTGAAGATGAGCTGAAATTTGAGCTTTCATTACACGTCCTCATTTTACTACTTGTTCTACTGGGCATGTATTATAGCCTAATGCAAATAAGTGTGCTAAAATATAAGTAAATTCCTCAGGAATTGGATAAATTCTGTGTTGTTATGCCATTGAGATGCTTCAAAAAGAAAACAAGTTACATATGAAGTATATTCACCATATATCCTATAGTCCTGTCAAAGATGTGGAGTCTGTAGCTGGAATGTGACCATAGTCAGAGGTTTTGTGCCTTGCTTAATGATTATCATGGTAATTTCTATTTTATTGCCATATTGTTGATATTCCCATTCTAGGATATAAAGCAAACCATCCCTCAAAGCTTGTTCTGTAGAAGTAATCATCTATTTTAGTATATGATTGAAACACTACGAAAAATGTTATTCTCTGATATATCAGCTTATGTATCATATCTTATATAATATTTGAGGAATTAAATTTTCGTTTCCTCAGTGCTCTTTTAATATTTCTCTGCCTATTTCTCTTTGATATTCTCTTTGTACTAATCAATCTAGTGTTGAAATTCCAATCAGTATTGCAATTTAAAAGACAGATTTAGATTAACATCATTCCAGGCCATCTGTTCTGGTTGAAATAAATTGAAGATAATATCATTCCAAATGCAAAACAATCTTAACATAATGCTTTACTTAAGAATTAACAGCAGAAAATGCACGTTTCCACACAAGTCATCCATAAGGAGATAACACTTCAACTTACAAGAGAGTTTATTCTTGCTATATTTTCCTGTTTTCCATCCTTCCAATGGTCAGAAAGGAATGTGCATCCTGATTATTATTAGTATATATATTTTTAACCTTCCTTTCCCAGCAAAAATTTCCAAGCACACACTAACCCTAAAATTTATTCCAAAATCTGGGAGCTTTTTTCAAGACTGACCTCTGCTTGATACAACGTTAAAACAAAACAAAACAAAGCAAAACAAAAAATGAACAACCAAACGACAAAACAAAAACAACAAACAACAGCAAACAAACAAACCCAAACATACACACGTTTTTTCCCTCGTGACTCTAAGGAAGAAATGTCATTTTAGATTGCATTAAAGGTTTTTAATTTTGCATACAGGTTAGATCAAAAAGAAGCAAAAAATAGAATCGAATAGTTCTCTAAGTACTGATTTCTGACAAGCCATCTTGCTTTTGAAGGTTAATTCCATCTTTGAAGTACTTTACTCCATTGTAAACTATTTTTCATTGACAAAAATAAAATATCTACATCACGAATTTGGAGAAATTGTTTAAGTCCTTTTCTTTCTCTTTTAAGAAATAAATTCTTTTCACAGAGTCATAGAATGGTTTAGGTTGGAAGGGACCTTGAAGATAGTCTAGTTCCAACCCCCCTGCCGTGGGCAGGGACACCTCCCACTAGACCAGGTTGCTCAAAGCCCTGTCCAACGTGGCCTTAAACACCTCCGGGGATGGAGCTTCCACAGCTTCTCTGGGCAACCTGTACCAGTGCCTCACCACCCTCAAAGTGAAAAGCTTTTCCTAATATCTATTCTAAATCTGCCCTCTTCCAGTTTAAAACCGTTACCCCTTGTCCTACCGCTACATGCCCTTGTAAAAAGTCCTTCCCAGCTCTCCTGTAGGCCCCCTTTAGGTACTGGAAGGTCACAATAAGGTCTCCCTGGAACTTTCTCTTCTTCAGTTTTTCAGCTAAACCCTAACTGTCCTCATAGGAGAGGTGCTCCAGCCCTCTGATCGTCATCATGGCCCTCCTCTGGATCCCCTCGAACAGGTCCATGTCTTTCCTCGTTGGGGGCTCCAGAGCTGGATGCAATATTCTAGATGGGGTCTTACCAGAGTAGAATAGAGTGGCAGAATCACCTCCCTTGACTTGCTGGCCACACTTCTTCTGATGCAGCCCAGGATATGGTTGGCTTTCTTGGCTGTGATCGCGCATTGCTGGCTCATGTTGAGCTTCTCGTCAATCAGCACCCACAGGTCCTTCTCAGGGCTACTCTCGATCCATTCTCCACCCAGCCTGTATTTGTGCTTGGGATTGCCCCGACCCAGACGCAGGACCTTGTGCTTGGCCTTATTGAACTTCATGAGGTTGGCATGGGCCCACCTCTCCAGCCTGTCCAGGTCCCTCTGGATGACATCTCTCCCCTCCAGCGTGGCTACCTTGCCACACAGCCTGATATCATGGGCAAAGTTGCTGAAGGTGCGCTCAATCCCACTGTCCATGTCACCAACAAAGATGTTGAACAGCACAGGTCCCAGTACCGACCCCTGAGGAACACCGCTCGTAACTGGTCTCCACTTGGACATCAAGCCATCCACCACAACTCTTTGTGTGCGACCAGCCAGCCAGTTCTTTATCCACCAAGTGGTCCATCCATTAAATCCATGTCTCTCTAATTTAGAGACCAGGATTTTGTGTGGGACAATGTTAAATGCTTCGCACAAGTCCAGGTAGATGACTTGTCCTATGTTTTGTTTCCTATCAATTTCAGAAATAGTAGACCAGGTATTATGTATTCTTTTATGCTGAAAATAGTGTTAAATTTCCTATAAAAGTAGTCACTGACCAAACTGTTTGTTTTTCAAGCTGGTAATTTTAAATTAGATGTTTCTCTGGTCCATGATACTTATTCCAGCACATAATAAAAAAAGTCACTTCTCAAACTACCCCTGATACAGCTGTATCCTGCATTAGACAGGACGGACAGTGCATCTCAAATGGTACGGGATATCAATGGTAGGCAAGTGAATCTACCTCCTGAGTAGTGAGGCCTAGGTTCCACTAAATGTATGGAATAAATCATGCCAGAGCATAATGGGAAATTCAGCTTCTATAATGACTTATGTAATCACTCTCATTTTGATTGTCTTGTCTAGAATGGAATATCGTGTTTTGTTTTCTCATATGATAAATCTGTGACCTCTCAAATTAGAAGAATATTTTCTTCCATTTCTCTAATATCTCCATATCTAAGACCAAAAAAACGAATTGAATGTTCCTTTTTCATTTCTTCACTAAATTGTAATAAAACAGAGAACATTTCAGGCTCTTATGAAGCCTTTGTTTCTACTGTTATGTCAGAAAAAAATACTAGGTACTTCAAATTCCACAGCAAATATAAACTGATTTCTACATATGCATTTTTTTCTAGATCAAAAGCAGCAGTTTAATAAAAGGTTATAAAAGTAAATGAAAATTATTTTAATCATTTTTATCATATCCTCTGTAAAAATATCAAGTAAAAGTCATGGCCTTAATTTTCTTGAAAAGTGAATCTACGTTCAACCAAAAGGGTGCTTTTAACTCATCCCCAGAGTAAATCTGCCTCTTTTATTTTATTGAACTTTCTGTACAAGTAGTGTGCTAGTTACTAGTAACTATTAATCATAATATTAAGTTCTAGGTAGAAAGACTAAAAACAAAATAAAAAAATATTTTTCTCTATTATTGATAGTTTCTTTCGCTAGTTTTTCAAAATGGAAGATATTTTCAATTAGTTTTATGAAAATATAAAACCCACTCAACCTCTGCATTATTACTAATTCATTTATTCCTATATGAAGGGGAAAAAAAGGTAAAAGAAACTTGCAATTTATATTCAATTTTCATATTTAAAGTTGAGATGATCAAGATATTTTGAAAACATTACGTTTTGACATCTAATTGGTGATCACTCCACATGTCACTAGCCAGACTCTGATTCCAATAATCACCAAAGAGAGACAGAAAAGCTGAGGGAGAATTCAGATAAAAAAATTAAAATATAAGTGTCTAAGGAATTAAAACAGAGCAAAAAGAAGAGGAGCACCAGGAGGTAACCAAGGGAATAACTCTTTTAGAATGCAGTGGTAACCTTCAGTGACTTGGATTCCTGGCAACCTTTTGTGCCTTTGAAAATTTTCTTTACAAGACTCAAGGGCAGAAATTCACTTAAGGTTAGAACGCAATACAAGCACATTTATATTCCTGACACAGAAAACTACTATTGTAAGCTGTGGAAGAACCATTGCTCATGCTTTTAGAACAGATTAAGCACAGCCCTAGAAAATTTACTCTTTGCAACAATCCTGTATTGGCAAGAAGATGATAATTATGTAGTATGTGTGCCTGCAGCTGATGGAGAGGACATTCGTCATGTTCCAAATGACTAAGCTCCCAGAGTTCTGCTCTTCTTATTAATGTTGAGTCAATTTTAATTACTAAGCATTGGCTTGATGTCAGCCCCTATTGACGGACCAAAACAGTATAAATTCAATCTCTTGGCCAAAAGGCCAAGAACCCTCCCTGCATCCTCACATGTTCTCTGAAGTTCTCTGAAGTTCCCATGCATCAAATGTCCATGTAGACTAGTTCGTTCAGTACCTCAGGCCAAAGAAATTAAGTTCCTGCTGGCTTTAGTGTAAAGACTGGAAAATTTCATTATATCTTCCTTTTCTCCTAAGGCTTTGAAAAAAGCCTGCAGGGCTTTTCTTGATTTATGTTAGATTTGGCAAGCAAGGACTGTGATTTTATCTTCATGGTTCTTAAGTGCTTAAGGGTGCATGGTGTATAACCAGTGTGAATTTACTAAGTGCGAGGAAAGTAATTCCACAGTCCATTTTATGACCAATCCCTTCCTTTCTATCACTGTATATGTCTTTTCCTGGCGTTTATCTTTAAACTTGAATATAAGATGGGGTGTTCTTTCCAGTTAATCTCCTCAAATGGCAGAGTTCCTAATCCTGGTTTCAAAGGTATCAATTCTGACCACAAATGCCTTCTGAAAGGCTGAACTATGGAATCTTCTTTCATGTTACACTACCTGACACTGTGCTGCAGTTTGTAGTTCACATCGAGTTCCTTGGAAGGTAGCTTTTCTTTATTTTTTTTTTTTCTTGGTGAGGTCAATTCAGAGAAAACAAAGATATCACAGCAGAAGTAAATCTCAGAGGAGTTCATATCTCCCAGAAAAGGGACTGCAGCCCATTCCTCATTTTCAGAACTACATAAATTCAAGCAAAGGAAATTTGTTGACTCAGGGATTGCTTTCCACATCTGGCAATTTACTCAAAATATTATGTCATGTTCTCATCTATCATCACATGTTTCTATTGGTAATGAAGCCTGAAGTAACCACAAAATAGTTATCAACTACTCAAAGCACAATTCCAGTTCTCATGAAAAATTACAAAGTATTTTTTCTCTATCACTAATGCTGAGGAAGGTTTTCAATATGTTACTTCTCTGTCTTCGAAAGATAACTGCAAACCCATGAACCCTGTACTCTCACAGGTTTTTTTAGATTGTGAATAGCCCTGCTGGAAAGCAAAAGAGAAACAGGGATGATTGTCTAAGAAATCTCTCACCAGTATTAGTACCCTTTTCCAGTATCTTTTCTTCATTTACCTGTGTCAGTCACACCGCTAATTTCTATAACAACAACTTTGAGTTGGGTTGTGGTAATAAAGCTCCTTAAACCAGTGGGGGAGAAATGGGCTGTCCTATCTTATTTCATAAATAAGAATTGGCAGTTCTACCTGCTTTTTCTGTGTGCTTGATGAAGACACCATAGCAAACATCATGATATTTATTAGACCTTATCTTCACCTTGCACTGGACCATATCTTCTCCGGGACATCAGTCAGAAAATACCTCTGTACACATTTTCTGATTAAAGACTTTCAGTGCTTTTCTCAGTTAACAGAATTTCTATTTCCACCAATAAAAAATAGTCTCACAACCCTGTGTCTAAATCAGCTGACCATATGAGTATTAAATGCAAATCCGTCAGAATACAAAGCCTACTTTAATGCTCTTATGCAATGCCTTTATTTGCCGTTCCAGGAATACAGAGTATCACTAAAGAATGAAAACGTTGAGGAATAAAAGGAGAACAGTGATGGAAGAAAATAAGAAAAGTGAAAGAATGTGATGAAGGACAGACTGGAATAATAAGTATTCTGAAGAATAAAGCATTAGGGAGGAGAAAGGAGATCAGAGTAACAGTGAAAGAAGTTAAAAGTTGAAGCAAATTCCATTGAATCAAAAAAGAAGATACAGGAAAGATCACTTAAAGTCCCAAGAAAAACCATGACCAAAACTGAGCGAGTAAACATGAAAGAAAGATGGGAAAAGAGCAATAAGGCCAGACCAAAAACTAAAAAAACCCAACCCCAAACCAAACAAAAGGCAAAACTCACTGCACAATTACAATTTCACTCTAATAAACCAAAACAGAATCTTCCTAGTGTCCATAGTTCCACTAAAATTATATCACCCTTGAATATTTAAAATAAGGACTGGAGCAGAAATACCTCATAAGGAGATATCAACTTTCAGGTCATATATGTGACCTTGATGTAACTAGAAATATATTTCTATACTCATATGTTTACCCTTTTAGAATTTATAAAGGCCAAATTTTATTTTAACAAGAATGGTTCTGCAGTTCACACATAGCTAATAATGAAATTAATCTATCTAATAATCTAAGATTATTTTTATTAAACAAAAGATACAAATCATAGTATTCACAGGTAAAAATGACTTGAAATCCACTTTAGCCTGAATACATTGCGTTCTATCAGTAAAGCTCTGACTGCTTTAAGAGAAATATGCCTGCCCTTGGCATAAAGGTCATTCACAAAAGCAGCAGCCACAACACTTTTTGCCTAGGTGATTGCCTGATCTGTTACGCTGAAGTTGTCTTTGTGATTTCATGTGCTTCCTTCAATACTCCCAGTGTCTCTACAGCACATATGCTACTTAAAATTCTTCCAACATCACTTGCTTGACCATGCTGAGTTCAACTACAATAATTTCAGTAGTGTTTGGATGCACTGAATATCACCAGCTTTAATCATGCTAACCAATGCGGTTTAACTTGTCCCGAAACATTCACTTAATTTTCACTTTAGGTAGAAACATTACTTTCTGATAAAGCGTAAAAGCACAAACCCAGTTTGAATACATTTTCTCTTCTTCCCTTTTCTCTCTCACCTGTGTTTTAACCATACTTTTAAATTAAGGACTGTGTCAGATGTGAGTCTGTGGCACAAGTGAGACATATGATATTAAATAGCAGGTCTTAAATATTTCTGATATCCTAAAAAGGATCAGTGCCAGATGCTTGGTTTCATGAGTTTTAGAATCCTTTCAGAGTACTGGGTAACCAATAACATCATGCCAAGACTATTGTGCATTCTGAAATCACGGAATTCTTTTTGCAGTACAGTCTGCTTAAACAGCAGTAAAGTCTATACATGATATTGATTCATCGTCTCAGGCAGAGACACTTAGCAAGCTCTTCTCCAGACATTTGAATTCCAGCACAAACGTCCCTCACCTTCTTCAAAATAAACTGTCAAAGGCTTTTGAAACCATTAAACTCCAAGTAATGAAGAATTTATACCAGAAAAAATAAGAAAATTAAAAAAATAAGAAAAAAAGTCACGTCGTCACATTGAGCTGTAGGTCTTTCCAGCTCCAGCTTTAATGCCTAGCCCAGGAAAGGAGAATTAAGTAAGAAGGATGATAAAAACAAGTTATTTTAGGTGCAGCCTGTAACACCCATGTAATCCTCAAATCCTCAGGACACTCTTATTTAAGCATCTCTTATGGTATATATTCTTGAAAGCAGGATCAGGTTTGTTAAGTCCTTCAGTTTAAAGCCCACCTCACCAAGTTGGCCAGCCTACTGCCAAAGATTCCCTTGCCTCTTTTAGACAGGTGGATCCCATCCCTCCCTAGCAGGCTATAGTCATTGAAGAACGTTCCATTGTCATAAAAGCCAAAACCCTCATGATGGCGCCAGGCACAAAGGCGGAAGTTGATTTGCATTATATGTCTCTTTCTGGCTGCACCTTTTCCTCTAACTGGCAAAATAGAAGAAAAGGTAACTTGGGCACCAGTACTTTTCACTTGCACCCCCAAGGCTTCATACCTGGTTTTGGTTGTAGCGCCGGAGGGTGGGGACTGAAGCAGAGTCCTGCTTTTGTAGGTCACCAGGGTCCAAGGTGCCTCATTCTTTGTGGTGTCTGCCACAGGAGCGTGGTTCAGAAACCACTTACCTTTTTCTGTCTCGGCCCTTCTAATACTGCACAGCTTTTTGGCTGTTTCCTGTAACTGTTTCATGGCACCTGACACAACAGATCATCAACCTGTGAACATCTTTTGCAGATACTTAACTTTTCTCCAGGAGAAGGATCTGGGCACTCATTGCAACCTACCAGCTGTAAGGATCTTGTTTATTTACTGCACAACAGCAGTAGGTATACGAAATAGTCTGGTGTCTTAAAATTAATCTAATTTGTAAGGGTTGGACATGAGACACTCTGCTGTGATTTCATTGGCTAGTATCAGAACAAATAATATATTTAATAACAAGCTTGCTTCAATTCAACTCAGAGGGTGTGGTACGGAAATTAGTTTGGAGGCAAATAACCAAATTCCAGGACACTACAGTGATATTTCAAAGGTATTTTGTTGCCCAGATGTGTTTGGTGAGTTCTCATCTTCAATAAAATAGAT
Source organism: Ibidorhyncha struthersii (assembly GCA_013398815.1). NCBI lineage: Eukaryota > Metazoa > Chordata > Aves > Charadriiformes > Charadriidae > Ibidorhyncha > Ibidorhyncha struthersii. Next base: position 1,434,997 of record VZSZ01002193.1, read on the forward strand.
TTAAGTTGTTCAGCTACAGCCTTACACACTTATATGCATAGATGTTTTTCCACATCCTACTGGTAATCTAAGTCCTCTGTTATTGGAGCATATTGCAGAGAACTAGCTTTGACATTAACAAGAGAAAGTCCTGCTTTCAGGAACTTTTAAAGTTTAGCAAATGTATAAAGAAAATATTAAATAACGCGACTTTTTGTAATGGTCTATTCTGACCTCATGGGATTTTATTTTAAATTTAGCTCACTATTACCATGCTAACTTTTTAAAGTTTATCATGATACAAATCACGTATTGCTGCTTACTACATGCTGACTGAAAGCTACGCCCTCTCCCCCCAAAAAGCCATGCAATTTACAGGCCTTTTTTTAACCGTTCTACTCATACTCTTTGGAATGGACCTTCCCTGTTTTTCATAAAAATATTACCTTGATATTTATTTTTAAGATAAATTTTCCAAAAAATATTTACAAAATATTAATTTACCAGCATTTTCCTGGTTTTGTTTTGGATTATAAGCTTTATGATTATTTCTTAATTGATATAAAAAGAAAAGGTGCAGAGAAAGGCAAGAATGGCAAAATTTTGGGACACATTCTTTACAAGGAGAGATGAAAGCAACGAAGGACTGTCAGCTTCCTGGATTTCCCCAGGGACAATGTTGACGTCTAAATGTCATACATGACAAGGGTGTGATAAACTGCTCTAATAAAAACTGATAGCTATGGACTATGAACAGAAATATAAGAAAACAAATAAAAAGTCACTTTTAAAAAAAGCATAATTCAATTATAAGACTCATTTTTATAAAGCATTACGAAGGTAAAATATGAATGACTGAAAGCTGAAAAAATATGAAGAGGTCCATTGATATCAGTTAATCAAAATCACTAACCAAGGTTTGCCAAATTGGTGCACTAGGGGTAACATCTTTCTGTATAATATATACCCCACTTGTCATACAGCACCCTGGACACCTGCTTCCTGTCACTATTGTCATTGCAACATTGGATCTTTGGTCTGACTGAGTAAAGCAGTTCTCACATTCTCATGTAAAGAAAGAATAATTCAAGTAAAAGCAGAACTAAGTGTTGCTATATTTCAGTGAAATATATTTTAGAGAAATATATTGAAGTTATCTTCTGGCCCAGTAGATTTTCTTTTCTAAGAGAGAGAGAAAAATTCTCACCCAGAAATGTTTCCTTTAAAAAAGGATTCCAACTAGCCAAACTTTGCCTTATGATCATTTATTGAGTGAAGTGAAACTGTGTCACATTCACTTCAATTTACTATATATTATGTTATCACACAAATAACTGGAATAATGTGTAATAATTTTATGAATCTGACATCTTCCTGGATCTCAGGTATTCAGCAGTAAGGCTGTATACCTTGATTAATAGTTCACCCACAACTTTTTTCTTCTTTTTGTTCAAAGACATAAAGAGAAAAACTTGTAAAATTGACCAAGGCAGCATTTATGTTAATTTGTAACTCATAGTAAATTTCCATGTCTAAGCTGTAAGCCAGTAACAACAGAAGGCATATTATGGAAATTCAGATGGATTCTTAGCACTAACAGCATGCCCAATGCCCCTGCATTATTGCTTTTTGTTTACAGTTAACAAGATACACAGAAACCTTCCTTTGTTACAGCAGATGAAGTGCAATGACAGATATCGATTTGCACTTCCACGCTCTAGCACACTCTGCTTTGTAGGCAGCTGGGTGATCCTTTGCATCTGTGGACATCATGATTTTCACCTTTCTCCTGCTCAGGGTGAAACAGAATATCACTTTTTTTCAGTTAATCTTCATCATATGCCTTGTCCTGCTTCTCCTATTAGAGTTTTCATTAACTTTTTCAAGTAAGCTACAAAGCAG
>VZSZ01002193.1:1437367-1460292 GCA_013398815.1 Ibidorhyncha struthersii
AAAGAAAGAAAGAAAGAAAGAAAGAAAGAAAGAAAGAAAGAAAGAAAGAAAGAAAGAAAGAAAGAAAGAAAAGGAAGGGTCTAGTTTAGTTCCAGAGAACTCCATAGAGAATGCAGAGAAGCTGAAGCAATTTCAAGGGAGCCAGAGCATTATTTACCAGGAAAGCAATAGAGTCAGCGCAGACAGAAAGAGCTTCCAAATGTGACCAGTGAGGCAAGTTAGACCTTAAATAACAATTGTGCCTTGCTGCAGGAAGAGTTTCCAATTCCAAATGTGACTGGTGAGACAAGTCAGATCTTAAACAACAGTTGTGTCTCTCTGCTTAGATAATAAATCAGTGTTTAAAGGGAACTTGTTTACAAACCTGTGTGTGACAGAACTAATTGTAGTAACATTAGCCTATAGTTCTAATCGTATTCTACAGGGAAATACTACAATATTGTCGTACAAAGACCTGAAGGTTTCCAAAGCTTCAAAGTGGAATCCCTTTTCTACCTGTAGAAAGCAAATTATATTAGACTTCACATCACTTAAACTAATGTTTATTAGGAAGTAAAGTAAACCACAACAGGAAAATTTATTAAAAAGGAAAACACAGGACTGTTAATACAGCCAGAAGTATACTAAAGATTTGAAAAGAAATCTGTAACCTGACCCTCGGCTCAACGCTAATGGATGTCCTTTCCTTATCTCCACACTCTAAGTCCACTCAAATATCCCATGTGAAATAGATCTCCTTCTCCAACATCTTAGTCCAGTGTGCAGCACCAGTTTCTTTCCTTCATATCTCGAGGGAGGGGCCCTTATTGCTTCTCACTTCACTGAAAAGCTTTTGATTCCTCTCAGAAAATTCTCACTCTGGTTTTGCGCTACACGAACTACATGTTCAGCTCTTACTAGTCAATGGTGCTTAAATTTTAGAACAGTCATCTCCCACTCTGAGGTAACATGCCTGATCTTCATGAGTGCTCCTCTCCTCCTCTCTTCCTTCACCTGAGGACTGGCACACAGCAGTCAGGACAAAACCATCAGCCTGCTCTCTCTGCTGCTCACTGGTGCTCCCAGTTTCTCAAATAACAAACTTGGGAACAAGCAAATTAAATTTTCCTATAAACCGTCAGAATGATACAAGTGCATTTGAACCCAGGGCAAGATAATTTTTATTACTGACAAAAATCTCACAAACATTACTTTAGTGTGAGAAGACATAGACAGTATAAGTTATATATACGACATTTAGGTATGGAGAGTATTTCTTTGAATTTACACAGTAACTGCGCTTGCAAAACCGCAGATTCAAATTTTTGTTTAACTGTGAAAAAACAGCATAACATGTTCTTGTATCCAACACTTCAGTTGGTGTTAATTCTATTTTAATACGTGCAATATGATGGATAAAGCAGGGTTGTGCAGTTCTAGGTTGTTTGTTTGTTATTTTTTCTTAGTTGCAGTACGTTTCTGAAACCAGAAACCAGCCAAGACATGACTTTTCTGGAGATTGTTATAAAGTAATATGAAGATTAAGAGCAAGAATCAGTTATAGAATATCAGATACTTAAAAGAAGACCTTTTCTTCCTCTGCCTTTTGTCTTTAGTACTGTGTATTATAAGATGCTCAACTCACTAAAATATTGGAAACAAATATATTTGCACTATATTGCAATATCTGAAAAATGGCACCTTTAGGAATTATGTCACATTGCTGATAATAAACACTGTGATATGCAGAAATCCAATTTACAGTGATACAGTGCCTGCCAGAAAGCCAGTTCCAATACACTTAAGGGTTTTAATCAGGGAAGCAGAGAATTTCAACAGACACCCTATTAAAATGCCTACTCATTTATTTGCGTACACGTAAGGAATACACACTGAAAGGATGTGTTTGTTTTTTTTTTTTTCCCCCCATCTATTTCCACTGTATTGCAGGAATATTTCATTCCTAGACAACATTTATTTTAAAAAAATATATATTTTTAGATCTTTTTTCTGAATCATTTAATATGTAGAACTCCTCTGAACTGCCGAAATCTGAAGAGTCTGAAGAAATTTTAATAAAATCCAAAATTGCAATCACATGAAAAATAAACAGAAAATCTTTAGAATTTTACGTATTGCTGAGACTACATTACTTGCATTAATTACATCCAAATATTCCTCAGTACATCTGCCAGCATGACACTGAGCTAAGAAAGGTTATAAAGGGCATTACAGGTCTTCAGTTAGCAAAGATGTATAGAGATTTTTAGTAACAAAAATAGAAATAAATAAAAAACATTAATAAGTATAGAAAGCACTTTTTTTTCAATGGACCAAACCTCTCACAAAATGAAACTGGAAACCATTTCAGGAATATCGTTCCAAGAATAAAGCGCATTCCTACTAGTGTAGAACACTAATAATATTTGGAGAAAAAAGGTCATTTTCAAACTAAAGTTCAGTTACCTAAAATAACACATTCTCGTGTGCTCATTAGGTCCGGTATCTATTGAATTTACTTCTATATGTTCCTTAGTTCCTTCTCAAACAAATTTTTAAATATTTTTTCAATTGACAGAAAAATAGAAACAAATCGTGTTTGATACTTTTATTAAAGTTAGTATAAATAAATTATTGGGTGATGGGATTGTTTTCTGCAGGTGTTCTCTTTTAGTTATTTTCCTGGCTTCTTTTTCATTGTTTATAATGTCATCTCTCCTGAGTATTACTCCATCAAAATAATCCCTAAATGCAAGTGTGACAAAACAATCATACACTTTTTTTTTTTTAAGGAGAACTAATCTGAGAGTATAACATAGCATGGAAGAGAATGAAAATCTTGCCAGCATACTAAGTCCTTTCATACTTAACTGAGAAAAAAGGGTGTTTTTTAAGCAAAAGAAAAGACCACTTTTGCTTTCCCTTCTGTGAATGCTGATGATATTGATTTATCCCTATATATTTTAAAGGACCCCTTACAAATGCAGCATCTGAGTTGCACTTTCAGACTGTTTCAGGAAAAGGGAATCCACTAATAAAAAAATAAGGGCGCAGGACTTCAAGTAAAACACAGATGATGCACACCTTTGTTTTCTCACCCTCGAGTACATTTTAGATACTTTGCTGTAGAACAAAGAGAGCTAACCGTCTTTCACCTTTCTTTTGTTGATTTGTGTTTTCAGATTGATCCTTTTACCTAGTTCAGAAAAGCTGGTTGTGCAGAGAAGGTCTAATGCAGGTCCCTCTCTTTTTATTTTCTTTTTCTCCCTCTCCCTGAAATCTTGACACAGAGCACAGCCAGCATCAGGTGGGATTCATGTGAGAGTCATGGGTGGACTGCCATTAAGTATCTGGCAGTCGTCTGCAGGAAGATCTGAGGGATGGGATCACCTCTGGGAGGGCCCTAATGAAGGAGGTGAGGAAGTCATCATTCCAGAGGAGACTGATAAGCAGATACCTTTCTTGGCCTTTTGGGGAAACAAAAAATATCTCTGAAAGAACTTGTTCCCATGCTGTGGTGATTTTGTGTTATTTTTTTTTTTAAACTTTAATTAGTGTCCTCTCTGTATGTTTCTGTTGCTTGTTTGATGACTTCAACAGCTTTGTGTTACCACAAACTAAGAACAATGTGAAGTAGGAATTATATTTTATAGCTGAATGTTATCTTTGCCCAATGTTAGGTCTTTGTTTCTCAGTTGTAGCAAAGAAAACTTTTCATCTCCATATACTGGAGAACGAGTGCTAATGGGCTGATTATTTTATCCTACACCAGCAGAGGATATTAGGGTTATTGATTTTCCTAACAAATTCAGCTGTTACTAAATTTTAATGTTAATACTGCAAAGCCTGTTTACACTTAATATGAAAATAGTGCATGCTGACTTGCAAGCAGTTTAGCTAAGGAATTATTTTGTGTAGCTGAAGCAATGCCATTTTTTTTTCCTTAGGTAGATGAAAAGTTGTATGGACTTGCTCTGGTTATGCTGCTTCCTTATTTCCATTCCAGTGAGATCCCTTGTGTTTGTTTGCAAGCTGCAGTCGCAGTGGTTGGTTGGTTTATCAGCATTTTGCAGGTCTATATAACCAATACTAATGACAAAAAGATAGCTATTAGAGTATGTAATGATCCTTCTGTAAAAAAAAATGAAATGCTGTGCTGTAGCCACATTTATGTACGTGTATACATGTACGTGTACGTGTATGTGTGTACATGTAGATATATACACATGTATCGCTCAGTTAATTAGAGCAGTGGTCTCTAAAAGGATGTGTGTGTGTGTACATGCATGTACCATAGGGAGTACACAAGACAATCTACTGGAGTGTGAGAAGAAAATATTAAAACCTCAGTAGTACATGTCTATAATTTATGAATAAATAAATGTATGTATACTTGGGTTACAGGCACAAAAATTTTTTACTAATGGGATGTGTGATTAAAAAGTTTGGAGACCACTGATTTAGAGAACCAGAAACATCTGCAAAGGGGTTTTTTAGAAATCAGGACAGTTTTATACTTTAAAACAAACCTTTCCTTGACTGACATACAAATTCAATGCAAGTAGTTCCTAACGATCCTATCTTAATTAATTATTTATTCTAGTCATTGGCTGAAGGAATTAACTTTCATGATGGCTGAAAGAATTAACTTCCATTATGAAACTGAGCTTAGTCAATGTGACTTCTATTGCGATGGTTCCTACCCTGTATAATTTAGCTGATCTGCTTACAGTCCTTCACAGCCACAGAACTGAATTTTTGGTCTGGTGCTATTAGTCGACCAGAACAAGCCTAAGCTTTCTACTTTAGTCAGTGAACTGAAATGCTTGACCATGAAGCACTGTATGGGATGGTAGACAAGGTACTGTGTAAGGTTGTAGGACTACATCAGAACAGCAACTCACCAACAAAAGGCTGGACCCTAGAATCTCACCCATTTCAGGAGTTTCACTCCACTTGCTGTGGATACAAGAGCACATGATGATAATTGCATTCATCATGTCAAAGAATATTTAGTGAACAATGCAGACATAAACATTAGAGAATCTTCTCTCTCTGTGGTGGAATATCATGATGAAAGATATGAGATATTCCTATACTAACATTTTTTTTAAGCTAACTCAATTATTTTTTGCAATTAAAATGGAACCCTTGAATCAAAGTTTTACAAAGTGCAGTAGTAACTTCTCTCTTAACCAAGTTATTCTTCTCAGGATAATTGCATATAATTGACCACTTTTCTAAACAGATGTTTGAGTGAAAGACATCTTATGCAAAGTTTTCTTGAAGAACACAGTAAAATTGCAGCAATAACAATTTATTTTGCATGTTAAAATATGTATTCAATTGGCAGTTTGGTGCAGATGGCTTCTCATGTATTTACATGCTACATTGTCTTACTAGGTTGGTGTATGGTAAATAAATTCTAACTGGTGTATGTCCAAGGAACATCCATAGCTGCTGCAAAGCTCAACAACTCTGAGAAAGATGCACAGAAATCTAGATATAGATAAAATTAATTTCCAAGCAAATTTTAAAATCAGACAGCAAGCATTTTGTTCCTAATTATATATGTCACACTTCTCTCAAGCTTTGAGACATGCTCTAGAGAGTCTCCACTTTTTTGTGTAGAAAGAAGAGGGACTTTTAAATTGTAACATGGATGTCCTATAGACCTAAAGAATCAGAAGAATTACATAGGATTCTTCTTAACCAAAATTAAAATTATTTTGGTTTCCCATTAAATTAGAATAGTATTAAATTATATTTGCTTTAAAAGTAAAATTAAAGCTTTTGCAGTAACTTTAGGTATGAGGGAGTTTTAGTAAGAAAAAAAATGTTGACATAAACCCACAGAATGTACAAAAGCATTGACTATGGAATAGCTGCTATTCAAAGTCTTCATGGTTAGCGGAGGCATAGTGTGATAAACTTAAAATTGACAATTTGCTGTCTTGAATTTTTATTTTGCATAATGAAACTAGTTAAAGATGAAATACAGTGCACTGTAACAGTTTAAAAAGAAGTAATTTCTATAATTTCATAACATCATTGTAGTAGTTCAGATGAGAGATGGTGTGATTCAGTGCACAATGATATTGTATTTCTCAGTCAACTGAATAGACGATTTTATAGAAAACAGGTTCTCACAGTATATTTGACAAAGATTTGAACGGTAAATCTGTGATTTCTCAATATTGCTATTGTGGTTTTGCATATAGTTTTGCTGAGGCAAGAGGGCTTTGAACAACACCGAGTAGAGTACAGTGAGATTTTGCAGTAAACTTGAATTCTTGGTATCCTTCTATTCTTCTGTCTTTATTGGGCAAACTCCCTGCAGTCAAAAAGGGTCTTCTCTTACTGATTTGCTGAACAGAAAGCAGTAGATCCTCTGAAGTCTAGCCAATATTTCTGTGGCTGTATTGCTTTGTGGCTGTGCGGAACAAGATCCTTGGCCAAATGTCTGGTTTACCTGATATTAATAAGGGAGCTGAAGTTAGGTATTCCACAATCAAAGTGAGTGTGTTAGTTATCTTGTTAAAGTATCTCGTATGAGGAATGAAACTGATTTTGTGGTATGGGGCACTCACCAATGCTAAAATAAGTGCCAAGCTGAAATGGAGGAGAATAGAGTTCTGAACCTACTCATCCTAAAACCATTATCACTATCTTACCACAAATGAGAGAAATGCTGCCAGTTCTCAAGGTATTTGGAAGATAGAGAGTTCATCATGCCAGGTTTTCTCAAAAGAATTGAAAATATTCTTGGACAGAAAAGCTTTTTCACATCCTGTCTATATAGGTCACACATGCCACAGTTGTTTGCTCATTGCCATAACATAATTTCTTTAGCACAGCAAGTCATAACATTATCTAATGACTGATTCTAAATGAAGGGGAGTGTCTTTACTGTGTGTTGCATCTCAGTCTGTTTGTCCAAATCATGTATGTGAATAGTTTACTATTTGTAATTTGTGCATTTGTGAATTTCTTTTGTCAGAAATGTTTATTTCCATCATCTACTATCCCAGACTGTAAGGACCATCTTTTGTGCCAAATAAAACAAAAGATGTATCTGATCTGGAAGTCTGAACCGGAACATTTGTACTGTCTGTTTTTGTAATGCCTTGGAAAAACAGACACACATATATTATTCTTTTCTCTTCCACTTCCACTCATCATCCCTGCCTAAAGACCTGAGCGTGGGTTTAATATAGTTACATTCATGTATTGCTTATCCTAATTGTTACATAAAAATATATCCTTCAGTTCCTTTCCAAAATTTTTCTTCTATACATAGATCTTGCCCTCAGAAAAGTAGTTACCCTAATGATTAGTTAATACCTCTTTAAAAGTAGTTGATATTTTATAGCGAGGGATACTCAATAAAATAAATTAAATTTGTTTCTATACAATATTCAACTTAAGGTGAATTCTCTGGGAATGTTACCACCATTCCCTTTATTGTTGTCTGTATTTGTTCAATACAAAAGTTAAGAGACAAGAAAACGTGGCCCTGACATAAACTACAGAAGGGAATTGTTACATTCATCAGTGAACAAGACTGTTTTGCTTTATCTTGATAAAGAACATATTTCATCTGCTGAACTTCAACTTCATTGTATTGTTCAGTTTTTGCAACAAAAAAATACTACATTAAATAATGTTTGGAAATAAAGTTACTGTTATACTGTGAATAGAAATCAAGTCTAATTTCTGTACTTCCCCTCAAATGTAGTAACATTTCCAAAACATAAATATAATTTCACTTCTTCTGTAGATATCTTATATACCTGAATCTCCCTATGTGTCTCCACAGCTAACATAGAAGTACTAAATAATAATAATTTAAAAATCCATTTTCCTTCATTTTATTTTTTTTCAGTCAGTCTTTCACTTATGTAGTGAAAATGGAATTTAGGTTCTTTGGCACAATAACTAGTATTGCTGACAGGAGGAAATAATATTTCTTTGTCCAATTTTTTTTCTTACCACTTTTCTGATACATTTTACTTAAAACTAAAATTGTCATCTTCAAGATATCCATCAATTTTTTGAAATCTGCAAAAGCTGTTGACTTCTTATGGTATTTAAATTTCCCCCAGAAGATGTAGTGATACTTTCCAGATTATCATAGAGATGGAAATCCAGAACTGAATTTTTTGTTTTACTTTGACAGACAACTTTCTATACTAGGAAACTGAATGCAATATTTGAACTCATATTGTTTTTATGACCAGCACATCTTTCATGTGATCAGCATATGATAAATGCATTAGTCGAATATATGTATTTATGACCACTATTAAAAAAAAAATTGACAGGATGAGAGTGACGGAGTGACATTGCCATTACATTTATTTGTAGACTCAAGGATGTAGTGATTCAAATTTTCTATGCCTCCTTGTCCTGGTTTCCACTCCCTTACTCTCCAGTAACAGCTTGATTTGAAGATAACGTCAATATTAGAGACTTAGTCCTAGTATGAGGTAAAATATTGAAGAACTTGGAAACACTTGAACTAGATCTCAAGAAAATAAATGGTATTATTTTGAGCTTTAACTCAAGTAGGTTGATTTTAAAACTGAAAATGCAGAGAGATTAAACAATCCATCCCAGTTTTCGCTTACCACAGTATAAACCGTTCATTTGTGATTTGAACTTGGAAATCTTAAGTGCCACTGTGATTCAGTTATACAGATATTCACCAAGAGCTGGATCCAATACTTAGTAAACACCGTCACCGATTTTTTCCCCAGTGAATTCAAAGAACTTTGCAGCAGTTCCTGAACCATAGCAAAGGCTTCTTTTCCCATGTGTTCTCTGACTAACTCTCTGTCTTTGTTTTAAGTCAGGACAGAGCTCTTTGTTCTCTTGGTGTTTCCATGTTTGTCTATTTATTTCCTCCTCCTTCTAGGGACAAAGCAACTGTTTACCATAACTCCACCTCAAGAAGATAAGGTGCCAAAAGCAATTCAAGGACAGTGTTGAGCTGAATGTGGATGTTATCTTGGATTTTTATCCACTTTCATGTATTAATCATCTTCTCTTTCAGCATGTGGGTTTTACAGTACATGTCAGTTGTGCACAGTGTTCCCCCAATTAGCCAAATATAAATTTAGAGAAATATTGTTAATTGCATCTGTCTACCTCTACAGTTCTCCAGAACTACAATAAACAAATCTTTAATATCAAAGCCAAATCATATTGCTTTTTGTAACTTCTTGTGCAGTCACAGAATTGATGAATGAAAAAATACAAAATATATATTGTTACTATTGTGTTAAGTACTGGCCCCATTAAATATTAAGTTACTATTTGGGAAAAGAGAAATTAAAAAAATAACTCTTTTTAAAAACATATGTCCCATAAGGTTAAGGTAAAAACCTAGATCGGAGGAAAGAAGATAATTACTTTTCTGGGAATTCAAACAATTTTCTTGTCTATGTACATGAAGCTTATTTATATTGTTATAGCAATTGAAGCCTTTGGAGGAAGAATAAGCATGCCCCTAAAAGGACAGCAGTAGTTTTAAACAAAATTGTCAGGAAACAATAATGTCCAATATCAACGCATTTGAGAAAACGAAAAACAACGCTGAATGGTTTGTAAGGAAGAATATCAATGTTGTTTTGAAAACAATGTTGATTTGTTTTTTGGAAAAAAAGTTGTCTTTTAAGAGAAGTAAAAATCTTCAGACTTTCTATGAATCTCTCTCCTTAACCTGTAAGTGGTTGCATTCCATTATTGACATCTAGCTGAGGAATTTGGTCTTCCAGGAAGAAGAAGGAAGAGGTGCAGGAAGAGGGCAGGGGTATATTTAGGGAGCTTAAGGTAATACACACTTAAGCAACATACTTGAAATTCACAATTCCGAGCTGCTGAATAGCTGTCACTATTGGAGTTTCCTTGGCTCCAGTTTTTTTATTGAGGCATGATCACTTTGATTCTAGCAAAGAGTTTAATGACAAGACAGTACTGTTTTATGTTTCCCCATATAGTCAGTGCTAACTTCTGTCTGGTTTTCTTGCAGTCTCACTGTCGTAAATTAACCATATGGAAAAGTAGTGTGCTACATTTGGAAGAATCATCCTGCATTCCTGTGTCATTCCATTATATATCTATTACTCAAAAATACAAGACTGGACTTTTAAACTACTCTGCAGCTATCTTTTTATGTTAAAATTTCCTCTGATGCCACAAACTGCTTATTAGAGTTTTTGCAAAAGCAAAAGCTCAGATTTGTGAAGAGTTTAAAATTTGAAAATTAAGCTTTACTTGAGAAGAAAGAAGGTTTAAAACTCTCATCAGGTCCCATCCTAAGAAATGTCTCAGCTTTAAATGTTATTTTCAAGAAAATATTTTTGAATTCCATGTTTTTATTATGAATTATATCATTTATACAGCAAAAAATCTTGAACTAATTTTAAAATAAAATAAATATTTTGTCCTGAGAATACTAAATAATAGTTTTCTGGCATGCTGCAGTTTTCCTGCTTTTATGTCAAAACAAGTAATCATCTTAAAAGAAAAAATCTGACTAAATCCACTAGATCTTAACAATTGTTTTCCTTTCAAAGTAACTGTTCCTTTTATTGACATATATCTCCACTGAAGTTTATTCAACAAGCTGTGCTGAAAATAGACCTATTATATTACTATTTCACTGCTGTCCATACTGGTGCAACATTAATTCACCAAAGAAGAAAGGCCCGATTTACAGAAAATAAGCCATTGTGCTAAATGGAGTGAATCATTAGTAGCAGTGAACCCTGAGGAGATTCAAAGCTGGATAGAGTCTGACTAATGAGAAAATGAGAGGTATATGGCTCCCATCCTGACTAATTAATCAATGAAAGCCCCATGCCAGAGTTTTGAACAACAGGGGAAGGCTACTGTATGTTCAGAGTCTTGCTTTTTAATGCTTATTTTTTTCTGTGTTGCTCTTCATTTACTTGCTCATGTATTGGTAAGCCATTTAAGCCATCATCCAGTTCCTTACAGTATGGTGAAATAATCTTCTATGTAAAATACAGGGCATTTTGAAATGTAAGGTATATTTTTATGGTATATCACAATTTCAGACCCACTGATTGCAATAGGTTGCTGTACACCATTATGCCACATGCAGGTTTCAAATTCTAACATTGTTACTTGGAATACTTTTACCACATAAACAAATTCTGATTTATGTGGTTTCTGGTAGTAGTCTAGCACCCAGCTATATGACTGTGTTACTGTTTTCCTGAATATCTCTCATGAGGTACATTTTGGAAAAGCAGTACAAAAACATGAAGGGTTTTTACGTTTAATTCATACTCAATCTCTTGCATCCAAATTGTATTGCGTTTATCAAAAATGTAATGTACAGTCAGCCTGCACCATCCTGGAGAAGATTTTCTGAGTATGCACAGATCACTGCAAATATGCACACAGAGTAGGTCTGATATTCATAGGATCATATAATATATTGGGTTGGAAGGGACTTTTAAAGGTCATCTAGTCCAACACCCCTGCGATGAGCAGGGACACCTTCAACTAGACCGGGTTGCTCAGAGCCCCATCCAGCCTGACCTTGAATGTTTCCAGGGGTGGGGTGTCTACCACCTCTCTGGGCAAGCTGTGCCAGTGTTTCACCACCCTCATCATAAAAAATGTCTTTCTTACATCTAGTCTGAATCTACCCAGTTTTGGTTTAAAAACATCACCCCTTCTCCTATCACAACAGGCCCTGCTAAAAAGTTTGTCCCCATCTTTCCTGTAGGCCTCCTTTAAGTACTGAAAGACCACAATAAAGTCTTCCCAGAGCCTTCTCTTCTTCAGGTTGAACAATCCCAGCTCTCACAGCCTGTCCTCACAGGAGACATGATCCAGCCCTCTGATCATTTTTGTGGCCCTCCTCTGGACTCACTCCAACAGGCCCGTGTCTTTCCTGTGCTGAGGGCTCCAGAGCTGGACACAGTGCTCCAGGTAGGGTTTCACCAGAGGAGTAGAGGTGCAGAATCACCTCCCTTGACCTGCTGGCTACGCTTCTTTTGATGCAGTCAGTTGTTACTAGTTTGCCAGTCTTGTTCATCACGGGGGGTACACTTTCTTTGACCTTCCTTTTCTGGCTGACATACCTGTAGAAGCCCTTCTTATTATTCTTTGCATCCCCTGGCAAGTTCAGCTCCAGCTGCACCTTGGCCTTCCTGACCCCATCCCTACACAACCAGGCAGCATCCGCATACTCTTCCCAGGATACCTGTCCCTGCTTCCACTGCCTGTGCATTTCCTTCTTGCCCTTTTGTTTTACCAGCAGGTCTTGACTCAGCCATGCCAGTCTCTTGCCTTCCTTTCCTGATTTCTTACACCTGGGGATCAAGAGCCCTTTCACTCTTTGGAAAGTGTGCTTAACGGTCTGCCTGCTCCCTTGTCCCTGAGGGCAGTTTCCCAGGGGGTACTATTGACCAACACCTTGAAGAGCTGGAAGTTTGCTTTCCTCAAATTTAGAGTCCTGAGTTTACTCTTTGCCTGACCCATATCCCTCAGGACTGCAAACTCCACCAGTGTGTGATCAGTGCAGCCCAGGCTGCCTCCAATTTTGATGTCACTGATTAGCTCACTGGCACTGGTGACCATCAGGTCCCATATTGCATCCCCTCTGGTAGGGCTATTAACCTGGTTTAATAAATTATCTTCAATGTACTCCAGGAGTCTCCTGGATTGCCTACAGCTCGTCATGCTACTTTTCCAGCAGATGTCGGGGAAAATGAAGTCCCCTAGCAGGATGAGAACCTGGGATTGTGATGCCTTCCATCGCTGGAGTAAGAAGGCTTCATCAATAGGCTCCCCTTGATCAGCTGGCCTGTAGTAGACACCAACCACAAGGCTCCCTTTGTTGCCTCAGTCTCTACTTCCTACCCATAAGCTTTCAACGTTCTCATGGCTATTCTTCAGAGACAGCTCTTCACACTCTATCCATTTCTTGATGTAGAGATGCCTCCACTCCTCCTTCCTCACCTGTCCCTTCTGAACAGCCTGTAGCCATCAATAACTGAACTCCAGTCATGGGATTTGTCCCACCCAGGTTTGGTAATGGCAACTAGGTCGTAGCTTTCTAGCAGCACAGTGACTTCCAATTCCTCCTATTTGTTCCCTATGCTGCCTGCGTTGGTGTAGAGGCACTTCAGCTGGGTTGTCAGCTGTGTCACCTTCTTGGAGGAACACTCCTTAATTCCTTTGAGGTATTTCGCTGGCATTTCCGTCTTGGCTCCTGTTACATCAGAAGCCCCTGGCTCATCTTCGTAAGACTTCAAGTGTGCTGCAATGTGGTCAGCACATCTCAGAGCAACAGGCTGCAGCCCTCACAAGCACCCTATCCCTCTAACATTCATGTGTCATCCCACAGCTTGTTACAGGCAAGCCTGATATTTGTCCCCCTCCCCCTTCAAGTCCAGTTTAAAACTCTGTCAATGAGTCCCGCTAGCTCGTGAGCAAAAACCCTCTTCCCCGTTTCAGAAACGTGAACCTCATCCAACACCAGCAAATCTGGTGCCGTGTAGGCCATCCTGTTACTGAAAAACTCAAAATCATGTCAGTGACACCAGCCATGGAGGCATGTATTAACAGACTGGGCCTGTCTGTTTCTTTCAATGTCACTGCCCACAACTGGAAGCAGAGAGGAAAAAATAACCTGTGCTCCAGATTCCCTTACCAACCACCCCAACGCCCTGAAATGTCTTTTAATTGCTCTTGGACTGCGTGTTGCAGCTTCATTAACAGCCACATGGAAGAGCAGTAACAGGTAATAGTCTGAAGGCCGTACTGGGCTAGGAAGTTTCCTAGTGATGTCCTTAACCTGGGCCCCAGGGAGGCAGCAGACTTCCCTAGGAGAAGGGTCTGTCTGGCATATTGGACCCTCTTTTCCCCTCAGAAGGGAGTCACCTACAACTATAACCAATCTTTTCCTCCTGTGAAGGTGGTTGTGATACAGGGGGTAGGCCTTTCTGACATTGGCAGCACCTCTGGTGAAGATGGACCATCATCCACAACATCCATTGACTGGCCTTCCATATCCAGACCCTCATACCTGTTGTATAGAGGCATCTGGGAAGGCAGGGTGAACAAGGATGGAGTTCGCCTGCTGCCCTGAGCATGGACTTGCCTCCGTTCACTCCTCTCCTTTGAGATACTACCTTTGGCTTGGCAGGGGGAGGATACAGCATCTCCTTGATATTGTTCGTTTGTTTTTGTTTTATTTCTGGTGGCTGTTTCCATTGCTGTCTCAGGGAGGGCAGAGCATGGTTGCACCAGTCTACCTCTTTCTCGGACTCTCTGATGCTCCTTAACCTTCTGGAGACACTTGTTGATATTAGCCAGTCTTTTAACACCACTCTTTGTGGACTTCCATTTAAGTCATTGTTTACACCAGACAAAAGCAATCTAAGTGTGACAAAACCAGAACGATGCATGTTGTGTCCAAGGAGTAGCAGCACCCATATTTCTTAGGAATCCAGTCTCCCCCAGGTTTTGAGCCAAATTCCCATATATTCAGTAAGGATTCTGTAAGAATTCTGCTCTCCGTATGATATTCATTGGATTGTTTCAATTTAATTTTCAAAACAAGGTGACAGGATGGGAGTAGTTAAAGAATCCACTTTACTTACTTTCAGTAACAGCATTCTTGATATAATGAAGAGTGCTTTCCAGACAGTTCTTTCAAGTGCATGGCTACTAAATAGCAGTGCCAAGCGCAGAGCAGTATCAACATAGATGAAGAGGAAAGCAAGCAACCCAGCCTGAATGTACGGGAAGTAGTTCTTGGCATTTTATTCACTTAATACTATGGGCAACTTTCACTCTGCATTCATGCTCAAGTATTACACAGTACATTTTCACCCAGCTTGAAGTTAAGCTGTGGACAAGCTTTGATTTACCAAATAAAAAATCTCTCAAAATCTCAGCTTCAGGCTATGTACATTCAAACAGATAACAATAGCCCAAGGATCCAAAATCTTTTATCTTTTTGTTGTCCCCATGGATTGGGGGTGATGTTGCCTGCTCTTTGTGTCAGGCCACTTGAGTCATTATGCCTCTGAAAAAACAGACCATCAAAGAAAGAACTGCTACTGCTGTAATAATATTAACTACATATGCAGAGTACTTTTGCAGGAAGGAGCATAAATTTACTGAAATTTTATCATCTCAGTAGAGATTTTCACTTATTGTAACATGATCTCATAGCATTAATGAAGTTTGTATTCATTTTCGTCACAGAAGTCACTGATACAGTAGTTAAGAGTCAATCGTCTACTTCCCATGCAGATATCTCTGGATATGAATTTTGCAATGTATTTATGATTCATTTTCCTATTACCTTACCACTTTGCATAATTCATAGTATATTATTTATTCAGAATAAACTGAAAAAGAATTATCAACATGGAAGAAAGAACAAGTAGAAACCTATGTTTCTGGAAAGGCATATAGATTATCAAAACAAGCATTCTTAATTACTTTAAAACTAAATTTTAACTCTAGTCAAATATCCAAATTGCTCACAGTTACCTTTTCACTAAAGAAACATTAAAATGTTAGTGTTGGCTTGAGTCTTATACTGGGAGTAAATTTGCTGCTTTCTTTTTTTTTCTTAAATGTACTTCTGAGTTTTATTTTAAACAATATCATAAATGCAATAGACACTTCACACAACACATGCCTTCATGTCTTAAAGTCAGCTCTGTTGACACCAGAAATGACACACTGGAAATAAGTGTTAGTTCAGTACGTCTTGACTGAGTACACCTAGCTGGAACGAGGAGCATTTCAGGGGATTACTGAGGGTTATGAAGGTGAATGCTGCAGCAAACCATGTTACAATGTATTACTTCATTTGACTCTCCCCAACAGCGTGCAGGCAACTGTCAGGGAATTTCAGCAGGTAATTACCATCCTTTACACCCTAGAATACGAGATAATTTGCAGTAAGCCCAAATACTTTATAATGGACAGCTGAAAAACATTCACATGCCACGTATTTGTAATAGGCATAGGCATCCTATCTATGAGAAGTAATGAGCACATTAACAATGTCCACGGGACAGTCTTCTATTACATTTTGAATCTGTCTCTATCACAGAAAGTTTTTCCACTGGTTTAACGTTTTTCTCCCTCACCAATTTTCTAAAAGCAAATGTGAGAGGCAAGTACAGGAAAAAGTTCTAAGGATTTCTGTATCTTGTCATGGACAGGCTTATCACATTCTCTAATAAGAAAGTGCAATGCCTACCTGTCAGCTTGAGTTTTTTCTCCTCTATCAAACAAAAGTGCATTCTTGGCTCCTTGAGGAGTTCTTCTGTTTGCTGTTATGCTTCCAGACCAACACATCATCGTAGGTCAGCTCTTCTGTCATCTGGAAACACAATACAGAGGAACCCTGAGGACTTACTCTTTTATGCAATGCACTTAAATGATCCAATGTCTTCGCAATAAGCATGGTATAAGTGCCGTGGTTTGTCTGCCACGAGAGTATCCTAAGGGTGAATTCAAAGCTTTTCCGCCCCTAAACTTCATGCTTGCATTGAAGGTATCTTTAAAAACAAATGCAGTATTAGAATACATTTTTGCTGAAGGTCAGAGGCAATTCCGTAACATTATTTAGTGGATACTTTCTACTGGTATATACATTAAGTTATTATCAAAGGAGATTTTGTTTCGGAACATGCATATTTAGATACAGAAACAACCCCAGGGGCACTTACATAGTTATAATAGGTATTACAGTCTAACAGTTGTGTAAGAGAGTGAGTGTGATTATTCTCATATTGAGACTGAAGCCAAAGCAGTTACGCCCAAGAAGCACATTTAACCCAGATGTAGTGACTCTCTGCTTGCCTTGAACCCAGATGTTTGCATACCCGAACACTGTACCTGAGGACTGTGTATAACCACTTTGTAACATTGCAGCACTGCTAAAAGGTGTAATCAGCTTGTTTGTAACACAGGGAAACATAAATATATAAATAATTTGTAATCAGGAAAAAGCAAATGGAAACTTTGCAGACACTTGCACAAGTGGGCTAAAAGAAGAAGCGCAAGCAGAAAAATCTGCAAGATAAAAACACAGATTTAGAAGAGACAGGAGGCAGTTTATTTCAGGGCTGCATTTGCTTGTCTCTTGTCTTTTATGCTGAAAGGATACATTGTAAAAAAGGTAAAGCTAATCCTGCAGAACAAGCAAGAAAGATTGCCAGTAAAACCAAACAAGTCCGTGTCCCAAAAATAGGGTGAACTCTGTCCGGAGCAAAAGTGATCACCATTTTTCTTTTGGGAAGGGGTATAAGAAATGTAAAAAATATCAAGAGTGAGAGAGGAAGGAAGAGCAAGCCAGAAAATGCCCATGTGTTTTTCCAACTTTCCTTGTGGAAGAGCTCTCAAACCTCATGACCTTGAACTTGACCTTGGACTGAAAAGATCGAGAACTGTAGCCGCCAGCGTTAATTACAGGGTATCTGCTCAGTAGTATTATATACCCATAGTTTATCTAGATTGCTGAGGATTAACTGTTTGAATATTTAGGGATGACAACTGATAATGCATAAGAACCCAGCATTGGCAATGTGTATTTTTAATGATTTAATGTCAATTCAGCAAAGTGGTTTCCAGAAGTTTGAAAATGGCCTGATTTATCAGTCTTTTCGACTTTCCCATGACAACCATCTCTAGTTCCCTAATTGATATTGATATATATAAATAAATATTTAGATATATTTTTTCAGTTGCAATATGGTCAATCATAAATGTAAAAGCTTTCCATTATTCAGAAAAGACAGGCAAAGGGGGAAAAGGAGACACATCATTTTACTCCATAGGTGTTAACAACGAAGATTTCTAAATGCTAGCAAGTCACAGTAGGTTCCCTTTAAGATCTGTGGAGATCAGTTAAGAAGGCCAGTGAAGTTCAGGGAAAGTATATGTTTCATTCTCATGTTCAAGTATATACTGACATTATGATTAGCTATTTATCTTACAAGCTGTATGACTGAATAGCCAGTAAGTATGATGGAAGTTTCACAGCTAGGTCTGCGTAGCTACCCATATGATAAACACTAAACTCCAGGTGAGTTAAATCCCACTCCGGCTAGAAAAGGAATATATCAGAAAGCAGAATCCAGCAAGATGATTGTGAAATACAGGTAGAGCAAGCAACCTGAAGAGACTCTTGTCTAGATTTTCCTTTAAACATCAGGGGGTAACTGGATGAGAATGCAGACCCTGAAGGAGAGCTGGGTGATGAGGACCACCATGAATGGCCACATCCATTGAAGGTGGCCAACCATCAGAAAAGAAATTAAGGAGGATGACAGACTGAAAATTATGGATTTCAGAAAAGGCACACTTAATGAGCATAGAAAAGTGTTAGATGAGACTTCCTGGGAAAAATTAAGAAGCAATGATAGATAAAAGGGAAACATTTAATTCTATAATTGTCCTTATGTGTTCTTCTGATCAGCAGAATTACAAGCTACTAAAATGATACCATAAAGATTAGAGTTTGTAATACATTGTTTGCTTTTATCTTTAGTAAAAAAGTAAACTTTAACTGCACGGGTATTTCTGCAATAGAAAAAGAGATAATATCTCAGACTGCACTGAAGGAAGATGTTTTAAAATACTGAGAAAATTTAGGTATTTGTTGGATAGCCCAGTGTTGATGAAATTCACCTTTGGGTGCTTAGGACACTGGCTGAAATATAAAAGCAACAATAATAACTGTCTATGAGAAGCCACAGAGGCAGATGATAGGACAAGGGTCTATTTTTTAAAAAGCAAGTGATTAGAAGCAAGAACATTATAGAACTTCAATTAACTTTAATTTCTTCCATGCTACAAGAACAGTTAACCTAAATAATTTTAAAGACATAGCAGAAAACAAGTAACATTAGTTATATAAAATGGATTGCTATTTAACAAGTGCAAGCTTCTATGCTTGAGCAAGAATACTCAGCTTTACGAACAAGGTTTAAGGAAACAAAGAACTAAGCAGTATTTCTGAAGGGAAGGATCAAGGATTATGTAACATGATTCTTACAGAGGAAAAATAGTGATTTCTAAATAGCAGAATACTCTTAAGAGACACTGCTCCACGCAGGTAACATCTCACTTGCAGGCCTGTGTTCAGTCTGAGGCTCTAATCTTCAATGAACTTTAGATGAAAACAATTAAAATGCCTGGAGCTCTAGCAATGTCACTGATGAGGAGAGGTTCAAAGAACAAAAGTTATTCAGAGGTGAGAAGGATGAGGGATTATTCTATATTAGACTTCAAATTGGTAAAAAACTTCCACAAAGGATAAGGAAATGAGATGTCGTCTTTTTTTGTACATGGTAGCTACTGCAAAAAGTAATGGATGTAAATTTTATCAAGGAAGATAAGAAGCACATCTAAAATACTATGACCCTCTGCTGGGATATAAGGCTGGACTACCTGACCTTGAAAGTTCCATCCAGCTCTATTTTTCTCTTACTTTATATAGAAAAATAAACCCAAAATATTCACTGTATTACTTAAAGTAGGGAAATACTTGGAATTGAAATTTAAGTGCTTAAGATGTGGATTAATTCCCACAGAGAAATGTTATAGTGAATTGAGGAAAGGTAGAATACTCAGGATAGTCATGCAAATATTTTTGCATATGTTGTCTATGTTTGCATAAAATTAGTTACTTCTGTACATGTCTCTAAGATCTGAACTTTTGTGTTAGCCACTCAAGACTGTATATCAGAAAATGGTGGCAGATGATAAACGTGTATCTAGGATAAATGCCACAAACCTAATTAGTAACATAAATTTTCAAAGCAAACTGCCAAAGATGAAAAGGCGCACCATTGTTAAGGCTTGCATGTATATGTTTAAAAATTCAGAGATACAAATTAGTTCATTGTCAAACTGAGATATTAATTCACATTGACAAGAATGAGTTACAGTTAGGTAACTGAAATGCAAAGCAGTATCACGGGTCAGAATGGAAGTCAAAATTACTTTTGTCAAAATGTATTTTCCTTATAAAGTCATCCTTCAAATACTTATTTATTATTTTTCCTCTTTGGATATAATTTGTTGAAAAAAAAAATTATTTCCACCTGAAAAAAAAAGTTATGATATTTATTTTTTTTTTAAGTGACAGAAATCTGTTAGGTACTTTTTGAATTATTAGAAAAAGTGATTGATCCCGAGGGAAAGACCTAACTTGCAGACAGAAGAAAATGAAAGAAGTTACGTCTTATTCGTTACTGCACAAATTCCTAACACAATTTCACAGGCCCTGAAAGAAAAACATGGGAAGTGATGAAAGACATCAACTGCATAGGGTTACCAAAAATAAATTTTATTGCTTTTTTAGAATTATGTTCATTGTTAATTTATTTATGGTATGCACACTATTCAGCTTTCTCTAAAAATCATGCTTGAAATCCATAATGATATTTTCAGATATATTTTCAAACTAAAGTTTTAATATAATTGGAATGTAAGGGAAAACATTCTGTTCCATGAAATCAGCCTGCAAAATCTGAGGAGGTTGTATATGCATATAAAAGAAAATCAAGTACTCTTTGCTAGAATATCTATGATCTAGGCTGGTTTATGTATCCTAGAATGAATGTTCTCCTTTGAATACATGTACTCCAAATTAATAGGCTCCATTAATGTAGCAAATTATTTCTGGAATAAGCATTTTAGACTTGATATACTCAGACTTTTATGCGCCTTTTTTCCATCTAATATCAGACTGCATATACAAAGCTAAATATGTGATTTTGAAAGAATAGTATATTACTACTAACAATGAAATATTCCAGCAAAATGAAAAAACAAATGTAAAGCCTGGAAAAGTTGTTCAAGGAATTGCTGAAATACAAAAGGACAATGCCAAAATATTTTTTGCAAAATGATGAGTGACTCCTCACAGAGAGATTAAGAAAAGATGGGACTGCATTCGGATGTAATCACATCAAAATATTAGGGTAGAAGAGTCAATAACAGGAGTCCAAGGTTAATAAAATCTCCTGATGTAGATCAGATATGACAGTTGCTGACCTTCTAACTGGATTCAAGCAGCAGTGCTCAAGGATTAAGAGTATATCTAATAAATCACCTCACACAAGCATTCCTTCTAAAATGGAAGGATCCCATAATCTGCAAACAAAAGATCTAGTCCTCCAAGCCTTTACAGATGCATTCCAAGAGAAAAAAAAAGTTATTTACTTTTATTAATAAAAATGTTTAAAATAGAGGTGGTCTAATAAAAACAACCCATCTACTGTATTACATAAACTATGGGAAACATATTCAAGTTGAATAAAGATGAGAAGAGCATGAAGCATGAAATTTGAGCAAAAAATCTTTGGTGTCTTTTTGTCCATTGTTTTAATTAAAGTGATCAAATCTAGTGTCTTCAGTGATAAAAATAAAGAAAAGTTAATTGCAAAGGAAAAAGTGTGAAAAATTATTTAATCTTAATCTTACAATGTACTGGAGCCTAATGGCTATTAATACCACTGCTACACTGAGGGTACTGATCCATCCAGGCAAAGAAACTACTTAAGCTAAAAAATAAACACATACATACTTGATAAATACTTGTTAAATAAAGATTTTAATTATTTTTTTCCCCCTTAATTTAAATATTTGGTGATTTCTCTTTAGGTCAGTGCTTATATTTTTGAAAGCTGGTAATTAACTTGCACTATTTAGGTATTTTGCAAACAAATGGTGTACAGAAACTTCAATCAAAAAAAGGATAAGGAAGAAAAAAGACTACAGCTATTACAGACTGCAGAGAATTATGAATAAGTATATAGTTTATAGTTCATTATCATGTTAGTCTCAAGACATGCTTAAAGATATGATGCTTAATGAGAAGCAATCCTACTTACTGTTACCCTCAGTGTTTGGTGGTGTAATTTTTAGCTGTCTCCTGTGGATTGTAATGTGTTTCTGTACTGGTAGAAATCATGGCTTTGTTTATTCTACAACTTCTTAATCAGTTTACTCTAAGGGAGAAACATCTCAGCAGCCCTGAGGAGAAGGACTTGGGGGTGTGGTTTCATGAGAAGCTCAACATGAGCCGGCAATGTGCGCTCACAGCCCAGAAAGCCAACCGCATTCTGGACTGCATCAAAAGCAGCGTGGCCAGCAGGTCAAGGGAGGTGATTCTGGGGCCCCCAACAGAAGGACATGGACGTCTTCAGGGAGGGCCACAAAGATGATGAGAGGGCTGGAGCATCTCTCCTATGAAGTCAGGCTGAGAGAGTTGGGGTTGCTTAGCCTGGAGAAGAGAAGGCTCCGGGGAGACCTTATTGTGGCCTTTCAGTACCTAAAGGGGGCCTACAGAAAAGGTGAAGAGAGACTCTTTTTCAGGGAGTGTAGTGATAAGATGAGGAATAATGGTTTTAAAATAAAGGAGAGTAGATTTAGGTTAGATATTAGGAAGACATTAATTACTCTGAGGGTGGTAAGACACTGGAACGGTTTGCCCAGATAGGTCATGGGTTCCCCATCCCTGGCATTGTTCAAGGCCAGGCTGGACGGGGTTTTGAGAAACCTGGTCTAGCGGGAGGTGTCCCTGCCCATGGCAGGGGAGTTGGAACTAAATGATTTTTAAGGTGCCTTCCAACCTAAACCATTCTATGATCTCTATTGGATATTTTTCATTCCCTGGAACTGGATTTTCAGTAAGAAAGATTTAAAATGGGGCATTCACAAGTCCTCTGGTACATATTACCTGCTGTGTATTCGTGAAATAACAGAGGTATAAAACATAATCTAGCTGTTAATTTCTGTGCTTTTGGAAATAGTCATATTACTTGAGAAGAGCATCCCTCTGATTTGTTTTTCATTCCAAAGCACATGGATAAGGTGATTTCTTTATGTATGTAATGCCATTAAGAAAGGAAAAAAAAAAA
>VZSZ01002193.1:1460312-1539514 GCA_013398815.1 Ibidorhyncha struthersii
AAAACAGAAAAAATGCTCACTAATACATAAAACTGAGATAAGAGAAGAATTGTCTCAGAAATTGTGTTGAAATAATTTAGGAGTATATGATATAGTATTAATAATTTCTATTTTTTTTTTGGCATATGTTTAGACACCTCAGATGGTTCAGGCCCCAGTGCTTTGTACAGCCATTTTTAAAATCTTGAAAGTTAACTGATAGGATGTAGCAGATGGCTAAGACATGGGCATAATATGTGGAAAATGAGAGGAACAGAAATATTGTCAGATTAATCTTCAGTAATTTAATGTGTATACAATGTTTTTGGATTTGGCACTGGGATTTTAGATCTTTTAATATCTTTTCCCTTTGGATTTCTTCTCTGAAGGACTTCTGTTACAGTAATTTTGTAAATTGTCTTACAACTATGTACAGAATATCAATATTTTATGAGTGATGGGTAGAGTGTGATAAAGAACAATATACTTAAGGGTGGTCTGGCTCTAAGTAAGATAGCACAGAGTCCTCAGGGCATATTGTTCTTTCTTCATTCCCCTCTCCCTGCTCTGGAACATCCATCTTTGTAGCATCTTCTGCAGAGAGCTGCTCAGAATCACAGCTTCCATGGGTGTGATCAGGGTCTATGTGCAACTGGTTGAGTTGGTACAGACTGTCAGGAGCTACAGCAGGTCCTGGTCCACAGATACTTCTGCTCTGGTTGCACCAATCTCTTGTTCCCCCAGATAAAAACTTCAGTGATCATCTGCCCAGAATAAGAAATGCTCTGCTGGACCACAACATTGGTCAGAGTATTAACTGTAGCTCAGTATCACTCCTGGCAGATTTTGTTTCCTTGACCTCCTTTTGTTTGAAAGGACAAACTGTCCTGAACAGGAGAAGCAGGCAATGTCCTTATCTTACTCTTACTAGTGTCTGTGAAACTTCTGCCAGACATGTCTTATGGAAAAACAAGTAAAAAAATTCCATTATTTCTCCAGAAAGCAGCATCATAGACTTGTTTCAAATCTGTGTTTTTATTCTGCTCATTATTGTTTGTATTAATATCAAGAACAGGAAAACTGAGAGCAAACCTCACCATTTTCAGTTTCTCTTGGAAAAAACTTTTTTGTACAGTGTCAGCTGCCAGCACTGGAAACTTTACCCCTCCCCTTCCTTTTTTTAACTTTGTCAAGAGGCACTTGCCTTTTTAAAATAACACAATATAGAAGATCATTATAAAATGAAGCATTCAAGTTTTGATGATCTGTTTCCTCTTAATTGACAACTGTGAAAAGCTATAGTAGTGCAGCTGTCATACTCTAAGTCGGCAGTTACCTTCCAGAAAAAGAAATTGTTCCACAATTTCCTCCATGCTAGCTAAGTAGTTTTCTGGGGACACAAATAGGGAAAAGGCTGCAGTCATAACTTATTTAACTTTATGCAAATAACTTTTATCAAGGGAAAAAATAGATGAAAAACTATTCATGAAGCTGAATTTCAGTTGATGCTTCTTCCATACTGCAGATGGAGCAGTTTTGTTGGAAAGTTCCATTTCTCATTGTAAGCAGGTTTAATAGTTAATTGATTATTGCTTTAATTAAATAATGGCTATCCATCTATTAGAAAAATTAACAGCTGAATGACTCCTGAAAACAATAGAATATTCATGTTGATATGCACCAGCATTCAGTTTAATTGGTATATGTAACTTTCCTGCATTTAATTAGAATTTAAACTACGTGTAATGTATTTATTTAGGACAACTCCATTTATTTTTGATTATTTTTTTTTAATTAAGTTACTCCCACATCCTTATTTTGCAAATCAAATAGCAAATTGTGATTCTGTTGTTGTTTGGTGAAGAATGCTGAAGATCAAATTCAACTTTTGAATGAATTAAGGGGTCCACAAGCAACCAGTCAGAGAAGAATTTATCAGGTAGTGTCTGAATGGAGGTTCATATTTTCAGTTCATGAAAAAATGTATAGAAAATCCTCTAAGTAAAGGGTTCCAAATGTAAAAGCATCCAGCTCACATCACATATTACGTCCTATTTGCCCTTTCAGGTTCTGCAATGGATTTTTTTATTTATTTGATTTCAAAACAGACTAGCCATAAAATCAAGCTTTCCAGATGTGAACTGAATATAAAGAGGTGTTATTATGACTGTGGAACACTGTAGGAAGTCTGACTAAGAGGAATTTAATCCTCGTTCTATACCCTACTAATCTCACTGAAGGGTCAAATTTACAGATCAGAGAAGACACGTCTATGAAACCATACACTGTTCAATTGCTGATTATTTTAACAGATAAAGTAAAAAAGAGGAAAAGAAAAAAACTCTTTGAGAAATGAGGCTTGAGAGTGGCAAGATGAAAAACAGAACAGGAAAACATTACAGTGAGTGACATGAGTAAGAACTGCTGAATGTAAGAAAAAGTAAAATCAAACTGAAAATGTGGCACTAAAGGAAGCAGGATTTCTTTATGGAGAGTGCCTGCATAAGAAAATGAAAAAAAAATTAAGTAGAGACACACATTTCCTGACAGAAAGATGTCTGCACATTTGTTTTACTATTACTGTTCACACCAACTAGCTATATTACTGGAAGTCCTATGATGGAAAAAAGAGTGTGAAATCCTAAACTCATATTCTAGCCCATGGAGCTCAATTAAAAATAAATCCTAGATGATAGGTAAAGGTCTCAAAATAATAGGAGTTACATTTCCTAATGTCATTATGTCATAAAATGGGTCAGAAAAGAATTATCAGCCACAGTAGAAGAATGGTTCAGAATTAGCTGCCTCTTCTTCCAACAAAAGGTGTCTTTGCTTGGAAATGAGGCTTAATGCCAGGTGGAAAGGACTTAGGGATGGTAGTTTCTTCCCTTCATGTTTGGAAGGAAGCCTGTACATTACATATAATTTGTGTCTGAACAAAGAAATTTAAACAGGGTTAATGCAGTGTACCAAATTTCATTTTCAGTTAAATAAAATTAAGAGGCAATGAAGTAATAAGAATATAAAACAGAAAAATCAAATAAATAGGATTTGTAATATACATGTAATAACTATGATTTGTCACATTTTCAGGGTCTACACTGTTCTAAGCACAACATCAATTTAAGTGGTATACAGAGGCAATTTATGCTCTCAGACCCCGCTGGCAACTTCCCAATCCTTGAGACACATTAAACCAAATCTAAATAATGGATAAAAGTGGAAAACATAATTAAGTTCCTACAAGTTACGTGAAGGCTAGCAGATAGTGAGAGTGACTCAGACCAGTGGACTGAGGAAAATGAAATGTAATTCATTAATAATAGATTATCAATGAGATGGCTGATCATAGCAAGTGCTCTTCCCTGCTTCATGGGACCACCACAGAAGATGCAAGATCACCTGGGGTTGATTTGGTGGGAGGTAAGGGTTAGAGGACATGAACTCAAAGGTAAACTGAATTAATTATTTTCCACAATTTACCAAACAAGGCACTCTTCTTTGAAATAATAAAACCTGTGGTTCCTGAGAACAGATTGCTTTTGCATCTCTGAGTTTACACTGAAAAGCAGCTTTATCTTCTATGCTATGAACCTGAAAGTACGGTAAGAGATCTTGAAATTCATGCCTTGTTTAGAAACATTATGGCTGCTAACATCTGCAGCTGGAAGAGCAGCCTGGACCGCTCTGTACCTGGCTGCAGAGTATCTACCATGTGTGATCTTTTCTCTTCTCCTTAGGTGGTAAATTCAGTCATCATGTGGGTCAGACAACCATGGGGATTTCTAGCAATGCTCTTTACATTGCAAAAAAAGTGTGGAGATGCCAAAAAAGAAAGGGGGAATTACCACAGGCACTAATGAAAGTAGATTTCCAAATATTTCTTGTTGTTCCCTTAGTTTATGATCTAACAGTTTGAGTCAAAGCTCACAGAAAACAGGGTGAAAAGCTTCTTTGAATTTTATTGTAGTCTGGAGCAGGCTGGTACACTTCTTTACATCAGATAATGTGTCTCTGGTTCCTGGATCGTTGCAGAACAGCTTCTTGTTTACCTTATAAAAGTACCTATTGCCATGGAAAACTTTATTACTGATCAATGTCATTTTTGTCTCAAAGTATTCTAGTAATTTTCTACAGTTTGAATAAATGGTTTATTGGAAATCTGTGATTTGTACCTCATTTATGTGAACTGTTTAAAAGTAAAGGCAATTATTTATAGTTTGAAAGCCCACTTGCTTAGTATAAACTATATACAAATATACTGTATTATGGACTGTTGTATGTGAAGAGATTAACCTATGGAGCATGTGTTGAAGGGAAGAAGTCAAATTTCTTAACACTAAATTATTATAGATTTATCTTATTTATGGTCCTTCTGAGACCATCTTAAATCCTATAGCAAATCCACCTTGAATCTTGTCTTTCTATATTATTCTCCCAGTCTGTTAACTCTCCATTTGGTACTGCTGTTTTTTAGAGAAGAACTTTTTTCACGTTCATTTTACAAACAAGATGAAACCTATTTTTACTTTTTAATTGAGTTCTTTTTGGCTACACATTTGTTCTGAAAGACTTTGGCACATTGTGCAGAATCGTTGTAAAACAGGGTAACCAAAATGCTAAAGCAACCAGACAAATAGTAACCAGAATGAATAATTTGTGGTACTGATAACCAGACCTGTACGTTTGCACGCTCAAATCCACCCACAGTAGTACTGGTGATTCCATTTCCAAGATTTTTCTGCTTCATAGTTTCTGTCAGTCATTCCTCCTGGGACCTGATACCATATGGCTTTGGTACCCAGTGTTTCAACACTTACTAGACAAATTAACAAAGCCTCCTAGGTATCAACTGTCATGAAGAAACTACATGAAAATAAAACCTGAATATGAGTGCATCAAAGTAATTTTTTTTTTTTAAATGAAGAGGCTAAAAAACAACTGTCATATGCCAAAGAACTGAGCTCTTGAATTTTTGTTGTTTTTCAGGGAAAAAAGAACCCAAACCAAAACAACACAAAAACCCCAAGCCCCAAACCTCTCAAATCTTTTAATCAAAAGGGGGAAAAAAAGGCTCACACAATAAAACAGTAATAGTAAAGGGACCGGAGGACAGACACTTATACTTGTTAAAATTTCGGTTTCAGGCAAGTGTTGAACTTTCCAGGTTTAATTGTCTCTCCCGTTTCTCTCTCTCCTGGTAGTTTTTTGCTTAACCTGAAAGCTTTCCTGAAAACATTTTCATTGAAACATGACCATATGTTTATTTAAAGGAAATATAATTTGTGACTGAAAAATAATTTATGTGGATGAAAAGGAAAGCAAACAAAATAATAGTCTACTGCTCCAACTAAACAGCGCTTGGTACATGTTCTCTGGCAGAACGTTAATGTCCTACTGCAGTGCATGCTTAATGATTTTTTATGGATATCTTAAGTATGCTACTCTTTGTATAAGTTACCTGTTTCAGTGTTAACAAAATTGATGACTGGCAAAGATTCTTCATGAGGTAATAACTGTAAATAATTTTTTACTATTTAAGAGTTTCTTATTTTCCAATATTTATAAATGAATGTTCCAGAAAATATTTAACTTTAATATACATGCTGACTTGAGCTCCTTCACTTGTAATCATTCAAATAAAGATATTTCAAAGAGTCTAGAAAATGTCTTCTGCTTTTTCTTTACATGCCTGCCTGATTAGGCTTACTTTTTATAAAATTTCTTTTTGTTAATAGAAATCATGAGGAAACAATCAAATGGGATCTATGGCTCTGCTTTCTAGTCATTTTTTTTTTTCTAGTAGAAATATTTATAGTAGTTCACTGGGTACTCTAATTATATACTGTCAAAGCACATCTTGAATATTTTAAAACTTCTGAGGTAGAGCATTCGCAGTTAGGAGGTATGGCAATTAGATTTTCCTGGGCAGCCTAGACTGAGCTCTGCTTCTATGTCTACAAGGAAAATGGTGCTGAATGACCAGGGCACGTGCCCATATATTGAACAAAAAAGAGAAAACTGAAACTAAACAGTCATTGAAGAAATGAACACCATACATTCTCTACTGCTATAAAACCAAAGACTTTATGGGGAAATAAGTAGCAAAATTATTTGTCTTGTTAAAATGCTGTACAAAGTGCCATAGTTGTACAAATTCAATCAATAAGACCATTATCTAAGCAAGCAGTTCAGCACGTGCCTAATTTTGGGTCATGA
The DNA here is from genome assembly GCA_013398815.1 of Ibidorhyncha struthersii. NCBI lineage: Eukaryota > Metazoa > Chordata > Aves > Charadriiformes > Charadriidae > Ibidorhyncha > Ibidorhyncha struthersii. The sequence continues at coordinate 1,466,511 of VZSZ01002193.1, forward strand.
TCATATACTTTGTATGTCAGCTAAGTACCTCTGTATGAACAAATATCATATGGTTTGGGGACCTTCCTGGACTGCAAATTGAGGAAGCTAGATTATATCTGTGTGCAAGATCCAACAGTCACGTCAAAACTTCACACAAACTTTCCCAGTTGAAATACGTATCTGTTTATCTTCTCCCTGTCATTTTCTCCCTTTTTCCTTGCCTCTGAAGACTGTACAGTTTGATCACTATAAAACAGAGAAAGTTGTGTAGAGTGAAGACGGGTCCTCTTATTTGACTGTAGTGTTACGTCTTCAGGTCAACAAAGGAAGATAAATTGCTCAACAGTATGCTACAGCATCACTTTCTAATTAATAGTATTACAACAGAATCTTGCCTTTTTTTTTTTCTGCTGTGAGAAATATAATAGCTATGCTTTCAATTGCAAGTGGAATTTACGCGTGTGAAAACAGATCAGAAGCAGCATTGACTTAGATCTGTGTCTGATTGCAAATAACATTGTAAATAGAAAGTTTGCAGCAGGAAGCTGCAGTGTTGATGTCCACTTGCATGTATGAAAACCTATTTTTAGTGTACATCTACAGTGCCTCCTTCACCTTTATAACATAATTGTTCCAAAGCTGAAATTTCTGTTGAGTGAGGTCTTTATTCACAGCAGTTTTAAAACTACTTATTTATTTTAGAGTTGAAACATACTTGCATTTTTGACAAAGCCTGTCATTCAGAGTTAGACTACTTTGTAAGTTTGACGTTCGTAGTTCTGAGAAGTCTCTACCAATGGTAGTATCATAACACTGGCTGCTAACTGGCCAGAGAAATATTGTTCACTTGAGGTCAATAATATATTACAAATTTAAGATAAATTTAAATGTTAGGACACTTTGTAAAAGTAGTGTTTAAGATAACAGATGCACTTCACCTTTTTAAAAAGAAAGACAATGAAAAATGAAAGTGAGTATATTTGAAAGAATATGAAAGGGGATGCACACGGAACTTGATCCTGCTTTCATTATCTATGTGGATCAGGAACAACATAGCTGAAACCTGTTGAATTATATCAGACTTTCCAGTCTTCGGGTATCAGATATTTTAGCTTGATTCTGATTCAGTAGGGGACTCAAAGGATTTGACCAGACATACATGGTCGAGTATATGTCCATGAAATATTCATAGTTTCATGTAGTATTAATGTTCTTCAGTGACTGAGGGTATAAAAAATGCTTATACACACCAAAAAAATTGTCTAGGAATGGATTCAGAAAAAAAGTTAGAGATTAAGGGACAAAAATTCTAATCTGGAGTTTAAAGCATCATAATAATTTGCAGAAAGTTTTATAAACTTCCATGAAAAAAAAAATGTTTCCATTTATGTTCGGAAAAGAGAAATAACACAAGAACAGCTGAGCCTGCAGCCTAGTTAAGTTAAAGAAAAAAAAAGAGGGTACCGCTTGCTACAGAAAAAATAAAACACAAAAAAAACAACCAACCAACCAAAGACAAGCAAACAAAGAAAAACAACTCCAAAACACTTTAACATTAAAATTTACTCTCATATTTAAGAGGGGGTTTGGGAAGTATTTTTTTGCAAGGAAACCAACATTGATGTTTATTGTTTTTTGGGAGGTGGTGATGGTATTAATCAAAAGGTATATGACTTTTTAGATCTAACATCATTCTAAGCAGTGTTCATATTAGGGGTTTCTTCTTCCATGTACAGTATGCAATTAATCAAATATCCAATTTAATATAAATCTTTAACATAAATCAAATCTACCTAAATATATTTTTGTTAGTTTTTCTTTCCTGTTCTCTGACTGCTACCATCTCTGCTGGAATCTGAAACTGCAAACCAGAGCAGCAGCTATAATGAGAGCAAGTGCAGGGCAATCAGCAAGCTATCTGCCTCTGCATGCTCTAGAAGTTCCCCTTAAATAAAAATTAAAAAAAAATAAATAAATCCGAGTGGCAGAGAAGACTGGAGGAAGGTGGTTATGTCTTCCTTCTTTTAAGTCAGAGCACAGAGACAGAATTGAGAAATTCGTAAACTGGAAATACAGGCAGAGGAAAAACAGACATTAAGTATATGTGGTCATTCACTGAAACAGAAGAAAAGCAGATAAAACCAGAAAAATATCCAAAACCCACAAATTGTTCAAAAGTCCATGAAAAAGGTGAAGATTTATATTTCTAGACTTGTCTTGGTATCTTGAGGTTTGTCAAATTACTTGCACAAAGTTTGCAGAGATTATTGGAAGTCAGACGCAAAAGTAGAGGACATCAGACTATGCTTAGACAGAATTATGCACATGTTGTTCTCCTGCTCCTTTGTTGTCTTCACTCCCTGGAACAGGGAAAGGAGAAAGAAACCGTTAGTAGGAAAACATTAACTGTGTTTTAAAGTGCAAACCGAGCATATCCAACATATATTGCTAAATCTAACATCTTTATGGAGTATGAGTTAATGAATTTTCAGTGTTTTAGTAGTATTTCTGTACAATCTCTATAACAAAGAAACTTTGCCAAAATAATGTAAATGAGAATGTATGAAATTGCAATATCAATGTACCAAGGAAAGAAAAGAAAAATAGTTCAAGAACTTATTAAGGTCATGACAAGTCAGAACTTTTTTTCTCCTAATAGAGAATCTATTTTCTGTAACTCCATGAAGAATTCGTGTGAGCTGTTCACTGCTGGATTTTTTTGTAATACATAATGAGTTTTGTTTTGCTGACTCTGTTGACTGTGCCCACAGCATAATTAGAGATTTTTTTCTGCTGACTGAGAAGAAGAAAGTAGTATCTGGAATCACATACAGCTCTAAAGCAAAAGTCTAATCTGTACTCATGCAGAGACCATCTACAAAAACTGATGAAGTTTATGGTTAGTAAGCACTGGACGTTTACAGACGTCACCTTCATAATGTGGTATGATAAACCTACCAAATCACAGCTTCATCAACAAGATACCAGGGGAAATCATAAACTTTTTCTATTCCCTGTAAGCCTAGAAAGAGGATCTTGCTGAAATAAGCACAAGTGTGCAACAACCATCAACTTATCAGTGTGAATCTCAGGAATTCCAAAGCGGAAGCCAAGGTCTATTGCAGTAAGTCACAGGTATGGGATGCAATGGCCTCTTGAAACTGTGGTGGTTAGTAAAATTTCAATATGGTAAACAACAAAAGAGTAAATATAGATGTAAGGTCCCACTGAAATTAAGCAAAAGCTTGTACACGTGGGTGTGCGAAAGTACTAATGTACAGACAGTAAGCTGATCTGTGCTACATTTCCAAATAGTTTCCTGTTCCATATCATCTCCTAAACCATAACAGTAAAAAGGGTTGAGAAAAAAATTCTTTATTTTCCTATGAATTTTACTTGCCACTGGCTTCACATAATGATACATTTATGTTCTTATGAAATTAACCTTTCAGTTTGGACCAAGTTGAGCAGATGGGGTACCTCGTTTCATTTAATATGAGGAATATTAAATCCTCCTAAACAAGCAGACTCCCATAATGAAAAGATTCCATTTCACTTAATTTCATGAAGTATGCAGAATAGAGAGCAGTCCACAAAATTCTCATGGACATATATATTTATATGTATTTTTAATTCTAAGATCATATTTAAGAGAAAATAACTCCTGATCTAGATCTTAGACAAACAAAGGGCATTTTCAAGGGCAGGGTATAGTTATCTTTCCTCCCTAAGATGAATTATCCATTTCACCCTAAACTTGGCTCTGTGCACACGCTAGAGAGTGTTGTTAGTCACTGAATTGTACGTGAAGCCTGGTCTCTGTTCACTGCTTAAAATAGAGTATTGATTTTGCCATTCCCCATTCTGTTGCTCTTTGTTTACCACAACTGCCCTTTCTCTATCTTCTCCATTTACCTTAGTTTGTTCTTTATTTGTCTTTTACGTATTCTGTAGTTTTCCCCCCGGCTTACTGAAGATTTTTTAGCATAATAGCAATATCCTTTCTGGATACTAATAAAAGGTCAACAATCTTCTTCCCATTAAATAACCTGTTGTGCAACTATAAAGGAATGGATAAACCTGATAATTCCATCTCACACGTTCCAAGAATTTCCACACAAAAAGCCAGATATTTCAGGGCATAAACAATTCTTTGAACTCTGGCTACTTACACAGTTCGATACTGCATACAACTTAGTAAAAGCTGTGAAAATGTAAACTGATTATGAGCACAGTCAAGCACATTGGTGAGATAATGGTTACTAAATAACATCTAGGCAAGAAAAATGTACAGACTTGGAAGAAAAAGTCAAAGCTTCTTTTGACCCTTGTATATTCTGTGACTTTCATTTAGTGATACCCAACATTTTGCAGATGCTAAAGTCAAAACTGCATTTAAAAGAGAATTTTGTATTGGTATAAAAAAAACTAATATCCAGCTAATATTTTGCTCATAGTGTCTTAGCCCAGTACTCCCTAATATACACTGACTTTCCCCAAATGATGTGCAACCTAGTACCATTTACATTATACCATTACCTTGCTGAATATGCATCTTCTCTAAACAGACCTTTACGAATAATTATTTAGATGGGACAGAAGTATGAACAAGACGAATTCCTAGGAAATCATCCTTCCTAATTTTGCCTGAGGAATTTGAAGAAATTGAAAATGGTTTTAGTCTATCATTCGGAAACTTTGCATACTAGCTTTATGCAGTCCTACTCAGTACTAGGAATTAGAAGAAAAAAGTGAACATATAAGGCCCAGATCCACTGGTCCTCAATACTTTCTTTGTGCCATTCAGAGAATTCAGAGTGAACAGCACTTCCCTTGGGAAATTCTGTTTTTGTAAGATAAGTGAGAGAGAAGACGACGAACACAATGGTTGGCAGATAAAAGTTAAATCATGTTTGATGCTCAAGATCCCATGAGGAGCTCATTTTATGCATACATTGTGTTACATCCACAGCGAAATATTTTGAAACTATATGCCTGTGTACTGAATGACTGGAGAGTTACTAATTAATGTGCGTCATTCTCCCCACCCAGTTACCAGTGCACATAAAGCTAAACTAGGCTAAACAGAAACAGGCTAAAGAGACAAGCTAAACTAGGCTAAACAGAAACAAAGAACAAACATACTCATCTTCAAGAAGGAAACAATTCCCTTTATCTGTCTCCAACTTTGTCAGAATCTTCCCTTTGAGTTTATAGATGCATAACTGGTAAAGGACTGTTTAAACAGACTGATTCTGTGAACAGTAGGAGCTCTGAATATGTCTCCAGTTTTGCCTTCCCAAATGGTCATGCACTGCCTGGAATATAGACTAACCTGCAGTCTACTATATGTGTCACTCCTAACTGCAGATTTCCAGACTTTAGGCAAACTTTAGACTTCCAGGCTTTAATCGAACTTTGCAAAAGCCTTCATGTTACATAAGCACAGTTCTTTGCAAGAAAGTACAACCACCAAATGATGCAATGTATGACCTGATTCTGTAGAAAAAATGTCTATTTTGATGTCATTCTTTTTTTGTTGAAGCCACACTTGGTTAAGTACACAGAATACTTTAGCAAATGTCATAACTAAACTTTCAGCAAAGTAATATGAGGTTCAGATAAGAACGCATAGTTCTGCAGTTGCTTGTGAGCAATCTATGTCACATGCAGCATGGTTTTACTACTCCGTTTTGTCTTTTTGTCAATGAAAATTGAATAACAGGGAATTGTTAATGGAGGAGTTTATTCTCTTCAAAATGTGTATAGATTTATACGAATAATTCCCATTTACTCAGATGACAGTCCTCATGATTTCCTAAGGAAAGGTGTATTCTACTGTGAAATATAATTTATCTGAGACTTCAAGATAATCTAAAAGTGGCTAAACACCAGGTTAGGGTTGCAGGTAAATAAGTACATCATTGACTAGGCTCTGGCCTGAGGGTTACCTAAGAGAACAGACTATTAAAAGCTATTGAATATGACCTAAGAAGCTGCTGATCATGATATATAACAGTGTGAGAAACAAGCAAACGTTGTAGATAGCACCATGAGAGAAGGCTGAATTTTACATGTGTTTAACAGGGAGGTATGTGAGAAATGGCTGAACCTCACAGATATTTCAGAGGGAGTACTGGGAATCTTTTGAGGCTACCTGTACCTAGGTAACCCTATCAGTTGCACCATATAAGGCTGAGATTACCTAGGTGAAGGTATCAGAAATTCTAAATTTGGGTATGGATATTGCAAAACTGGGACCAATAGAGAAAAAACAATTGTATTGGGTAGTTTATTGGGATGAGACTGGGGAAGAGACAAGGAACCACAAATGCCTTGAAAAGGAGGGTTGAGAAATGGAAAAAGAGACAATAAGGTCTGCAAAAGCTGTCAGGGTTGTCCATGAATATAGAATCATAGAATAGTTTGGGTTGGAAGGGACCTTTAAAGGTCATCTATTTCAATCCCCCTGCAATGAGCAGGGACATCTTCAACTAGATCAGGCTGAATATCTGCTGAGCAGTCCTGCGCTTGAACACAACATCTGGAAGAGGACAACAAATCAGATCTGTCATTCTTATCCCACCGCTGGAGTCACCCAGCTTTTGTGATCAAGAGGATGGGTGGGGGGCAGGCAGGGCACGCAAAGGAACATCCAGACAGTCAGACGGATTGAGCAACCTGGTATTAATGGACCTGTGCCCATTCCCATCCTGGTAGCATCAGCAGCTACCGGCTGCATGATAATATGCAGTGTAGATGCTTTCTGGCACTTTGGCACCAAGGCTTGAGCATGAGTCTATGAGCAGGAATTCCAGGATTAGCTATCAGTAGGAGAGCTCTTGACAGCATGGTACCCTCAGTGCAGATACGGCATGTGCTCTGCCTTTCCCAAAAGCTAGGGTATGAAGGGACCTGCCACATGGGATGGATATAATTCTGTGACTTCCACACAGGAGGCTGGCAGCCCTGAAATTAATCCAGTAAATGAGTCTGTAGGAATTTAAAAAGTGGAGATTAGGGAGAGGATGAAATCTAAGGGTTATTTCTCACTTGAACAAAATGAGCTGCTAAAAATACCAATATCAAAATTAATTTAATTCAATCTAACACTTGAGTGAGTATTTATTTTGAAATTGGAACCTGGATATAGTTAATGACATTTGCTGAGGTTTTATCAACCATTTTATCTTCCTTCATACAGATTGCCTATCATGTTTTATATTTTTCCTTAAGACTTGAGTTGTTATGCTTCTCAAGGAGGCAAACTGAATAAAGAATCTGCCACCATCTATTTTTTTCATTTACATGATATTTTAAGACTGTAAAAAGTCCAAAACAACAATTAAAATCAATCAAAGTGTTGTTTAAAGTACTGTAAAACACTATTTCCAGTGAATATTCTGTGTATGGGAGAACACACGTATGGATAAGGCAATGAGTTCACATCCATTTTGCATAAGCAACAGACCTAAGGCTCAGGCACTTAAATCCGATTAATGTGACTTCATGTTTCTTTGGTCCGAAATGTAGACTTTTTTTCAAAGCCTTATTTGGTAAGTTGTAGGGAGAAGATCCTAAATGCACATACATACCCAAATTAGACCATAAGCAGTATTTAATACCCACCATATCGGTACAAAATCTTCTCTCAATGAAACTATCAAGATCTAAAGGTTTGCTAGCAAATTTACTTTGGGTCTTTACATTTGGCTGGCGAGAGTACTTAGGATTATTGTCATGATGGCAAAGCTGAGGATTTTGTCAGTTTTATTTCAGTGTGTTAGCTGAGGTTCAACAGAAAGAGTTGAAAGTAGGCATAAGAACCTGGCGGTTAAAATGCTCCTCTTTCTCTTGTGCCACCTGCTCCTCTGCCTGGCTGCCAGGCACCCTACTCAAAGACAAAACACCTCTAGCCTGGAGACATCACCAGGCTAGCTAGTGGTACAGGAAGAGAGCACGGAAGAGGAGGAGAATGCTTTGGAAATGAGACTGAATTTAAAATGGAAAATTCTATACTCTAAAGATGTCTTCTCCTTTGGCACCAAGAATCAAGGCCCACCTATTTTCTCACATGTCCTCTAGACCTACCACAGCCACATTACCCAAAGCAAGGAAGAATTTGATTGGTCTCTGAGGGAAAGGACTACTTCTACTAGAAAATGCAAACAACCCAGGCCAAGCTGGCCTGTAGGAATGCTGAGTTACTCCAGACCAGATTAGTCTTCCCATGCAGAAGTCACAGTTGAATATCATCTTTCCAAGGGCCTCCCTTAACATAGCCAGGACACCCTGGCTGTGCACTGTGAAAGTGACAGCCTGCTCCTGACCACAACCAGTAGGACCCAGACCATTGAGGTATTCCACAGAGAAAACACTACAGTCGGTCATGGTTGATTTGAAGCAGAAGGTTGAAGTGTGAGGACCCTTTTCTGGATTCAGGAGCCAGACAGGAAGTTCTTGTTTGTCAAACCTTTTAAGAACATTCTCTGAGCTGTTGCTCAGGACACGTATTACTGAGATGAAATTGGAGATACTGACCAAATCGTGACATCTTCATTATTCTTTCAGTTGTATTACCATCGGTACAAATAATGAGTGAATGTGCCTATGTGCAAAATGCATGAGAAAACCAAACACAGTTGATGTATGATTTATTTTTCTCTTTTTTTTTTTGAAAAAGCCAGATTTTTATGAATAAATTACTGAGATGCCTCAATGAACTTCAATTCTCACTCAAAATTCTTCAATAAGTACAACTCAAGAACTCATTGATAGACAAAGCTTTCAAGAGGTTTGGTCCTAGTTACTTAAAAGCTACAACTTTTCTTACTTCCTATAATAATACGGAACAATGAAAGTGAAGTCTTAGACATATAACCACAAAAGACTACCTTTCTCTGAATCAAATTAGTGGAATTCATTTAGGCCGTAAAAAAGACCAACCACATAACTGTCTTAATTTTTTTATCTAGCCCCTATTACTTTATATAAGTGGGCCAAACAAAAAGACAGAAAATAGTACTCTAACTAGCAAAAAACTTGGCCCTAGCAAAGAGTCAAATGCTGCATTTGTGCAGGAAAACATGCCTACTCATTTATAAGAATTTAAAATGCCGTAGAAGTAAAGAAAGTTGGACTGAATTTCATGGACTATTTCAATGTCAGACATTTTTTATTCTGGTCATATGATGATATTCTATTTTTAACGAAACAACATATTCAGTACTATACAATTATTGCAGCAATTTCAAGATGACAAAACTTAAGTATTCCAAAAATTTAGAGTATTGAGATAAGATAATTTATATTCTTCCTAGCTGGCATATAATAAACCTCATGTCATTACTGACTAAATCTAAAATGTTTTTCTAATAGTCTTCATAGCCTTTTCTGACATTCACAAGTACTGTAATTTGGAAGAGTTGTCTGTTTACTTAATATGCCAAGTGTAAATTACTGTTGATTGTTCCCTGGGACCATTCTACTTCCATCACATTCATATAATACTATGCCATTTTTTGTTTTGGCGTTTTTTTCTTTTTCTTTTCCTCTTTCTTTTCTATTTTCTTTTTAAAATCTCTTAGGCAAAAGAAATAGAGAAAAAAATGTTAAGGGGGGTGAAAACAGATCTTTTTTACTGCACACAGGAGGTGTAGGTAGCTTGCTTTGCCATTTTCATCTTTCAGTTATGTACAAGGAGGAGGTACTTGATACTTAAGTATGTTATGATCCATCTGCCTTTGGAGTCAAGGAATATACTTAATAGACGTCTGTCACAGATGGTATGTGTACACTACATCTAGCTAAGAGCAGAAGCACAGATCTCTTGAAATCCCTACCTTTCAATGAAATCTCTCTCTTGCAGAAGTCCAGTCAAAAGTATAATGGAAGATTGATTAGACCAAACTCACTGAATGTTGCACTTGTATAGACATTTATTCAGCCTATTACCTACTGGTTCCAGATCCTGAATATTTGCTGCAGTTTCTGATTGAGATCTCAACTTTACATTTGGTTTGAGCACAGTAAGGTCCCTCAGGATCTTAATAACTTTATATAGGCCTCTTTCCAGACTATCATAATGGAGAGTAGGCCTCACAATATTTATCAGTGGAGCAACACGAATCGAAAAGTGAACTACTTGCAGTGTGCAAAGTAGCAAAATAGTAGTGACCTGAGCAATAGTTCACAAGGCGTTTGGCCAATAGCTTACATGGCCAAACGGTGAGCAAGACTTATTACTCTGTCCTCCGATGGTAAAAAAACTAAGTTGGCCCTGAAAGAAGCAGGAGATCCCTGCTGCACCTTGGAAATTAGAACTGTTAAAACTTAAACAGTTTCTCTTGTTCTGGGCTCAGCCAGAGTTCTCACAGGCACCCGAAATAAATCCCACTCTCCACACTAGTTGTACAGTACCTCTGGCTGAGGTCTGGGGAAGCATACATATAGGTCCCTCAACTAAATATGTCATCATTATCCTGTTATTATATGTGCTGAATCATTCATCTTGATGTTTGGTGATAGATAGTTTCCCTTTGAATTTTGCATCTGTGATAAGCTGGTAATTTGTTTTATTTTAAATTTAAGACTGTAAGGCATTCTTATTTATTTGCTTTGTTATTCAAAGGTGTACTTAAGCACTGGTATATCTAGAAACAATAACATGAATTTGCTATTTCTTCCTGCATATAGCCCATAGAAAATTAGCTAGAGCCTTAGTATACAGTTGGAAAATGCATGTGTCTCTTATTTCCCTTCACAATGGATGGGAGAAGAACGCAATAAAACACTCAATTTCTAAGGGTACTTCTTAGTCATAGAATCATAGAATCATAGAATGGTTTAGGTTGAAAAGGACCTTGAATATCATCTAGTTCCAGCCCCACTGCTATAGGCAGGGACACCTGTGACTTCGAGAAAGCTGGAAGTAAAGATGTGATTGTATGAAGATAACTATAAAGACTGATTGACTGCAAAATAATTCTGGTAATAATAAACTTATATGAAAAGTAGGGTAGGCTGAAATAGGGGCTAATTATCAGAGCCCCATTTGTTAGCAAAAGAATCTAATTAAGGTCTCCTAACCTCAGTTAGGAGTTATAATGCTAAACATAAACACTAAAAATATACTTTTAATTTGGTGGTAGTGAAAACCCGATTTAGTTTACTAGTTATTGTGAAGATGTAATAAATTATCTTTTGAGACTATCTTAACATGTAAAGATCAGAGGGTACTACACATCACCTCTCAATTTATGTTGCCGTGTCTTATTTGAGCAAAATAATTTCTTTGCTGTATTCAGTAACAACAAAATACAAAACTTCAATTTTCTGTCTGTATTTATCCAAGTGACTTGTTTTCAACAGCTGGTTAGTTTTTGCTAACTCCTTCTTTCATGATTTTTAATTGCTATTTTCTCATATTGTCCTATACTTATGCATAGTTTCATTTCCTATTCCTTTCTTCCATCTTTTTTCTTATGCTGCCTTTCTTTCATGTTCTATAGACTATAGAAACCTTTCTGCTTCCTAGTTATCTACATTTCTTCTATATATTTGGAATTAAATTGCTTTAACCCAAACTTCCTTCTTCCCTCATCACTTCCCCCTACTTCCCCATCCCAGCACACCTCTATTCTGCTTTCTCTGTCGAAATTATTTGAAGTAAATGAGGTAAAAGGCTCGTTATTGTAGATGTTTTTAATTCATTCATGTGACAGTTGCTTCAACTAAGCTTCAGCTAATAGATTTTCAAGTGTTTTGTTCACTCTGACTTAGAATTTCCCAAGTGGCTGAGTCTCTATCATTCCCTTTGGGACAATGATCCACAGCATGATAAATGTCCATTATTTTCATAGCCGTCTTCGATTTTTTCAGTCATTTGCTGATGCCCTATTACAATAAAGCAAAAGCTTTACAGATTTTTTTCTGAGACCTTTTCTCTTGAAAGGCTGACTTTGCTCATACTTGCTAAGCATGCTCTTTCACTTAGTGGGCCTTGTGGGCAAATTTGATGTCCAGGCTCTAAGGAAGTTCAAACAATGATATACCTGACCATGTGAAATAACATTCTTTGAATTTGACAGTCCCTTCAAAGGGCAGTGCAGTGCAGCCAGATGTATGCCTTTCACAGTGTCTTCCATCCAAAAAAAGACCCAGCAGAATCCATACTCTCTCTGGTTTCACCCCAGTGCCCCAGCCTCACAAGACCTATATAGAGGTGCACTGAACTTGCCTTGTAATTTTTGTGCTTTGGCCCTTCCTCATCACATAATCCAAAACCTTGATGTTCCCAGCTCCTGCATCCTTCTGCACCTTTCCCTGTAATTCACTAAGATTCCATGCACTAAGAGAGAAAATAGTTTAATGGTTTATTAACATGCCAAAGATTGTTGAGATGGAAACAACCAAGATAACTCAGTGATAGCTATCTTTAATGCATACTAATGTGCTATTACAATATGTGCTGGACAAACAGTTAGTAGCCAAGGGAAAACGCATGGCCATTCATGAAAATGGTGTCTGTACTTTGTATAAAGGATAGCAAACGATACACAACAAGGAAAAACAGTCTTCTGCACCTATGTGTCAAAAAACTCTAATAGCTTAATTGCTTAGTCAGAAGTGTTCAAAAGAGATATGGATGGTGAAAGAAATTAACAGCTTGTCCTACCTCACATGTTCCTCTTTACACAGACTTCCATATTATAAGTCTCTCAACACAGCCAACGCTCATGACTTCTCTCGCTAGCCAAGTTACTATAAATTCCAGGCATTTTGAAACAGTGACAGTAGTAACATTCTCTGTGACAAAGTCTTTTGGAAACAATGGGAATAGACATGTGCAGAAATCCCAGAACATTACATTTATATCACATCTCCCTTGCAACTGCCAACAAAAATCTGATTAAATTAACACTGTCTTAGAAATTATTCCATTAAAAATAAAACTGACCCCAAAAATGAACAAATTCTTTGAAAAGAGAGGTTGATCTTTTCTGTCCTCTCCTACTGCCATATTCACCAAAACAACTTCTGATGACTCAAAAGCATATTATTAAAGTTCAGAACAAAATATTTCTATTCTTGTCTAATAGGGCAGACATACAATCTACCCATTACACACATTCATTTTGTCTATAAACTATGCATGTGGAGGAGAGCAGCCTGTACAGACATAATGCTTGGCCTGCTTCGTTGAAAGAGTTGCAAACCAAAATTTTACAACCCACCACTTTTTTCACTGTACTAGAAACGTATCTCCCTCCTTTAACCTCACAGATCCATTTTTATATCTTCTAACTGCTGAGCATTCCTGTGGCAAGCAGATACCCACATGACACTGTTGACCCAAGCTACCCCATACAGCTGAAGTGAGATATCTTGGATTTTTTCAAGTACACATTCTTATTTTCACTTTAACTATAAGTATGACTTTCAGGTAGAGGCAATCATTCTCATCATTTCTTGGTTTTGCTCGGGTCACCTCACAACACAATCACAGCTCTCACAAAATGCTTCAACTCATTTTATCATCTTTCAGAATATTTATCCAGGCCATGCTGATACAAGTAGAGTGCCTGCAGATAATTCTGCAAGATGAGACCTATCCAGCAACAGCAATTCAGAACCTCTGAATTTCTAGGTGTTGAGATATTTCATACTGAACATTTTAAAAAAATACAGACTAAAAACAGGACTATAACTACTATAAATGATAAAATATATTGTTGTCCCCATCTTCTCCCATAAGGCAGATTGTTTTTATAATGGAATCAGGGTTTGGGGTATAATAAGAAGGAGATAGAGTAAGTATTCTCCTTAAGCTAAGGAATCCTCTGTGTGTTCAACTAGACTGAATTTTTGCATTCTTGCTTTTTTATTGTAAGCTCCTAAGAAAGAAATCTTTTTCCTATAAATCAATCTATTCCTAAAATACAAAATAATTGCCCTGCTTCCCTGATCAGGAATTGTCTGAAGAATACAAAAGACACTTTCACTGCAATTCTGCCTTTGTCAGGATGAGCTATAGGTATGAGCCTCAGGCTTTAGAGGTGGGATTGTATTTACACCACTGTGTAGTACCCACTGGCAGTGGACAAATCCAACCTGACATGGTAGTTTTGACTAATTCTGATTAGTTCTAATTTATTAATTAACTTGTAATGCAGTTTTTCCTTCGTATTCTTTCTACTTCACCAAATACACATCTTCTGACACAACTTCCAGGATCTCTTCCTTGACATTCCTTTTTGAATTTCAAATGAATGAAAAAATGTATTACTTTTCAGGGCACGGTCTACCCATGTGGGCAACTACTTATTTTTTCTGTATTTTTAAGACATTGATAATTTCTTAGCAATCTTTAGAATCTTACATAACTGGGAGACATAATTTTTATCTGAGCTCTGATGTACTTTCTATACATCAGAATGTACATGTGTACGCACATTTGTCTCATCATCCTGTTTATTATTCTCTCATCACACTTTTTATTCTTCTTAACTTTATTCTTTAATCTTCCGTTCCATATTAGATGCACTATACCTCCCACATTCAACTTCCTCTGATGATAGTTTGTTTTTCAATTTCTTTAAACCCATCTTGTCATTTATTCAATCCACTTACACTTATTACTTGATGACAGGCATGTTTTTCTAGCTGTACATTAACTGGAAGGTTTTAATTTCTTTTCTGGCATGAATATATATAATTTATTTTAACTCATCAACTAGCCCCTGCACTCTTTACTAATTCAGTCTGTTTAAACAGTGTGTAGGGGGAACTAAATAAATGCTGAAAGTTTGGGATGAAATCAGATATGATAAATGAAGGAAGGGAAAGTACAATATTATGCTTTGTGCAAATCAGATCAAAGTCAAATATTATTTATTGTCTAATTTCCCCTTGTACATATTGTGCCAGGGAGGAACAGTGTGCTGTGTCAACAAATCTACAGATTAATTTATTCCTAAAACTAGATGTGACCCTTTTTATTTCAAGGTAGTTTGTGTGCTCTTTTGCCTAATGATAACTAATCTCTAGACCATCAGCTTCAGCCAATCAGTCTTAGCCTGATCAATCTCCCCCTAACTTTCCAATTGTATTTTCTGAGAAGGCCTTTCCTTCTTCATTTAAGACAAACATAGGGAAAGAATTTTAATTGCAGAGTCTGTGATATGGGCAGAATCCACATGCACACTCCTCCCTAAAAGCCCTATTTATTACATGAGACACTTTCTTTTAACATTGGTTTTTGAACTAGAAAGCATGCAGTACCCCTTGAGTATGTTATTGAGAACATATTTGAATGAGGCAGCTTTCACTTTTATGAAATCGCTGTGCAGTGGAAGCACTACCAACATGCATAATTTTCAGGTTTACTTAAAACTTCCACAGATTGATGTTCTATGGCAAATGATTCTAACAGCTACTTTATGAAACAGCTACTGTCATCTCTGCCAATAACTGCAGTCTACCAACAGTAGTTCATGGTTCACACCCAGAATGGTTTTCTGAACCAGCAACAATCCATTTCTTGTCCTAGGCTATTGGTTATTGATACAATTATGAAGCTTCAAAGAAGCAGAAAAAAACAGTGTTGAGGAAAAAAGGGTTTTGAAGTTTTCCAATGTTAACAAGTTGTATTAATTTGAGCACTGTAGAAAAGTCATTTACAGACAATACACAGATGTTTTATAGGGACAGTTATGCACCAAATCTTCCCTCAGATTGTACAGCACTTAGATCTGTAGGAGGATTCTATCTGCACTAGGCAAACAGTCTGCCACATGCCATGCAGCTCACAAAATGTGTTGGTGTAGGATGGCTGTGGAAGAGATGTTACAATACTGGCTGCTATCTAGTTCCAAGTAGCATTATACCAGACTCACTAGTGCTGTGAAACACTACTGTGTCCTTAGCATGTAATTTAAAATCAACAGTATTAACATTTCTATGATGACGTAGCATCACAAGGACACACACACACACAAGCTGTGAGTCAAAGAGCAACACCTACACAGTGCTAACATATTTTCCAAAACAATAAATCTTTCTCTTTTTTTTTTTTTTTTTCCCAAAAGAATCTTTAATGCTGAACACTGAAAAGCAGACATTTTCTGGAAATATTCCAATACCTTCACCAACAAACTGAGGATAACTGAGACTTCAGTTTCTTCTGTGTCTCTGTAGTAACACCTTAAACTTTATGGCTACGGCATGTCAAAAGAACTGCCTTATGTCAGTTTAAGAGCAGAGGTTCAAAAGAGCTTTCCTATATCTTAATCTTCACTGACTTTCCAAAAGCTACTTAAACTTGATGTGCTTTGGATAGTGGTAGAAGTGTTTGGCCGTGAGGCGTAAGCCCTCATAACAGTACTACCTTATAACTCTTCAAAATTCTTTGCAGGTCTCACGAGAGATCTCTAGATTGATTCTTTGGCCCCCCTCTGTCCTGAATGCAAGGGCTCCTCTGTGCTGTTGCCTGAGCATGTGCAGGAAAAAATACTCAGCACAATAGTCTTTTCTTTAAAGAATATTTTCCCCACTCTTTCACCGGCTCTAGATGAAAGGTCACATACTAGACACAGGGCCGTATTTCTGCCTTAAGGTAAATACTTTTCAAGTGCTCAAGGCAAGCACACAGGTCAGATTTATAGAAGTCTGTCTGGAGACCACAGGAGACCTGAGCCACTTTACTGTCTGTAGAGTATATCTATGACAGGTAGAGATTGAGACAACCTGAAGAACTATTTTTTAACTTACTAAAATTTTGTTGAAAAGTTATTAGAAAAAAAATCCATCTGGGTGTTGTTATGGATGCTTTAAGCAGAGAAGAAATGACAGGGCTTGGGAAATACTGAGACCAGTAATTCAGCATGTGCTAAAGAAAAGCAGAATAAAAACCAAAATAAAGAAAATCTATAAGGTAGAAAAACAAAACAAAACAAAACAAACAAACTAAAAATCCAAAGAATGTTTCAGCATGGGTCACTGTCGGCAAAAAAAAAACAACATGGAAGAAAAAGTAACCTCTCCCTTCACGTATGAGGCAAGTTATTCAATCAAGGACAACTAAGCAAGATAATCCTGTTGCACAGACCAGAGAGAAAAGGAAAAGAAAACAAAAGAAAACAAAAGTTATCCAAAAGAAAGGCAAAGCTTTTACAGGTAATAGAGACTGGTGTTGGTGACAGTAGCCTCAGCCATAATGGAAGAAGCACTGTCCTCTGCCAGGTGGAATTACATAATTTCTTAAGTATGGGAACACAGGCACTGGAAGTTAATTTAACTATTGATGCCTGAAAAACACAAAAATAATTGAGAATTATGGGAGTCTGTTCTGCAATATTGAACTGGGATCCTGAGAGCAGATATCTAGTCAACTTAATCAGGTAAAAAAAAAAAAAAAACTAACAAAACAACAAACAAACAAACAAGGGAAATTCTAATAAATAGTGAAAAATATAGTTGTTACAAAAAATGGAAATTCTGTAGAGTGTTGTCTCTGTACCAGCAGAAGATGGATCTAGAGGACAGATCTCTACATCTCAACAGAAAGGGGCCACTTAAATTGAAGCAATGACTGTAGGACATTGGCTTGAGTTATTTTCATTAAAGTTGCTAATTTCTAAATAACTAAAATAATGTTTCAACATCATCAACATCTGCCTTTTTTTTGAGATTTCCTAGAGAGGCGAAGAGCAGACAACTAATTTTTAATATGAACACCAAGCTGATAACAACTGGACCTTGTAGGCATACAAAAAAGAAGGAGGGGAAAGGTCTTATGTTAGAAAATTAAATTTTACTTAAAAAGTAATAAACAGGTAACTCATTAGATATTAAGGATAAATTTATGAGGTCAAATATAAGTGCCATTTGTTAAAAAAAACCCACAATTTGTAGCCTTGCCAAGTAGAAATCTAATAGTAAAAAATAGTTGTCACCTAAAAATGAAATGTTGTTCATCTAGACTTTCTTTCTCTGATGTGCTGTTCATAGAAGCAATTCTGTCTATAACGCATGTACATAGAAAGCTCAAAAGAGAGACTCCAAATCTCCTTTTAAAAGTCTGTCTGAATGCTGCTCCTTTTAAGCCTTAAAGTAAACAGAAGTCACAGTTTTCCTGTTTATGATTGATTTGAGAATCTAAAGATGTGTTCTGTGAACATGGTTAATTATTTCAGATCAGCAGCCGTTTGAAGACTTCAGAGGGATAATGAAGGACATGTGAAAATGTAGGCTTTTTTTCATTAATTTAAGGGGGAACCATCTCTTAAAAAAAAAGAGATTTCACTTCACGTCAAGCACTGTCTGTTATAGTTCGCCAACAGAAACAGGAGGTTTTGTTCTTTCAAGATTTGATTATAACAGTAGCACAGCAGGAAATCCAAATTTGCACCTCTACCTATGTAGCTTTTTGCATGGCACCCTAATATATAGTAACTTCTGACACAGAGGTTGATTCTTTCATATATGGAGGTTAAATACTTCTTCTCCACTGTTTTTTTCACAGCCCTGTGAGCAAAATATGATGTCTGAGTGGGCAGGCAGAGAAGAGTTCATGTGGTCGAAAGACGACAGCCCTATAATTTCACTCTCAGCTTGTAAGTGCTGAGCTGAAGGGGTGATGGACCTTTGGAAAGAAAGGAAGAAACCAAGACATGCTGGCTGGTGGCTGGATGTGGAGGGGCAATGCTCTGCCCTACATGGGGCAGGTGGCCGCTTCCCCCATGTCTCCAACCGTCCTCAGATTCTGCAAGAGAAAGCTGCAGTCAACCCTGCTCCATTTACTAAGGCAGACTCCCGAAATTGTGATTTCATAACAGGCTATTGAGATTTTTAAAAGGATCAGTATAAAGTAAAAAAAAAGTTAGGACAGGTCAGGGACATTTTTCTTAGTGCCAGTTTTTCCCAGAGGCTACATTTTTCAGAAAGGATATGGTGAGTTATCTCCAGGTTGACAAAGCCAGATAATGTGTCAGTTATCAGGAGCAGGAGGATTAATGGACATCCACCAAAAATATCATGTTCAATACATTGGTTATTCAGGGATGAGGATGATAGAATTTGGAAGGAAATTGTTAAGGTATCTGAAAAGTTAATTTGAAATGGGAGGAGGTACCAGGCAGTAGATCTTATCTGAAGGCTTATTTGAAGCAAGAGTCCAAAGCATTTGTCAGTTCTAAAGATGCTCTAATGCGTGATTAATCAGAGTTGGAAATGGACAGAGATGAAGGGATACCCCAGAGCTGAGAAACAAGTTTAACTATGCTGTCTGGAGTAACAAGGATTCTCCTTCCCACGCCTTTTAACACTTCTGCAAAAGCAGCAGGCAGTTGGGTATGAGTAAAAGAAATATGAATAGGAATAAGGAATAAGGGAGAAAGGATGGCTCATGATATACTTGTAGCATGTGAAAACAATTAAGCAAGGTGTCTTGATAGGTACTGTACAATTTACTGCCACAGTTCCCACAAGAGCTGAGCTAATAAATTCCTGCCCTAATTAAGCCACAGCCCTTTTATCTTGTTTTTCATCCTAGACACAGAGAAAAATTTCTTGTGGATGTTAAAAAAAATGATATTCACATCCAGTAGTTTGCAGATGTTAGTCCTTCCAATGCTATGGTTCAGTCAGTTTGTCCAAACCTTTGTTTATGCACATTCTTTCCTCCTATGCAGTGCTACATTACTGTTGAATTCAGCTAGTGATAGTGATTCAGCAGTTTTGCTAGAACTAAATTGTAGCTTCTATATTCTACCTTCTTTTTATTTTTTTATCTTTTTTTAAATTTTCCTTTCTCAGTCAGCTCATCCCCTGCTTTCTTTAGAATCGCCTGAGTACCTCTGCTCTTATTTTCTTTTCCCTCTGTGCTACTTTACCCAATTCTTGTCCCCTCTTTCTTACTCACCCTGAATGGGTTCGTTATTATTATACTACATCACTTATTTGTTGGCTTACCTCCAAAATGCATCATTTTCACCCCCTCTCTTTCCCTGCAGACCACATTCTATAACCTTTAGTAGGGATTTTTGTTATGTTTTATATTTTCTCTAGTCAATGTCCTTCCTTCGCTACTGAGTTCAAAGGCAAATTTAGCCCTGTAGCTGGTGCTTAACAAATATGGTATAAAACGTCTATGATGTTCCCTGTTTAGAAAAAAAAAAAATATATAAAAAATTATTAAAATTACCTTTACTAATGTATCCAGTGCAGTCTGTATACTATGCAAACAAATATGGATGTAACTCATCACAATGTTGCTTTTCTTTATTCAGTTTTCTCATATTATTTCCCCAAATCCTTTTAGTCAGTTCTGATGCAGTTAAACCATTCGTAATTTTCTTACTCCTCCTCGTTCTGTCTGCCATTTACATTTGTTGCCTCCAATGATTGCATTCCACTTTGATTTGCCCTGGATTGACAAGGGAGATGACTTTCTAAGTGAACTGCTTAGTTCATTTATGAAGGGAGGAAATAGTACAGACTCATTATAAACTCTTACGGCTCAGCCTATTTCTGCAGTCTCCTGTCCGGGATTTATTATTATTGCCAACACAGCAAATACTAAATGGAGGTGGAAGCTCAGGTTGTGAGATGCTAGCTTTTGAGGAGGAGTTCCTTTGGACACAAACATGCATGGATGGAAGAGCATAAAAAGGAAAAAGAGGTACCGTCAGGGCAGGAAATCAAATATTAAGTCAAAACTAGCATAGCTGACAGACAAAACAGAGAGTCCTCAGGCAGGCAAACAGATAGGAAAGGGATCTGAAAGTAATAAGTACAATAAAAGCATGAAGTACTTTTAAACAAAAAGACATTGTTCTGTCTCACTTTCTCTGTCTAATTTAGATATGCAGAATAGCAGGTTTGCACTTGATGTCTGCAGGGCAGAATTTGACAGCTGTAGTCTGGTGTAGTAGGATCTTAATCCAGTAATCACAGTGAAAATGCAGAGGCTGTTCGAAGAACGCAACTTTCAGTGTGAGTGCAGGTATCCACATCTGTCTCCAGTTCTTCTCTTTCACTGACTTACCTAATTTTAAAATGGAGTAATTCCACTGAAGGATAGAAATACTGATCTCTACAACAATAAAAAATGGAAATTAATGTTCAAAACTGTGAATAAAGAAAAAAGGAAATTTATCTTTCATAATTAGTGCCAAGCTCACCTTAGAAAGTAACAAAAATGAAAGCAACATAGTCAGTCCAGCTATGTTCTGAAAATGTTTTTACTTCAGCAGACAGGAGATTATGAGTTAGAAAATGCAGAAAGCTTTGAGCTTTTGTTGATGGTGGTTTTTATATTTTTAATAACAGATTAAGTAGATAATGCCTTTTAGAAATAAAGGTGTGGTTGGATGCTCTGAACCAAAACATCATTCAAAAGGCATGAAGCTGCACTTCTGATCTGATTTATGTTGGTCTGTAGAAGATAACTACCTCATGTCTGCTTTTATAGAAAACACTTGATATACTTGACGAATTTTACTAAAGCTTAAATTCCAACTTTGGACAATGGCACATTGTTCCTGTTCTATTACTTGCAGGGTAGCTGTAATATATTACAGCAGAATAGCACCCCTCCAGTGTCCATTCACCTGAATCATTTCAGTTCTCATCCATTATGCACCTAGAGAAATGAAACAAGCACTTTTTCCTCTACACAGTCTGTAAATTATGAAACACTGTACAGCCAGTCAATGTGAATGATTAACTGAGATCAAGAGATATTTCACAAAAATGGCTCATTCTTCTCAATCAGAACCACAACTTGTTTTACCAGATGAGAAAATGATGTCGAATGTGAGTATTCTTATTCTGATCCCTGGTAAGAGGTAAGAGGTATTGTCATTTCTCATGTAACAACTCGCCATTGCAAGATCATAAAAATAAACCTATTTTAATGATATTTTTGTCTATATAAAAGACACCTCCTTTATACAGAATCATGGTTTTTTATTAGCATATATAGTGTGAATGAAAATCTATAATAAAATATTTCATAATGAGTCTACAACACTTTTTCAGTTTGAATCTTGTGGCAAACAAATCACATCACTCACTGAAATGTTAAATATCTTGCTTGATCATTGATCTTGTCAATATTTAGCTTAATCAAATTTATTTATTATCCTATATTTGAAAATAGTGAGGTATAAGTCAAAAACCATTTAGCAGCTTTAACTGGTTTCCACATGCTTTTCTTCCTTTTCAAGCCTGAAAAAAAGTATATTTTTCAAACTCTTCCTCCTCTATATCCAATGTTAGGTATAATCTATTTGTGAATGTGTCACTTTCTGCATTAGAGCAGAGCATTTTTTTTCTAATTATTGTCCACCACTTTTTAATCCATATTAGCCATTGTTTTGGACTGAAATTGTTGATAATTTATATTGGGTTTATTGCAATTTCTCCTGCTAAGTTTTTTTTTTTTTAATCTAGTCTACTAGATTAGATCTTGTAAGCTTCATCTTGTGAATATTTACAATCAATCTTAATTGTTCTAATATAAATTGTGTCACTGAATTCAATGAAATTGCTTAGGTATTAAAAGTTATGCACCTTTTCAATTTTTGCTGATTCAAGATGTAACAAAATAAGCTTACAGGAGCTGTAGTGATCACTGCATGACATGATTCTGTGCAGCCCTTGACACTCAGTTGCCTTGATCCCTGATTAGGTTCTGTTATCTTATTGGGCAACAAATTTTAAAAAAAAGTGTTTCTTACATGGAATTCAGTGTTTACAACACCAGATAACCTATCGTTGATTATGAAGGTCTTCTAATAATTCAGACAAATATGTAATTTATGCAAATCTGTACATGAAGACTTTTCTCATCAATGTAGTTCCATTTTGTTTTTAAGCTGAGTTGCATTTCATCACTTGTACATAAAAACTCTCGAAGTGTGACATCTTAACAAGTATAAACTTAAGTGTCCTCAAAGTTTGGTCTTAGACTTAAGAAAAATTATTCTCAAATTAGAAAATGTTAAGTGAAAATTTTTTGAATGCTTGTCTTTGGCTTTGCTATTAAGGCAATGCCTTTTTTTTTTTTTTCAGTTTCATCTTTTTCAAAAACTCCATGAATTTACATAGCTAAGATTTCAAGGAACTTGTAGCAATTGTCTTCGAATGGGGCTCAGTCGTGAACTGGAAATCTTTTTTTCTCTAGCCATTCACATTAATTTTTAAGGGATTTAATCCTTGACTTTCTTGCCCGATCACAGCTTTGAATGCCCAAAATAAAGAAAGTAATGATTCTTAAAAATAGCAAGCCACACCACTTTATCAAACAATACTTGGCAGTTAATTGCCTTCAGCCTTTGTAGGTCAGGAGGTGAAGGGTAAGAAACAGGAAAAATGTGCAATTGAAGACTGCAAGACATATGCATAATAGAATAAATTAGAGCAAATCATATAAATTATGAGCAACAGATCAGGCAAGGCCATAAGTATTTCGTGCATGATCTCCCTTGGGCAATAAAAATGAGTGGCACATTACATGGCTCATCATGCTTTATTATATTTACACCTTTTAGATTGTTTCCCTATTGGAAGTCAGCTTCAACAGTACTGCAAAGATGAAGTTTTGAAGGAAAAATAACCCTTTTACTAATTACTTTTCCATTCATAATACATCCTTGTCAAATATATCCAAATACCTAACTGTATATGAGACAGTTGGCTGGGCACAGGTGTTCTGAGCACATGCTTTTATTTGTCATGTTCCCATATTATTTACAAACTATTTCTACATGCTTTTTTTCATCTGAACATATCACTGTGTTGCTCAAAAGTAGGTGAAGTATTTTAGTTCTAAAAAATATCCCCAAAGCAACCAAACAACCAAAACCCACACCAAACCTGAAAAAAAAAGAAACAGGAAAAAATAGACTTTTACTTTGTTAATGAGAGTGACCTTACAAAACATTTTTTTTCCCCCTGAGGAAAACTATTACTTTGAGATTCCTGAAACCTAGGAGTACCTACTCATCTATCATTTGAAACAGCCATTCTGTTGCGTTTTTCTTCAAAAAAACTCACACACTTATTACGCAGTAGGTCTGCTCAGAAAGATGGCTTTATGGCCCATAGATATTTAGTAGCTCAACTGCAACTGATCTGGCTGATGAATAGGGCTTTTAACTACAATATGATTTTTGGAAGACCATAAGTGGAAGGAAACTAATTGAATTGGCTTTTGAATTGGCTGGGGGTTTGCCTATGTTCGACAGATAACGAAAACAATTTAAATCACCTTTAACAGCAGAATTTCTTTGACTCTGGGAATAACACCATGAATTCACATAGTATTCCCTGGGGTGCCAGTGGAAACCACACTTTTAATTGCCAGTGTTACATATATATGAATCATATTGTCAGCAGGATGTGTAGCAACTGTGCAGTGCCTGCATAGTACTGTAGAGGGAAGCTGCTAAATTGGCAATATCTTTGTGCCAGACTAGAACAAATAGCGGGACTTTGGCAAAGAAAAAAAATCATTCATCATTCATATTAACTAAAACAAAACCTTTTTCAGATTCATTGTATAAAATTTGGTGCTCAGGAAGGCAATCAGCCCTTTACATTTCTCGCTGTCTAATATTCATTAATTTCTTCCCCAGAAAGTATGATCTCTAAGGTGAATTTCCTATTCTTCATGTTGGATAAGAGTAAATCTTAATCAAAAGCCCAGCTTGAAACAATTAATTCCAGTACCAAGTTTGGCAGAAGATAAGTCATTAAATACAAGATTGACTAAGTTGCCGTGGCATCCATCTTTCTTTCTGGGGCTTTATGATATTCTCAGTATCATATCTGAATCTCTGTATTTTATAAGTAAACACAAGGGATCTCTTTCTTTCTTTCTTTCTTAAGATTCATCTGCTGCCCTTTTCTTTCTGTTAACTTAATGGTTGCTTTTAAAAAACTAATCTTTATCATTCTCTGTGGTACTTCCATTCACTTTTATTACATTTGTATTGTCCTTTGTAATAATTCAGAAAGAGTATTTATGCACAATAGCACCTATTTTGTCTGCTGTATGTAAAAATGGTGGCAGCCACATAGAGAACTATCACTCCGATATAAGTTTTACTTACACTTGTTGTAATATTTCGATACTGTTCTCTTTCATAAAAGCTACTACTATGTGTTTTCATAAAGACTTTAATTTACAGCATTGGATCCTCAACTGTGGACAACTCTGGGAGTCCTTTTATATTTTACTCTTCTACTGTATTTTTTAAACGTAGTCCATATAGCACAGGTAAAGAAAGGTGGTAGCTGCTCATAATTAGTATTGTTATTTTCTGTAAATGAAAGTAAGTAACTGGGTTTTGTGTTTGGTTTGGTTTGGGTTTTTTGGTAAAACAACAAAACAGCTAGTACCTACACACAGAAAAAAAAAAAACAACCAACCAAACAAAAAACTTCCACCCCCACCCCCCAAAAAAATACACACACACACACAAATCTTGAAACATTAAAAAATATATTTTCATCATGATTGGATTGTATTTTGGTTAGCAATATCATTCTATCCTGTACATAATGCCATCAGTAAGTATATCAAATCAGAAAACTATTTTAATCTAATTTTATTTTCAGTTTTTCTTTTTTGGTTATTTGGTAGTGTACTTTTATCTCTCTATATGCATTACCATTTGAGGTTCCTGCATCTGGTGTTCTACTGAGTGTTTTTTTGCAAGTGGGGTTTCCAAAAGCACTGTAGAAGTGGAAGAAAGCAAACATTCAATCCTTTCTGTCACTGGAGACTAAATGGGATGTCCTCCATCTGACATGTTTACACAATGTTCAGACATACTGCACAATCTTTATCTAGAGCATAGACAATATAAATATAGATATAAGAACATCCTGTATAGATACTTCACTATGTAGATATAAACAGTGTTTATATACACTGTGACCTATTGCCACAGATGGAAATATTTGACATGGTTATGATTTATCAGCTATTCAAAATTTATTAATGATTTGAAGTAGATCAAGAGGTTGAATTTTAACAGCACTTAGTCACTAACCAATTTAACAATTTACAAAGTAATTTAAGGAAATAATTGAACAGTGACTTAATTACAGATTTGAAGATGACAAGATCCACACTAACTTAATATAAGGTATTCTAAATCATTACACACACATATATAAGCAAAAAACCCTCTAAAATTAATACATATACATATAAGCAGAAGCATATAAGTGTGCACACATGCACACAGACCCACACGGGTCTCTAACTGCTGGAATCAAAGATCCCTTAGTAGTGGGTGACTCTAACAAGCTGACGGATACTCCTTTTGATTCCTATGTGTACACAGAAAAATGGAACACCCACATTTGTGAAAGCTAATGCGTATATCAGAAACATATAGGTGAGGATGAGCATGAAGTTTCACTTTTCCTGAGTTTAGAGTAAATACTTACAACGCATAGGCATTCCTCAACAGGTGATAATAGAGACTTGACAGGCGTTCATTCACCCTTGTCTTCTAATCCTAGAGGTGTCAGCCTGAGAGGTGTCCCAGCACAGGTGAGGTAACTGGCAACAGCCCACTGCAATCCAGAAGAGCTCAAAGGGTCTTGCTAGAATCCTTACTTATAGGATCTGAGATAATTGACTTTCATCAGGTACTTTTCCACTCCGGCCCAGATCAGATGAAGGGATATTCTAGTACTTTCCACTGGTTATGCAAGCCCAGAACTTACTAGATCTTGGGGTCCTGGTATCGCCCACTCTTTGGCCATGATCCATGTATTGACAGGAGGGATCAATTATAGTTATTATTTTCAAATAGTAGGAGTCATGGGAATCAGGCATGCTAAGGGGTTGCCATAGTGTTCTGGTCCATTACTTTCCACCTTCTCTTTCTTTCACGTTAGACCATTGTGTAATGTTCTGGTCCATTGCATTATTATGTGGCACAGGTGGGGAAGAAATTGCGCCAAGTACTGAGTGGCCTAAAGGTGGATGGGGGGTTGCACCACCACACATATTTCTAATCCAGAAGCGAAACACCAGATGAAAATACACAAACACGTACACTTATGCACCTGCACGCACATTTACCAAAAGTCACTTACGTCATCCAGCAAAAGTGAGCTAAAATCCTAAGACTGGTCTCACCGAGAGGCAGTGCCTAATGTACTCCTTCAGTGACAAGGAAGACCAGAGCAAAATACACAGCTGAGACATAGTACAGGGTACAGATCAGCACCAAGCTAAAGGAGCAAAACATCTTCTTGGCAAAAGTCTGAAATTTTTTTTACGCCTGAGTGACTACTAAAAACAATGAAGAGCTACTGTGTATGTTATAAGAACTTAAGCAGATGGTATTTTAATTATACATCAGCTATAGACGTTATTAAGCATGTAGCCTGAACTGTGCAAGTTATTAGGTCTACTTGAAGATTCAGCTTAAAACTCTATATTGTATTAAAACTGGGAACCACAAATTCTGAAAAAGGCAAAAGAAGTCTGTAATTTTTAGATGCTTGGAAAAATCTGAAAAGGAAATATATTTTATTTTTATGTTGCAGATATGGGAAATATTCTTAACTCTTTCTGATACCCCTTACCTTTTTCCCCTCGTGGACTCAAGTTTTCCTTCTCTATTACTGCTGTGTTTCCCCTTTCAGTCTATGCTGGGAAAAGCAGTTGTCACAGAGGTGGCTTGCTGGAAATTCTTCTGTTATACTTGAGTTTCTGGAAATTCACTCTAATTAAGATGTAATTACTCAATATAAATACCAACAGTGTTTTCCTTCTTTTTTTTCAGTACTTCCAGGATTCTGTTTCATAAATCAGTGCACTGCAGTCAAATAATTACATAAAGGTTTCTAGATCATGGCTGCTCACGGAGAAGAAAAAAAAAAAATCAGTTTAACTTTTCACTTTATTCAGGTGCGTGACTGAAAGGTGATCAATCTGCAATTTCCAGAACATTATGGGTGTTTTTTTATTTAAACAAGAAACACCAAATGTTAGTGTTGTGTCACAGTGGAAATCACGAGAATGTGGTCACAGTGTTCTGTGCAATTCACAGAGAAGGAAATGTATAAATTAAAGCCAGAAGTTCAGAAGCTGCTCTCTACCAAACACATCTCTACAAACAGTTACTTAAAGCTATACCTGATTGGATGACCTGAAGGTCTAGTCCTGTGCACTTACTGCAAGCAGTTCAACTCTGTCTGACCTGGATCTGACAGGGTTACAGGTTGTAGACATCATTCTATCTATTATTCTTTTGACTGCAGAAGCAAGAACATGTTATTCTTCCAGGAATTAACTGATATTTTTGTCTTTCCCAGAAGACTTGAACGGGAGAGGCAAACCTCCTCTTGATTCCAAGAAATATGTGAGTTTGCTGAAAATTTCATGATAGTAATATGACATAACTTCACGCTGCTCTTATTGGCAATTTTCTTGAGAAAACAGTATATGTTAAATTTGCTTGCAGAATGAAAATTTTCTCTGCTCAGTGCTGACTTAAAGCCATTGGAGTGTCTGTACAAGGAGAGATCACCAGAAATCAGGTTGAAACTTTGCAGCATCTGGTCTTGCTAATCCAGTAGGAAATACCACTAGGATATTACCTGATCCATCATCAAATTACCTGACCCATCAACAAATCAGCAGCCTACCAACTAAGATTACAATGGACTTATCAAATGACCGGACAGAACTTTACAGGGATAAGTGTGAGAAAAATCTCTCTGGGCATTTGCAGCAGACTCATCCCTGGGCATCAGCATGATGAATGTTATTCATGACATGCAGCATGGGAAGTAAAATTATGCACCAATGTGATTCTCAAGCAAGAATGCCTTAGTAGAACAAGTTTAAGGACACTCCTAGCCATAGTGAAATTTAACACAGAAAATAGGATTTTGCCATTAGTAATAAAAGCCCACAGAGATTGTGTTGATATAACAAAGTCTCAGGACTTGTCTAGACTTGTATTGGCTTGATCTGATTTCAGTTGTAGTAGCGACTGCATAGTGCTCAGACATTATTGCCTACGTCTGTTTTAACTTTAGTTTAACTTAATGAATTTTTGTGTTATAACACTATTGTTAATTAATAGACAGCAATAGCAAGTGATTTAGAGTGATCTATGATCCTAGAATGAAAATGTAGTGTAGAAGAAAACAGGCTTAGGCAGAAAACACAAATCACACTGGTTACTTCAGGAATGCATCTTTGTGAACAAGAAGAAACTGTTTTTAAGAATATTAAAATGAAC
Organism: Ibidorhyncha struthersii; assembly: GCA_013398815.1. Lineage (NCBI taxonomy): Eukaryota > Metazoa > Chordata > Aves > Charadriiformes > Charadriidae > Ibidorhyncha > Ibidorhyncha struthersii. The sequence continues at coordinate 1,495,778 of VZSZ01002193.1, forward strand.
AGTAAAACAAATATAATGTGGAAGTGAGAACCAGTCAAGACAAAACAAGGAAGCAGACTGTCCTCATGAATCCAAGACTGAGAAGGAAGACATCATGATCATCATACCATCATTGGTGAAGACCTCAATACAACAAAGACATATTGCAACCCTAAAATCCTCTCATCCTTCTACAAGAAGGTTCTGTTGACCATAGGACCCAAAGACACATTGAATGGTTGAGAGGTACACCAGTGAAAAGGGGTAGATACTCATAAGTTCATGTATAGCAATGTTTACTTTTATTAACAAGGCTTGCTGTAATAATTAGATCATTTGGACTGTAAGTGTTGGTATTATTGTAACCTGAAAAATAATAAATTTTTGTTATATTTTGATTGGATTGTTAGAAAATTAATAACTCTAGTGACAGATTACTGGCTTCTCAAATAAAATGTGTTCCCTTTTTGTCCTTATAAATATTTTGTGTGTAATAAAAATGACTGACTAATGCAAACCTAATGAAACTGTTTTTCCAGAAAAAAAGTACTTTCTCATTGTTTCTTTTTTCTTTTCAGGAAATAAAGAGTACAAACAAGAACCATTTGGAATTCCCCATGCTTCTAATCTTTCAGAATAGGATGAGTCTAGTTGGGAGAAAAAGACTTGTCATCTTGATAATATTCATCGTCCGTGACAATTCTCATACGAATTACCACTATCAGTCATAAAAAATTCTATATCTTAATTGTAAGGAAATCTGGGTTTGGAGAAGTCAGTGCCTGCTTCCTGTAGGGCATAGTCAGTAAAGTAGACAGGCCAGCAGAAGAAAAGAAGAGGGTGATGTTCAAAACAACCGATCCTGAAAATGTCAGCAAATATTGTCTGACTTTAATCTAAGGGTATTTCTCTAAGCATTGGTATATAGAATGTCAGTCTCTTTACAGCTGTATGTATTACCATGCTCCAGCTCAAAAGAGTAGCCACAGAGACCAACACGGGGAAAAGAAAAAGGTAAGATCAAGAAGATCCTTTGCTCTATTGCATATTGACCTGAAAAAGCCCAGGTATTCTCACATTTAGCTCAAACAGGCTAAAGATAACCTAGGCCTGGGCAAGACAGAATAAGGTTGTGTGGGACTGCTTTTTTCTATAACCATTTATGCATGTTGCTTTCAATTTTTACTTTAGGCTCTTTGCTGTTCCTGTATCGGTTGTGCTGGTGACTGGTCTCTTCCTTTTCCAATCACAGCTTGAACCGTGAATTAATATGTGGCAAAACACCATTGAGGGTATATCTGTAAAGAAACATCACGCTTCAAATGCCATTTTGCCTTTTCAAAGCATAAGATCTGTGATAGTCTAATTTATGGTCACTACAGCTAGAGAATGTGAAAGCAGAAGTCTGGCTTAAATGGCGTTAAACAATCGGTCAGAGGGTAGTTGATATTTATTTTCTCATCTATTCAAGAAGGTCTTGACCTCCTGGCTAACTGCAGGTAATTGGTGACAGTAGAACTCTTCCAATAGGGAAAAAAATATAGACTGAAACAAAACAAGTATGGAAGCACGGTCCCTGCAAAACTATGCTAGAATTACTCTGCTTTGGAGTTAGATTTCTGTGTCAAAGTCAGACCTATAGTCTGAAAATAAAAACAGAGAAGGGCAGGTCTATTGTCCAAATATCTTTATGTGAAGATAGGAGATAAATAATTAATAACCAGCTCTGATGATAGCATCATAAATAGGTTAAATACCAGCATATTTGTAGTAGTATGACCCTGTTGTGTTTTCACAGACTGTCTCCTTTGAATCAAAAGAATGGCAGTGTGGTACCTGTTGCCTTTCTATGCTCACCTTCAGGTAACTAAAGTGCTTTCAGAATCATGTTGCCAGCTGTGCCTACCATGATGCACTGTACTTTACTAACAAATCTTCATATTTCCATGTTATTGTGTTATTTGTTACATTCCCAGCAGAATATACATGGAACAGAATATTCTGTTAACATTTTTGTTTTTCCAACCAATCCAGTACATAACACACATCAATTCTGGTATATCAGCTTTCCTGAGTTACAACAGCTATGGACATTTCAATAGTTGAAGGTATTGCATCCTAAACATGAGATGATTTTCTGGAATTATGTTTCTAGGCATATGCTTAACAGCCAAATTTACTTTTGTATACATTTATCACTTAGTTTTTATTAAGATCCATTGTAAGAAAAAATCATTCCAAGTGTAATGTGAACTTCAGGCACTCTACAAAGCTCTGAAGACTATCCAAAAGACAAGGCACTGTTCCTTTTATGTCATAAATGTAAGTGCATAGTTTACTTATTAAGCTAAGTGTAAGGACAGTTAAGGATTTTTTTGATAAGTTTTTAAGTGCTAAAAATTGTCATGGGGAGGTGGGGTGAGGAGTGGGAGTTGTAATATCAGTAAGGAAAGCTTCCTCCATTAATGGTTGTTCCAATACTGAAAAAGAAGTAGGTTTACAGATCATAATCTCAGAAGAATTGTTGAATGAAGCATGATTTTCATTATAAAATGGAAAATATTTAGCTCAGAAAAACAGAAATAGGTGCTATTTCAGCACTTTTATTAAACCAGTTTCTGTGTTCTTTGTGTTAAACCCTTTTCCGTACTCTCACAAATTACTGATGGATCTTCATGTTTTCCATTTCTGTAGGTCGTTCAGTAATATATACAGTCACAGTTGAGAAATATATTTTTGGATATTCTAGAAAAGGCTTCTCTCTTCAAAAACCTTTTAAAGTTCTCAGTTAAGGAGAGCAACTTAACACAAAAGCAGGTGAAGGTGCTTGACAATTATGTAGACCTGATGCTGTGACTTCTAAAGTATTATATCTTGTATGAATTTGAGCTAGCTGAACAACTAAAGCCAAGATATATGTTTTTCTCATGAGGAGACAGCAAAGGGGACTGTAACAAATTATGGAGTTTCATTCATGAAGTGAGATACCCTTTCTTCCTTTCTGGATGGCACTGTCTTGGCCCAGCAAACAAGACTACATGCATATTATTGTATCCTCTTCTATTTTGGCAAGATATTCAAATTTTTATGTAGTATCTAGTTATTGCCCACCTTGGTTATTGTTAGACTCTCCTCTTCCAGTCTCTTTTATGTTGATGTTGTCTTTTATTTAAAATTTCTCAACCTCCAAAATCATAGAAATAAAAGTTCCAACCTGTTTGTTAGAGTCCATTTTTCAGCCTTTTAGGTGATATATTTTTTCCAAAAGACTTTACTTGAGTTTGTGCCTTTCCTCAATGTCCCTATACAGACATGAACAGAAAGAGAACAATTTCATTTTTGAAAAATATTGATTTTTGAGATACATTATTCCAGTGCAAGAAAGAAACATTGCAAAAATACCCCTGCTCCTTGACACAATATAAAAGAGGATTAGCTAAAAATAGCCTACAACTCATTTTCAAAATGACAACCCCAGGGATGAATCGAGAGATTTGAACGTGCATTTCCCACATGCCAAATTCCTCAACTCCTGCCTGATCTAGGAATTATCACTGTTTACTTCCTTTTTCATCTTTAAAAATGAACAAACAAACCCTCTAATACAGGAGTTTTGTTCCAACAAATTATTTTTTTAAGGCCAAATCCAAAATAAGTGAGTCACTAAGAAGAGTCCAGGGTACTTTAATGGGATTTGGCTTAGGTTCTTAGGACAGAAGACAGTCTACTGTTATATATTTTCGAACTGCACTTGGTATAAGAACTGTGGTCCTGACTGAGAATGCTGCATACTCCAGCAATGTAAGAAATGAATAGCAATAACAATGCCACCATAGGCAGGATACACAAAAGAAGTTTAAGCATGAAAACTAGGTGTAAAGATACTAGAACTGAAAGCTTTATATGATGTCAAATAACAAAAAACATACTGAGAAGTTAAAGATTTTGTTGAAATGACAATCCTAATTATGTTTAATAAAATTATATAAAGGAAATCTGTTTGTTTTCCATATGATTGGTTGAGTTCTATGTTTCAGTCTGAATGTTTTTGGCCTGTTCTCTACTCTGAACCAGTTATTATTATAAGCTTGGTTGCAAGAAACTCAAATCCAAAGTACTTCTATTATTAGAAAGAAAAAACATTACTCCAGCTTTGGGAAAGATGCCTAGAGCTAAGCATATACAAAAACCCTTGGTATAAGTCAAACTTTGTAAAGCTAAGAACAATCTGTATTTTGGCTTAAAGCAAAATATTTCCCAAATAAATTTAATATGTAGCATGTACTCCTCATTCTAAAGAAACCAAACAGGACTGTTCTCTTTTCATTATATACATATTCATAGAATCATCGAATCATAGAATGGTTTAGGTTGGAAGGGACCATAAAGATCATCTAGTTGCAACCCCCTGCCTCGGGCAGGGACACCTTCCACTAGACCAGCTTGCTCAAAGCCTCATCCAACCTGGCCTTGAGCACTTCCAGGGATGGGGTATCCACAGCTTCCCTGGACAACCTGCTCCAGGGTCTCAGCACCCTCACAGTGAAAAACCTTTTCCTAATATCCATTCTAAATCTACCCTCTTCCAGTTTAAAACCATTACCCCTCATCCTGTCACTACATGCCCTTCTAAAAAGTCCCTCTCCAGCCTTCTTGTAGGCCCTCTTCAGATACTGAAAGGCTGCTATAAGGTCTCCCTGGAGCCTTCTCTTCTCCAGGATGTACAGCCTAAACTCTCTCAGCCTGTCTTCATAGGAGACATGCTCCATCCCTCCCATCATCTTCATGGTCCTCCTCTGGATTTGCTCCAACAGGTCCATGTCCTTCTTATGTTGGGGGTTCCAGAGCTGGACACAGTAGTCCAGGTAGGGTCTCACCAGAGCAGCGCAGAGGGGCAGAATGACCTCCCTTGGCCTGCTGGCCAAGCTTCTTTTGATGCAACCCAGGATGCAGTTTGCTTTCTGGGCCTGCGAGCGCACATTGCCGGCTCATGTTGAGCTTCTCATTCACTAACACCTCCAACTCCTTCTCCTCAGGGCTTCTTTCAGTCATTCTCCATCTAGCCTGTATTTGTGCCTGGGATTGCTGTGATCCATGTGCAGGACCTTGCACTTGGCCTTGTTGAGCTTCATGAGGTCGGCATGGGGCCACCTCTCAAGCCTGTCCAGGTCTCTCATGATGGCATCCCTTCCCTCCAGTATGTCGACTGCTCCACACAGCTTGGTGTCGTCAGCAAACTGGCTGAGGGTGCACTCTGTCCCAACATCCATGTCACCAACAAAGATGTTAAACATTACCAGTCCCAGTACCAACTCCTGAGGAACACCACCTGTCACTGCTCACCACTTGGACATGGAGCCATTGACCACAACTCTTTGAGTGTGACCGATCAGCCTTCAAAGTTTTTCTGCTTCTTGTGTTAGTTATTCTAGCTATCAAGTTTTAGTGTTGAAAGAAGCATATATGTTGCTGACTTTGAAGAGGACGTTAGAGAATTCCCTGTAAGTCACAGGACTTCCTTCTTTACTAAAATTGGACCCAAGATATCTGAACTTCATTTTGAATATTGTTGGAAGATCGTGGAAGACCACTTATGAGATTAGTCTGTTACTTTACATGCTTATAGACATCGCATCTTTCCTCTTTGTTTCATCTGGCCGTTTTCTGGGATATTGGATTTTTTTTTTCATATTTTGTTTGTGTGACTTCCATCACCTGAGACCTCATTATAGAATCCTCAAATTACAGAAATGTTGTTAGGAAGGTGATTTTGAAGTTTCCATAGTCCAATCTCCCTCTCAATGTGAGACTGTCACTAGCACAACCTCAAATTAGCCATGACTTTCTCTAGCTGACTTATAAAAACTTTTGGAGATACAGATTCCACAGTTGCCCTGGCTATCTTGGGCCACTGTAACACTTCTCTCCCACTGAAGGTAATCCATCTCATATTTAACCTACCCCAGCCTTCTCCATGGATGTGATACCCAAGTACCATAATAATACAAACAGCTAAATACATACTTAAGTAATAACAAAATAACTTTACAGAAAAAGAAGAGAGGACTTCCCTTCACACAGCTGTGACACTAACTTGCTGGCACTATGCGTGGAGTATTATAAGTAAATGTATAGTGCAACTTAGGAGGATTGAAACTTCCTGTTAAGGCTTTCTGTCATGGGAAGTATCTAGCAGGTATAGTAAATGCTACATGATCACAGGAGACCAAGGCTTCTTCACTCTTATTTCAGACAGGTTTATTTAAGAGTCTTATGAGTTTGTCATTGCGAAATGACATATAATAGTCTGCCATGTAACTGGTATATGAAACTTGAATAATTGTCTATCTGTATAAACATACAGTTGACTTCTATGCATCAGCAAATGCAAAAAGCAGCATAAAGAGCAAAAAGTCAGCAGTCCACTCTGAAGGAATGCTTATATTACTTTGCCAGTTTATGTGAATAAGCTTTAAGACTTGATGGCTGTTCAGTGTTTGGTGACAGAAGAAGGATCACTTCCACAGCTTTGTAAGTTGTGCACTGATTTGTATGTGATAGATTTGCTCATTGCTTTCTGAGATTTACTTCACCATAATGCATTTTAAAAGGTCTTATAAGGCATTTTACAATCTTACTGACTTTTTCATTTGTTATAACAAAAGCCAGGGCACCTAGAAGGTCTAAGTGATCTTCCCATTATACCCCTTCATAAAAGGTATTTGCCTAGTGCTAGGGACCAGAACACATTTCTTTTACCCTAATATTATTTAGATTTATTTGGAAAATCGTACCAGGTTATTGACTAATATATTGGAATGGAGCGCTTTAACATGTTTTAATTACTCTTGCATCCATTCCTTACACTGGATTAGGGTAAATTAACAATAAAATAGAGCTTATTTGTGCAACCCACATATACAGAGTATAGTTACAAATAAAGTCAGGTTTAGAGAAAAAGAAAACCTTCAAAAAATGACAGATCGCCTTTCTCAGAGTGGCTTGCTGTCACACTACCATGCATGATTGAAGTGTGACTGGATACTGATTAAGTAAAGTAAGCATGAGATGTTTCACCTCCCAAGTGGGTATCCAGTTCTTGCTTAAGCCTTACAATTTGAGTTTGCCTTCATAGAAGACAATGGAATTCTTGAGGCATCACCAACCTCCCACACCCTTCTGGTCTGTGTCCCATTCAGACAGAAACCCTATCGGCAAGGGACCTCTTCAAAGATAGCATAACAGGATGTTGACTGCATTATTTTCCCAGAGATTTACTTTCTAACTTTGTCTAATTTTAGGAATTTTGCTGCTTAGCTTTGGCTAGACAAAATCACCTTTTACCCTATCCAGGCAGTAAATACAACTTCTTAGATAGAAACTAGGGCTTAAGTAAACACAGTCGCATTAGTAACCTACTGCAAGAAATCCCAAGCCTTTCTGGTCAGATTACATTTTTTTCACAGATTTTTTTTTAATGCAAAAGACTATATTAATGATTATGATTCAAACATATTTACAGAAATCATTTATGCAGTTCCTTACTGACTCATAGCTGAGGTCACGTTCAATGTTATAATGAAAATATTCAATCATAATGATGAGATTTAGGGCAATTGATTCTTCCCTTGATCCACCCCTTCTTTCTTTAAGGGACACAGAGGTACATTTTAAGTAGAAAAAAAAATTCTAGTGATTATTTATTTATTTATTTATTTATCTTTCACCTTATTAAAAAATCAATACAAATGGTCAAAAGAGCCAAAACCTACTCACTGGGGAAAAAATACAAAACTGAAAATCTTTGTGTTTAAATACACTGTATACTCTTCTAGAGTGAAAGGTTATTTAATTTATTTGACCTGCTTTGGAACATTCTTTTAAAAGAGTGGGCAGAGGGTTGGTTTGATTTATTTGCTTTTGGAGCACTACCACAACTGTAACAGAGACAGAGTAGCACACCATGGTTTGACATTAAACGTTTTTTCGGAAATGTGAGACTATGTCCTGTTTGGAAAAAAATGTGTTGACTCCTCAATATGGATGCTAGGTATATGAGACTTAATAGCTTTCGTGACTCAGAAATACTGCTACAGGAAGAAGATAGCAATTGTCAAAGTAAGAAAATATGTAAACCTGGAGAAATTTACAGAAGGAGAAAAAAAGTAAGTTAATGAGGAAATTGCAATCAGTCTTCTCATCATCAACCAGAAATAATTAGCACAGCATGCTAGCATTCAGCTGTTGATTAAAGGTATTTGCTTAATATATTTGAAATAATTATTCTCGTTCATAAGGCTCTGTCAGCATTTCCATTAAGAACTGTGTCCCTCTGGGTTTTGTACCTTTAAAATTTGTTCAGGGATGCATATAAAATTTCATTAGTTTGAATTATAACACTTTTAGTCAGATTTGATGAAAGTCATGTATGTATGTACTGTGGTATGCTTAGAAACCCAAAGCTCTTCCTTTACCTCCTTTGCTCATTCTTAGTCCCCAGTGCAGCAAAGAGAAATTACTAAAGCACAAGAGAATGCAAGAGTGCTCAGAAAAGACACCTGGGATTTATATATATACACTATATAAAATATCTAAAGGCTTCTGCATACAATTATCATTTATGAATTATTGATTATGAATTAATTTTCTAGTGTGCTTGAAGATATTAGCTTCTGATTTATAATATCTAAAATGATAGTGTTGGCACCAATGTTTTCCACAGAAATATGATTAACTTCTCTACGCAAAGTTGCATTCTTCATGAGGAGACTCAAAATCAGCTGATATTTGCTAATATTCCATTTCATGCTGCTAAGGCTATTAAGATCTTCCTGGATTGTTTTTAGAAAGGCTAGACAGTTTTTTATTTAGTTTGTGGTTTTACTAATGACTTGTTGAACACATAACTCTGTTGATCAAAAAGTTGTTCAGTACCTGCAGTTGGGAGAATTTATATGAAAAGGTAATATGTTAAAATTCCAAAACACTGAGCACAAGTAACAAATAAGATTTACATTGACTTGCTAGTGTATTGGAAAGAAAAACAATCAAACAAAAAAAAATACTTAAAGCTTATCTCTCCATTATGCCTCTTAATGCCTCTAATTGTTAAGGGGACCATTAGTTTTCCTCTGTTACTGGTGATATCAACACTTTATTGCTCTATCAATGTTACAGTAATAGTGTTCAATAGGAATGCATGTTCAGAAATCTGAAATCAGTGTTGGTGTCATATATTTCTAATACTACATTGTTGGAAATATGTATAATGATGATCTTGCAGTCTTATTCTGGCTGCAGTACAACAGGTAAGGACATTTTAGCTGCCTCTTGTCTAGAAAAACTACAGGCAGACTATCTGTATAGCTTCAGGACTATGGGCTGTAACAGCTATATATCATATGGAATATACATCACATGGGATGAGGATTTAAACATATCCTCATATCAGTTGAATCAACTATCCTGTCATCATAGCTCAAGATCTTCAGTCATCTTTATGTTTAGTCACCCACTACTTAGCACCTACAACTCCTTTTTAGGATCTACTAATGTGCTTGTCTACATCCTTTGTAAGCCTTTAATGGCTCAATTGGTACGTTAACCTCTTATGACAAGTATGAAATGACATAAATTCTTTTATTTTACATGTTGTTTTACAGTTTATAATTCAGAGCAAGCTGAAGCTTGGACACTTGAACCCATTGTCACAAAACAGACATTTCCCTTCTTGATGTCTGAGACCTACGAGTACCAACTCAATGGAAAATAAGTTCCATATCCATTCCATTCCAAATTTACATAGCCCTTACAGGAACCTGAACCTCAGTTTACCCCATTTTGGATTAAAATCCTGAATGTTTCAGTTACTGAAACTCAGAAGTAGTTTTTTTGGCAATTGGTCCTGATTGACTAAAATGATTAAGTATTAACTGGGCTTTAACAAGGCAGATTAATAATCTAGAGAGGTAGGAAAAAGCAAATTGAGATGAAGGCCTTCTACTATGTGACATCTGTGTGATGACACATCCACTGTGTTCTGTCTAATAGCCTATTCCCCATTCACAGGAGCAGCCGGCTTTACTGACTTCTAAGAGCGTGTTTATAACTCAGGATCTGAAATAGAAAATGGTGTCTTTCTGGACAGAAAAGACAGTAACTGATGGGAAAACAAAGGAAAAATTAGTTTATCCTTCTTCCTTAGCCTCTTAGTCCTGTCTAGGTCAACTGCTTTTGTCTTGAGCTGTTTTGAGTGTAAGTTACATTAACACATTTCATTTTATAAACACCCTTAGTCCCCAGTTCAGGACAAAGCAGGAGTACGTTGAGTATTCAGTATCTGAGCATTTTTGATGACCTGTTCCTCTGTGTGTCTTCTAGATCAAACTTAGTTCTGTCAGGCCAGAATTGTCTTCACCATGGTTGCTACATCTAAGCCCTGATGAGCCTATGCCATGGAGAAGTGTCCAACAGCAATATAGAACTTTCTGTTTATAAATCCTGTCCACATCAGCAGTTTAAAATCCAGCTTTCCAAACTTCAAAGCAAAATTGCCTTGCTGTCCCTCTCAATATTGCTTTTGACTAGCACCCTGCAGGTTGCAAAGGTTTGTGCAGACGCCTGCCCAACCACAACTGTGATCATCTTGAAGTAGGTAAAATAAAGCTAGCTTTATTTTCTGATCTTTTTTTTATCCTCTTGTTGATGCAAATGAAACTACACTGGTGCTACTGAAGTCTGGTCAGTGCCTTGTGAAGTTTTGGAAGACCATTTTTGCTTTTCTTTAATACATTCATGTGGCCAAATTACAAATATTTATAAAGCCGATTAGCCCAGCATGTTTGTTTTAGCATAGGATTTCAGAGTTGCATTTAAATTCAACAGGACTGAATGCTGAATTTCTCTAAGTCAGGAGAATCTTCTCCACTATTGCACAGACATGATCACAGTGTTATTCTGACATGCTTTAGTACCTTCCCTTGGCCCTAGCTAACCTCTCCCCTCCTCCAAAGCCAAAGAAAGGAAGAGGCTGAACTTGTTTCGTCAAGTTACCTACCGTATCCATATCTGCAGCATGGCACACCTATGTAACAAACCAGTTGTGTGCTAGTCACACAGCTGTGTGTTCCCAGAGAGTCCTTTTGCAGCCTTTGAAGGCTCTCACATGCAGTGATTAAAATGATAATTAAATTCTTTAAATGGGAGTTAAGTCCCAATGTTCATGATTCTCTGAGGATGCGCTATACTATTTATTCAGGATCTTATGCAAAAATTCTTCTCACTCTCATTGATTCCTGAGCCTTTTTTTTCCATATTGGGCTGCCTGTGTTTATTTCTAGCTGGCTATAACTAACTTCCCATAAGCGATATGCCTGTTCTGCTCATTGATGATTTCTTGTGGAGGCTATTCAGGGAGCACATATAATGTTATTTATAAAAAAGATGTATTTTTTTGTTAGAGTCTATAAGATTGCAATCTTTCTTAATGTGGATGACTCCAGTTCCACTGTTTCTTGAACTATAAGGCTAGTTATACAAGACAATATGATGATAAATCCTCTGGTCTCCATTCTTTTTTTCATGTAGTCTCTCATAGGGAATCTCTAGTAATCTTGCTAAATTACAATTATTCATGTCTTTTCCCACCTATAAGATGTTGAGGAATTTTCATATTATTCGTTCAAGTCTTGTCTATATATATGCCACATATGAAGCTGCAAAATTAATTATAAGTGAAACAGGAACACATATTAAAATATACTGTAAAGTTCAGATTTCGCTCTGGGTCTTTTTAGTCTAAAGAAAAGAAGACTGAGGGGGGATCTTATCAATACTTATAAATACTTAAAGGGAGGGTGCCAGGGGGATGGGGACAGTCTATTTTCAGTGGTGCTCAGTGATAGAACAAGAGGTAACGGGCACAAACTTGAGCGCAGGAAGTTCCATTTAAACATGAGGAGGGACTTCTTTACTTTGAGGGTGGCAGAGCACTGGAACAGGCTGCCCAGAGAGGCGGTGGAGTCTCCAACTCTGGAGACATTCAAAACCTGCCTGGACACTGCACTGTCCCGTGCAACCTGCCGTAGGTGACCCTGCTCTGGTAGGAGGTTGGACTAGATGATCTCCAGAGGTCCCTTCCAACCGTGACAGTTCTGTGCGATTCTGTGTGATTTTACTTGAAATGAAGGTAGGAAATGGAGAATGAGCTCACTGCCAAACATGCACAGGGCAAGCTGCAGTCTGCTGACCATCCTTTCAGTATGTTCAAACCAATTTCTGGAAACATAGAATTAGGAAATAGCTGCATGTCTTAGCCTTTGCTCATCCATGGTACTAGAAAGAAAGTAGGTGTCCAAATACCTTTAAATGTATATAAACCGTGATTTTCTGTTTCAGCTTTGTTCTCTTTTTTTCCAAAAGAAAAAGAAAATTTCAGTGGCAGATGTACCTAAGGGTGTCTGTCACTAAACTCAAATGCTCTATGTGTTTAAAGATACTCAGCCACCTAAGTTTTCCCCAATAAAGAAAGGCAATTAAGCATGTTATTGAATGTGCTCAGATTGACATTGCTGTGAAGGACAGCTTCTCTTATAACTGTCTCGCTCTTATTTCTAGCTGCCCCGCTTAAGTTTGCTGTGTGGTCCAGGCTGCTATGCACACAAAGATTATGCATTTATATATTAATAAATTCACCTGTATTTACTTTATCAAACATGCTATATCTTTAATATGCAAGCAGTCCTGACAACGGAAACTAGAGTGAGGGTTTCCTTGCTCCAGGAAAGCTGGGGAATGATCCTTGTTCCTGCACAAAGTCTGAATGCCAGGAATGAAGAGTTCTCAGTTTCAGTGACAAAGTTTAAAGGAAAGTTCAATCCACTCTACATCTCACTGTAAAGGTCACATTCTCAGAAAGAGTCAGAAGTCTAGCATCCTTCATTTATTTGACAAATTTTTGGTTACTATGTTATTCAAAAAAAGATGGATAGCATCATCACAACATACTGAGAGAAGTGGCTAGCTGGTCTAACCTCTCCAATCCAGAGGTGATTTAGAAGTGGTTGAGTTCCATCCATGACACAGAAACAGTTTGAGTCATACTCTGTCTTTGCCATTTCCAATAGATTGGCTTAGACTTTCCATAGCTCAACACTCCGACTATGGTGAATTTTAGTCATGAGTCCCTCAGGTTCCCTATGAATTGCATAGGAAATGTACATGTATAAGATGCAAGTTTAGACCATAGATAGAGAAACCATATATGACTTGTTCTGATATGAAATAGTAAATATACTTGTAACTTCTTTGAACAGGCTGAATAATTAATTCTAATTTTGTGACATTGTTATTAATGTGAGAAGTGTTAAGATTAAAAAACAATTTATATACGAGTGAGTTCTTGAGTTACTTATGTTCCTGAGTGTTGTTTTAATAACAATCACAGCTCTGTAAAAGTTACTAGCAGAGTATTAGTATTTTATGTTGTATAGAAGTATAGTACATTTTTATGTAGTTTCCATAACAACCAAAATATAAGGTAATCTTAAATAATTTGCATTTCACCTCAGTCTACATTATGGATGCCTAACTGCATCAAAGAATAGACTCAAGAGGAGCACTTTCACATTTTATTATTTTACCTGCTAAATGAACTGCACAGTCATAACGAGTTGTTATTTCTGTTAAATGGAGGTCTGAGAAACAAATGGCTGTCTATTTACTTAAGCAGACATCTAAGTTGATTCCAGTAAATGTAAGCGTCTAAATATCTGCCATCAGGTACACTGAGAATGCCACCAGGTTGGCAGAGAAGAGCATCATGGACACATAGCAAGCAAATTTTAAGTTGTAACTTTGGTTTTGTCTAGTGCTTTGGAATTTATTTTCTATAAATCTTTTAGTCATTTTGCTTCTGTATGGTTTTGAATAACTCTTTTCAAAACACTGTCTCACAGTATTGTGTTTATTGCATAATGGAACATGTATTGCTTGTATTTATTTGATAGAAAAAGGTTTGTGTCTTGACTTCAGGTGAAATCAATTATCTGCAGCTATCTATTCACTAACTGGCTATCTTTTATTAAAGTATCTCATTTTTTCTACAACTAAAATAAATAATATTTCTACTTTATTTGTGTTTTCTTATGAATTGCAATATCTCTTAAATATGTGTCTGTTTTTTTTTAATCCACATTATTTTCTTCTGTTATATTCTTACAACTGAGTTGGTCTTTGAGCCTGTACAAATGTCCTTCATTGTTTGAACTGAAGACAAGTATTTCTCTCTCCGCTATAATCACTTTTCTTTAAAAAAAACCCACCAACATCAAGAAATGTTTTGCAAGGTACTTTCATTGTGTTTATGAATGCAAAGAAGGTAATTGTTCTACCTGCAATCTGACACCTCTGCTCACACTGTCTATAATAGACTTTCAGCAATAACATTTACCATGAGGCCAGCCATGGAGCTACTGTACTAGAACCAGTTTAGTTTGACTTCACTATCTGGACTCAAACAGGCACATGGCATTACTGAAGACTTTCATAACTCTCAAAATTGTCACTCCACATTTTTAGCCCAATGTAAGCTAAGAAGTCGCAGTTATGCATAGTTTTCACTATTCTAGAACTGATAAAGTTAAAACTGTTGCTACTGATCAAGGTTAATTTTTTTGCATATATTAAAATTCTTATCAAAAGCAGAAACAGTGATAGTGATTGCTATGTTAGACCTTCATAGTGTGTTGGCTCCAGACTTTCCTGGGCACATGATATCATTCATGGAAAAAGCAGATGAATTACCAGCTCTGAGCCTGGGTGAAGCAGGCAAGGGAACCTTGGTTTTTCCACTGTATCTCGAAGTGATTGTTCTAAGAATGAGGGACAGTTCCAAAATATCTCTTCATCATGGCTTTCTTAATATGATGCAAAGGAAAAAATTTTAAAAATAAACAACTTCTTTCTCATGTGACCAAAAAAAAAAAGAAATAATTTGTGGTGGGGTAAATGAAAGACAAGTGACATATTTAAGATAGTAACTTAATTTTTGAAGTAACAGTTCTATAATTGCTCTGCAATGACCATGAGGAAAGAGTTAAAAACAGAACCATAGGTAAGTAAACATTTATTTCTAAATGCTACTTTCTCTCCACATCACAGACAACTGTCATGGCATTAAAGAAACTAATGAGTTAATAAAGACTGATTGACTTATTTATCATCTTTGTCACTGGCTCTCAGAGCATTTTACAGAACCAAGCTGACTCTCCAACCTGCCACCTTTGGGTTTGATGCTGA
Source organism: Ibidorhyncha struthersii (assembly GCA_013398815.1). Classification (NCBI taxonomy): domain Eukaryota; kingdom Metazoa; phylum Chordata; class Aves; order Charadriiformes; family Charadriidae; genus Ibidorhyncha; species Ibidorhyncha struthersii. The sequence continues at coordinate 1,511,054 of VZSZ01002193.1, forward strand.
CTTTTACATACGTTAGCAACAGACCCACCTTACAGCGACAGGCAATCTCCACGCTGGTAGCTGTATGAGATAGAAACTGTATTTGTTTAGTTAAGTATTTATGGTGAAAGAGTAATTTTAATAGGAGATTTACATACGAGTAAGCAAATGATCAAATAATGGGGACTGCATTGTCAGCAATAGTGCACTTTATCCAGTCAAGCAGCAGACCCATCCTAGAGGAGCCCAGCTGGTAGACTACAACAATGGTGTACAGAAAAGCTATGGCAAGCTCTGGCACTTACCTGGATATTTCTTCCTCCGGGCCTGTGCCAGCCATACTGGGAGGGAAACCTACATACAGTGTGGGTAACATTAGGACCACACTGTGGCTTCTCTGCACCTTGTTCAAGCTTCTGAATTTGAAGAGTTTAAAAACTAAAAAATATGACTGAAATGCCCAATCCTGCTTTGCTTTTCATGTAATCAGAAAGTTAAGTTTAGAAGACTGGTTTATGTTTATTATCAGCTTGAGAAAAATGCTGTCTTCATGTGTAGAAAACTATATTTCTGGTGTAGACAAGCATTATCCCTGGAGCAAGCACTATCTTCATGATAATAACATCAGTAATCAACCCTAATTAAAAAGAAACCTGCAGCTGTAGGGTGGAGAACTCAAGAGAAGACAATGGTGGGCAAGCACCTGCTGCTGTTGCTGCTCTCATTCGTGACTCTGATATTAAGTAGATGAGAACCACGAATATTTAATGGACCAAATAAACCTAATCTCAAAGTGCAATCATTTAGATTTGTTTCAACTCATGGCAATAAGAAAAATAGTGTTATCATGGAATATACCATTAAAACGAATGAAGACCAAAACACCACAGGAGCACTATGAGTTTTACAAGAGGATGTGTAAGATTTTCTTTCCAGTTTTAACTACAAACAGCAATTCAACTTTAGATGCACTGCATTTGTTACATGAAAAACAAAGATAAAAGTCTTTGACTGTCACCTGTTGCCATGGGGGTTCAGCAATGTAGCCCTGGTTAATATGAGTATTCTCTACTCAAAGGTCACAGAATAACAGAATCATCTAGGTTGGAAGGGACCTTTAAGAACATTGACTCCAACCATTAACCTAACTGCCAAAACCACCACTAAATGACATCCCTAAGCACCATATCTACCCATCTTCTAAATATCTCCAGTGATGGTGATTCAACCACTTCCCTGGGCAGCCTGTTCCAGTGTTTGATAATCCTTTCTGTGAAGAAATTTTTCCTAATATCCAATCTAAACCTTCCCCAGCATAACTTGAGGCCATTTCCTCTTGTCCTATTGCTTGTTACTTGTGAAAAGAGTCCGACTCCCACCTCTCTACAACCTCCTCTTAGGTAGTTGTAGAGAGCCATAAGGTCTCCCTTGAGCCTCCTTTTCTCCAGGCTAAACAACCCCAGTTCCCTTAGCCTTTCTTCATAAGACTTGTTCTCTAGATCTCTCACCAGCTTTGTTACCCTTCTCTGGACACGCTCCAGCACCTGAATGTCTTTCTTATAGGGAGGGGCCCCAAACTGAACACATTACTCGAAGCGTGGCCTCAGCAGTGATGAGTCTTCTTGCAGAAATCGGTAAAGGGAGAGGTTTCAGAACTCCTTGGGAAGATTATGAGCAGTCATACTGCATCGGTGAGTCTACTTCAATAGTGTAAAACAGCGAGGGACAGACCACCACCACGTCACTCCATATGTCTAAGTACAGCTCACATGAGCAAGGGCTTGTCTGGTCAGACATCCATTAGAACTGCATGCTAATGGAATTATCGGAGTTCAATATTTTATTTGGTCATTTCCCCCACCTCTACCTAAATACTACCTAAAGTAGTGAGCTTTTCCTCAATACAGGTCAACATGCTGCAGCCATAAAAAATACTTAGGCTGTATCGAATATTTTCATTTTAACATTGTCATAGTGATAAACCACATATTTTTGGAAGCCTTAAATATTGACAAAATTGGTCTTATTATTAGTTTTCTTACTCCTGATTACTACTCTCCAGAAATAAATTATATTCTATTTAGTGATTTCTTTACCCAAATAATTTTTTTTGCCTCTTCAAATTCCCCACGTTATTGAACCAATGTCTTCTTTTTATTATTATTTTCCACATGTATTTAAGTACTTATTTAAGTAGGGGAGATTTTTTAAATATTTCAAATGAAAGTATTTTGCTTTTGTGTTTGTGTTTTTTTTTCCATAACTTATAGGTTTTATAGAATAAAGCAAGGAGATACAATATAGAGAATATGTTTGGCAGACAATAATGAAGAAAAGATGGCTGATTCTCATATAATCCAATTTACTAGAAACCTGCAGATAGAAGCACAAAGATACTACTTCGGAACTCAGGCCATTAATGACTGTCTCACATCAAGATTTCAGCCATGGCTCCCGTAGCACGGGTACAGGAGCATGATCATACAAACTATAAAATCTATATGAGTTTGAGAGATTCTCAGAATAACAAAGCACGGTGCCTACAAGTCCTTTTGATTTTTAATTACTGTCTGTATTCTATAGGCAGTCTTTGCAAAGCTTATAAGGACTCCGAGATGAGACTAAATTCAAATTCGACCCTCTTGTCTACTGTCTTTTATTCACCCAGATTTTATTGATTTAAGTAGGAGCAACATTTGTGCATGTATGTGAATATCTGTGTGGACTAATATGAATGAAAAAAATTTCATATGACAGGATTTCACTGTATTTTTCCCTCAGGATTTTTCAACGGGCTCTACTGAAGTGGAGGGAACTTTGACCTCTGTAGTCATTATGTCTAATAAGAAAACAGTAGAGAGGTTCATTGTTTCACATCTCAGAGGGCTACAGTCTCAGTTCTCTTGCTGCTACTGCAGTGTATTTCTATGGGAATGCTTTTAGAAGTGCTATCAGTAGAACTTAATAATCATTCTGAACTGTCATGTTCAGTAAAGCTACAGAAAGCTTGACCTTTAATCAAGAAGAAACATCATCACAAAACATCACTATTGTAGAGATAATGTGTAATTCACAGTACTGCATATTACAGCTTCAGTTCTTTGATGATTATGAAACTTGTTTTTCACTCAGTTGCCTCCTGTTGTAATATTTTCTATTTTTAGTTACTAATATATTACTATCATATTTATAAAGCAAGAAAATGAGGTACATCTACCAAAATTTTGAATTTAAAGGATGATGAAAAATATGTCTGTCTATGGAGGGGAATTTTTCAAGTATTCAGTTTTAGCCCTCTTACCAGACTACTTACAGATAACTCTTACCTTTTCTATATTGATCATCTAGTCTGGTGGGTTTAGTCATCCCTTGATTTATGGCAAAGATATCTTCCAGGCCTTGTCCTTATTTTATGTTAATTCTTGGCTATTATTCATGTATCTTAGCACTCAGAAGCCTCTGATTCCATTTATAAACATGGTCATTTTTAGTTATGACAGGTATCATACTTCTATATACATGAGAAAATCCTGGGTGACAGGTAGGGCAAGGGGAAGTTTGCTGAGAAAGTTTGAAATAAACTTGGTCCCTTTTTCAGTTATTCTCGATTTCTTTTATGTGACTGACCTTAGAGTAGTTCTGATCCTGCATTTTCACACTCACTGATGACTACATGCATGTACGCCTAGCATAGTAACAGCCACGGACAAAAAGGCTAAGTGTTGATAAATGAGGGACATTATTTTAATTAGCTATATAATCGTTCTTTCCACTTTAATTTATAGTAGGGTTGTTTTCACATTTTTCCAGTTTCTGAGGGAAAAAAGACAGGTTTTACTTGCTTTACGAACAAAAGCAGTCATATCTCTTCATGTCTATGCATTACTTAAGTCACTCTGGTCAAAATCTGTTTTCAGTTTTCAGGTCTCTTCTTATAGAAGATAAGTCTACATGATTAAGCTTTCTCTAAAAAGTTAATCTTTCCAGACATACCAAGGACACAAGCAGCCAACAGTGCAGCTGTCACACGAAGTTCTGCCTGTTCAGTGTTCCACCAGGAGCTGAACTGGTTCCATGCCACCCATAAGAAGAATCTAAGAAAGGTTTTCTGCATATATAACTGAGCTGTGCTCAGTTCAATATTTAAAATATGTGATTGTATGAGTGAAATTTATTATTTAAATTATTTTAGTGTTATTATCTTTTCCTTGGAGTTTATTCAGTATTACATGCAAAGATTACCTGATGCTGTCCGGGCCCTGAGCTTACTGCTGGGGAACAGCATGAGGGGACTGCTTCACTGAGGGGAGCAGCAAGTCAAGCGCCACAAGGGGAGGGCAGGGCTGTCAGGACACCATCCCACCATCTCCAACAAGGAAAGCAGAGCAGGAGCAGAGGTGGTGATGGTTACCAGGGTCAGCTGGAGATCAGGGATAGCCAGATGAATCTGTAGGGATGAATCATACCTGAAATTCAAGCCCACAAGTGAAGGTTAGCATCAGCCAAATACAGGGAGAGGCAGAGCATAACTGCATTCAAGCTCCAGTCCTTCACCTGAGTCCTTTCCTGGACTTTGCTGCAGATCCACTGTGCCTGGCCTGCCTAGCTCATCCCTCAGCTCCTGGCTCACCTTCCTTTACAAAGCAGCCTATACCTACTGCTGCCTGACAGAGATTTCATTTCAGAAAGTATTTTCTGCTGGGTTTGTGCATTATATAGTACTACTATTCCAAAGTATCAACATCCAAAAAAGAGATTAGGTACTAGGATGCTCAGCCTGGGAGCAGAAAGAAGTTAGGTTGTTCTTCTTACAAATGTGGCCTCACACCAGGTGACAGTCATACTTAGTCTCACATAAGTTCTCTCCATTTGTCTCCTGCCTCATGAATCTTTAATCATCTTTCTGTGAAACACTGAATGTTTAATTTAATTTTAGTATACATGTTTCACCCACAACTGCTAAAAGTTTAAAACAGGAGTAGTACTCCTAACAGGAACTGCAAATCATGAATCCTGCGTTCTGTCTCTTGAGCCCTCAAGGTGAGTGCTTTAACCTCAAGGTAACCCCATGATAAGAACATTTTGTGGGCTGCTGGATGGTGCAAGTTTGAATTTCCTCAGGAAGTAAAGGGAATTAAAACCATATAAATCAATTCCTGAGTGAGTGCTCTGGTCAAGGCTATTACATGAAATGGAGTTGCTATCACCGCTTCTGGAAATGTTTTAAAAGAATGTTCTGTCCACAATTGCACTTTGGGAAAAGGCTAATTCTGCCCTGTACTCTGAGAGTGTTTTAAAAGTGTCTATGAACTGGAGATCCTGAGAGGCTTTTGGTAGCGGTAAACCAAGTTTTTGTTATTAGATGTGCAGGCAAATGCATTACTTCCCTGTATAGTACACCTTGGAGAAGCCTAATGCAGGGTAAAGGATTTTTAGGGGCGAGGAAAGAGCATAACCCAAGGGAACGACGATCTGAAGGAACAATGTCTGTCTTGCTTCTTTTTTGATTTTTCCCTCCGGCTTGCTAATGATTCATGTGACTGCTGTTGCTTTTCTTTCCCCTGCCCCATGCCACTGTTAAGAAACGGAAGGATATCACATGTAATAACCAGGGTCTGGTCTGTGCAACGTCTTCTATCATAAACAGTTAGTAACAGATATTATCCAGCCCAATGTCATGCCCATGTCACATGAGAAGAGTCACTGCATTTGGTTGTCATAGGCAGAAACTTTAAACTGCTTGATCCAATCCTATTTTAAATGTTGGAAGTCAATTTCTTCAAAAGTAGTACTGCTTAACACATCTCCTTTTTTTCAACTTTTACACTGCATTCAGTAGATTTGTTTTGACGGCCTTTCTCAAAAGGGATAAGAGGTTTGACCAGCTAATGGCCGGTGCATTGGTCTCTGGGCAACATTACAAAGAAATAAGAAAATGCCCAACTTTCAGGCAGCTTCATATTGATTCGATCTTACCTCCTTCTCTCAGATTGTTTTATCAGGTGGGAATGCAGAACACAGCTCTCTTACTATACATATTAGCTTTTAGCATGATGATGAATTATAGCTTCCACAACCTTTATCAGTTAAGAGCCTCAAAGAGACTGCATAGTTTCTAGTTTTGGATTTGTTACCATGATTAAAAATGTATTTTAATGAAGATGTGTTCATTAAATTAAACTGCATCTAAAGTTCACAAAGAAAAATGTTTTCAGAGTCACTGTTCTAGTTTTTAAAGCAATGAAAGACATAAACAAACAACCTGGTGTCACTTGTCTCCTGCTCTATTTTGGTGTGTGAATTTCCTTTGCTCTTTCTCCACTTTGACTATTACACCAATTTATGATCTCATTTCAGTTTTATTCCTTCCACCTGCACTTAAAGAAAGTTTTTTAATTCAGTAGTTTCAGTTATTGATATATTCGTTCTCTTTTCCAGCAATACTTCATTTTAAAAGGACAGTATAGTGTAATTCTCCTCTTAATATTCTGTAGAAAATGAACCTGCAAAATAAATAAAACATAATATAGGTATAGGTAACCTTAGGTTACTGTAAACTTATCTTTATTGGATTTTAGAAATACTTACAATTATATTTCTAAATAGGATACTGAGAATAATATCTCATGTTCTGTTTGTTACTAATGAAATGTTCATTTTCATCAACTTGCACTTAATCTTTTGTTCAATGACATACACTGAAAGTGTTGAAAAGAAAAATGAGACTTTGGAAATCCAGATGTAATTGAATAGTCTGGAATTTTTTCCACAGTCTAGAAATCCATCTTCTTTTAGCATTCTGTATTTTGTTTGATATTATATAAAATCTGAAAGACATGAGTGTTATTAAATTATTGTAAATTATAAAGCATATGTGAGGAATCTTTAATTACAGTACAAGGATGAAGAAAACCTGTATATTATACTATAAATTACCTGGAGTTCATTGGGCAGAAATATTCCCTTCTATTGTTAAAAGATGCGGAGATACTGTTTGGGATGTTACAAAAACAGGTTGGTATATAGGTTAAGATAGTGAAGTAACCAAAGCTAACAAAGAAGTATCTTTGATACTTCCCTTCAAAGTGAAAACACTTGGAATTCTGAAATATTTTAAATTCTATTATTTTAAATTATTATTTGTAGTGTGTGCTTTACCTCTTTAACACCTCTATTCAAATATAAGAGAAACATGTGACTGGAAAGCATTTTACTTACTTCTCATACCATGATTCCATTTAATGAGTTAGACCTCTGTTTATTCCTGAAGAGGTTAAAACAGTTTAAGTTTCTTTTTGCTGGTAACATGCAATGATCTTCCATGTAAATCCAATCATAGATATAACTTCTTAACTAAATGAATAAGGAAATGTTATACATAAAGATGTGTAACCAAGTGGTCCAGTTGAAAAAAATTAACATAAAAAAAAATTTAGAGTACTCTATGCATACACAAAAGTCTGTGCTTTAGGAGAATATTGAGATTAAAAGTCACACACTCTAAATTTAAGAAAAGTCAAATCTGCATTTATGTGTGATGCATACAGACTACAATCAAGTCATGTGTTATCTTCTTTTTACTAAAATGGAGAGACTGATCTCACTTGGTCACATAATATTTATCATGGTCCCTTATTCCTTAATGATTCTCAAAACTTCTTCCTTTGCCCCCACTGTTACCGCAACTTCTTTTTCAAATTGAATTGGACAAAATATTGTAAAATTATGCATGTAGCCCTCCTCCTATTTAAGAATAACTGGTTGAAATGGTCTATGGCTGCATTAGCGCTTTTAGTTTTATGCTTAAACTGCAATTTAGACTAGCACAGTATAAATTAGACCTGCTGCCAAAGAAGTTCTTCCTACACATTTCTCCCCACGTCATTCCATTTTTGTTGGCACAAATGTTTGTGCAGCTATGTCACAAATTTTGTTAGTGAAATAATCTTGGCAAAATCAAATAATTTGTTCTAAAGTCCACAACTGGCTTAAGGTGTGTGTTTCCCTGAAAATTTGCTGTGTGGTTCTGTAGATCCTTGTCTGGGCAGAAGAATGGATTTCGGAAGCCAGACAGTGGCAGAAAGGAGGGCTGAAACATTTCTTTGAAAGCCGCATCAGCTTGTGTTGACTGAAGCCGACTTCATTTTTCAAGATGTCTGAAGCAAACTAATAATAGCTGGCTTCTGCTGGTTCCTCCTCTTTTCTTTTCTGATTTCTGCTACTTGGCTGATCCTTTGGTGAGCTTTTCAGGTCACTGAACCAGCAAAAACACATTCTGAGGGGATCAGTTTACTTTTGTGCTCACTCAGTGCATGACCTCACTGAGCAGATAAGCACAGTCCAGGCAGTGCAAAGGAAGGGGTGGAGCTGTGCAGATGCCTCTTCTAGCAGCCTGTGCATTTGCATAATTGCAGCCTTTACAGGAAACCTCACCCTTGCTGCTGTGCTCCTGGTTAACATACATTAACTATTCTTCATAACCCAGCCCTTGGAGGGTTTTCCGGAGTCATTACTTTTCAAAATAAAACAGGTCTATCTCAGAAGATGTCCTAATCCATCTCATGGGACAGCAATATCATAACAGAACAAGTTGGAACACAGGACTCTGGAATGCTAAAAATATATCTGTGTGGATATGATGTTGTTTAACTCAACAAAGACATCTTCATTTAAGGAAAAGAAAAATGTATCGTTTTCCTGTTTTCAGCTTACTGACACCCTGTGTTAGTGGAACCTGTCCTCTCAAAGATTTACCTCCTCCTGCAATTTTTTGACTAATGTTTTTTATGGCATTATCAGCTGCCTGAGAAAAAATATATAAAATAGTATATATTTTATATTAAACTATATAAGATTATATTAAATAATATATACACATATTAAGATATATATTAAATATATTAAAATATTGTAAATTTTTAAATACATAATACACATTAAAAAAATGATACTTGAGTGACAGTAGTGGGAACACAAGTGAGCATTTCCCATCCAAAAGGAAGCTTGGAGTACAGCTTACTGGACGACAACTAACAGAAGAGCCTTGCTTGTGAATCTGTAAAAACTGAAATATTTCCCTGCAGAAACACCCCTGTTTTAAAACTGGTCTGCCCAGTCTTCCTGGTGTTTCAGCTCTTTGTTGATCTGCCCAGGTCTTCAGTTTAGAAGTAAGCAGCTTAGCAAACTGTTCTAAATATGAATAACTAATGGGTTTTGCATTCAGAAGGCATTTTGGAGGGTGATACTTCGTCATAAAACATTTTGAAGTACTGAAAACCACCATGAGAAACCACCATGAGAAAGTTTCTTTTCTCTTCTAAGCCTCAACTTTAAGATTTCCCAGTTGGCTAATTAATATGTACTATGTCTACTTCAATCAAAACAGAAAATGTGACAATACTTCTCAGAGCAATTTTACTTCCCTATTCAGGAAAACACCTACAGCTACCACTGTTAACATTATTTTCTTATACAACACTTTTGGGGGCTTTTTTTTTTCATGACACAGTTTTTAAATACTCTTCTTGACTAAAATTGAAAATCACTGTTGGACAAATCTTTCTACAACATCAGTCCCCCTCATCTCATGATTAGACAGGTCTTATTCACGTTAAGGAACATTTATTTCTTACTCAAACGCACAAGAACTTCACTAGAGAAAAGATATTTGCACGAGTAGAAAATAACAGGCACCTCTGTATTTTCTCTATGAAAGATTCAGTCTACCTGCTTGTGTCATGCTAATATGATACAAGTAATATTTATTAGACCTTTTGAATCAGGGGAAACACCATCTGTCTCCTTAGATACAGCTTTCTATGAAAGAATATGCAATGAATAATTTGTGGAGATTTTATTCTTCATGAGTTAGCTAAATAAGGAACGTTGTGTTTTCTTCTCACAATTTATAACGAGAACAAAAAGCCCAAACTGTTGAAAGAAGACATTTATGTTTTTAAATGTACTACTTCAGCAATTTCTAGGGAGTATAAGTGTGAATAAATGCAGTAATTTAAGTTCTCAGTGTTCACTGTGGCATAATAACACTGACATTGAATGAATTTGGTAGGAGAGAAAGGAAATAAATTGCTGAAAACACAATTAGGAATGTGACATAGTGTTTAGAATAAGAAGCAAAAAAAAATCAGTGTGATGGTGAACATAGTGATTTTGTTTGTGACACCTTTTAACTTCAGAATAGATTACAGCATACTTGCAATTATGCAATATTTATGAGATTCATTTCGTTTTCCTAAGATCCAGTCCCTTTGACTTGTCATGCAACAAACTACACCACGTCCATGCACAGTTGACGTAAGGCTCCTTTTGCACAATAGACATGCGTCCTTAATACACATTTCATTGATTTGATACTAAAAGAGAATTAGTCAATTTAAAGACACATTGCCAACCCTTCACTTTTCAATTTAAATCTTCCCTTATAAGCACAAATATCAATTCAGTATAAGATTTAACTTAAGATGTTATTTTTGAATTGCGTTTCTCAAGTAATGAGCTTTCACTTCTTTTTTCACTTACTAAATTTGATAAGTATAATTTGCCTGCAAAAGAAGTGAAATCATGTATTGAATTTGGTATTGATCCATTATCAGTAGAGGCAAGAAGACTGCAAAAATTGTTTCCATTAAAATTCTTCTTTTGTTTCAAAAGGTCTGTAAGTTTTAGACTCCCCAATTTATAAATATAAAAAAATGTGTGTGTATGTATGTGTGTGTTTGTGTGTGTTTCAGTTGGGGGAATCCCTAAGGAAGGGGAAAAATAGTAATTCTGAACAGATAGCAGCTCTCTGAGATGCAGAAATACATGTTGATTGCATTAATAAATCATGTTTAATGGGGTGTGAAGATGAAGACCACTTTAGAATAATAGTTTAACTGGGAGAAACAAAGGAGGAGACTGAGGGAAGTATGTTTCTACATTAAGTGGACTATTCTGAGTAAGGTTACTCAGAATTTTCTTGATAAAATTTATTTCCCTCAGCGGTACGTATTTGTGGTGAAATTTATTAATTTCCTTCAAGTTTTCATGGGGATGTTCTTCTAGGTACATAACTTCGATCAGTAGGAACAAACATAGAAGTTCCTACAGCACAAGAGGTTTGCCCTGGAATTTGATTTTTTCATTCCAGTGAAAAATTAAAAATTAAATGAATGTTGAAATCTCAAAAGCTGCTATAGAGTTATGCCTGTCGAGATTTAATTTTTAATAATTACCTTTGAATATTTCTGAATAGTAGATTTCACGATGAAATCAAACATCATCACAGAAGGGACATTACATAAGAGTTGTTTAGAGCAGTTACAGAAAAAGGAGGGGTACTAGGCTTCCTTCGCAGTCTTCATAACTTTATACTTAAAAATGAGAGAAGAGGTGGTCCAGAAGGCCTTGGGAGTGAATAATGCCAGGACACAGAGGCGACAGTGGACTGAAGAAGTGAGTGAACTCAGTTGAGGCTGAAGGATGACCTGCACCCATAGGTAAGCCCACACTGTGAACTAGGACTGATTTTATCACAGTTTCTGGTTTTATATAGATTCTTCACCAAGAAAAATCAGGCTGAGTTTTAGCAATATGAATCAGAAATGTTTTGGCTCAAACACCCCAAACACACAGGATTTAAACACAGAAGTACAAAAGTCAAGCTAGTATAGGTGACTTTCCGATCTACTTATTTGAAACAATGAAAGGCAAAACAGAACTTTGTATGTATAACAGAAGAACAGTTTAATATATGGTGAGTTAGACAAATCTTCCAATTTGGAGCCCCTGCACAAAGATCAATTGCAATAATGACAATAAATGCTGAAAAATAATTTTGACTATCTGTAGTTCTGTCCAGCCTTGGGCACGACATTTAGTCTGTCGTTATTTGTAAATGCAGAACTGTGAGACAAACAAGTGTTATTGCACATAGGTAATGTTCCTTAAGTTGTGTGCAAGGTGGTGCTACATGTAATGAGTAGGTTTTTTTCACTGAATACTTACCAATAGAAATAAATATTTTATGTCTCATTGCTTACATAGATAAATTTAATTAGAAAGAATAACAGTAACACAGTGAAATATGTAAACGCATATAAAGTGGAATATGTTTTCCAATCCGTGCATTGAAAAAGCTCCCACTGAAAGGAGATTGTTGTATACAATAAAGACGGAGCAATAACTCTTGAGGTTGACTCCAGTATCCAATATTTATTTGAATAGGGCTGAAGTACGTAGAAGAAAACTACTGAAAAAGAGAATGGGATAGACTGTCCTTTTTTATAGGCCCCTGGTGAGAATTTTCAACCCATGGATAGTGACTTTAAACTACATCTACAGTTTTTATGTGTTATAGTCTTTTAAAATGTATTTCAGTTCACAACGGGCTACAGCATTTTATAGGTATTGGTATATTACTATACAGCATCACATAGTTTTATCAGCTATTCACATGGATGTCTCATTAAAATTGTGTAACCATTTTAGTTAAATGGAGGTGAAAAATTTATTCACTTCTGTTATGCTCCTTAAATTTAACATTTGATTAACTCAGTTGGTTAGTAAGTTCGCATTTCCTAGTGCCTTTGGAGACTTGAGAGCGTTTATATTTACACTTGATATTCTATCATCTTTTCCACATTATTTCTCTGTGTTTGTTTCCTGTGAGCTTTGCAGGCTGCAAAGTTGCAAAATGACATTTCCCAAGAGCTAAGTGGGGACTCAGTTCAAATTTGTCCACGTCAAAGTCTTTAAGTGGAAAGCAGTTTGATATACATGCAGTCTTCTGTTTTAGATTACACTCCAGTGAAACATTTTCGTTGTGACTGACTTGCACTAAGCATTACAAAGATGTAAAATGTGTTAATTAAATAATCTAATGACAAAGTTAAAACAACTTCCAGATATAAGGATAAATAAGCACGTCATTGGCTGCCTTTGCCTATAGCTTTACCCATGAAGGCTTTTTGAAAATTGCTCTCTTTGACTACAAGTTAGGTAAATAATGTTCTTGGACATTTCAGTATGAAATGTCTCCATAACTGACTACTTATAACGAGCAAAAATAATAACTGTTTTGCTGCAAATTTTTGTGGTTAAGCAAATAACATTTCTTGCAAAATTGAATTTACAGCAACAACACTGGTAATTGTTGCTGGATTGATACGAATTCTTTAATTACATTGAGTTTGCTTATGTAATTTATTATATGGCTGCAGTCAAGCTATATGATAAATAACAAATATATCTAACCAACACTTCAAATTCTGTGAGCTAATCTTAGAACCTTAGTGATAGGGATGGACTTTTTGCTTGATTAAGCTGACAGGTTAAATTGTTTCCTTTGGGGAAAAAATTGAAAAATGAGATTGCTAAAGGCTCCTCCAGCTACTGATAACTGAGCATTTGATGCTACAAATGTTTGGGGTTTTTCCTTGAATTGTAAGAGGATTTATAACAAGGAAATAAATAACTGTGGTTGACATTTAGAAATGTACATTGAGCAATCAGTGACTGGAAGTAAGATTATACAGATGACGGCTAATATGTCTTAACTGGATGGTAATAACAAAACCATAATAAAAATACTCCCTCTCCTGCTTGATTTTTTTCCTGTCATCTGGTAAAAAGCAGAGCAGTGCGGCAACATACAGCTCTCCCTTCTGACCTTACTTTGCAGTAAGAACCATTCAACTAGGATGATAATGATAGCATAGGTACAGAAGAGGAAAACAGGGAAAAATCATAAAGCAAAGGTAGCAAATGTCAAACTGACAAGGCTTTTATGTATCGCAGAGCCCACAGAGGAAAAATGTCTTGTCTTACTAAATCTGCCTCTTTCACTACAGCATATATCTCTAAAGAGCATTGACTGCTGCTGCACACTGGACTAGCAAAGGAACTCGGCTGTAACTGTACCATGTAACTGAAATTGCTCATTGCAAATGAAAATGACTTTCGGTCAGGAAGAGTGATAGGTGTGCTACCAAACAATCTAATAAAATCTATTCCTTTCCTTCACCAGCCAAGGTTTTGTGGGAAGTAGCTTCATAGAAGGCAAGCACAGTCCTGTCTCTCATATTCAACTAAGAAATCAATTATAGCTACTCATTATGCAAAATGTGTTTTATTTTAAGATGCCCTGTCAGAAATAAGGAAGTAATATTATTCAATTTCCAAAAATAAAATGCAAGAGAAAAAAGTGCAGTTGAAGTAGCAGTATAGTACACTATTCTATAAAGGTCATACAATGCAATTTGACCCTGATGTGCTCTACACCACCAACTTACTTTCAGATTTTCAGAATTCACAGTTACAGTTACTATATGGATGATGTTAAATAACATCGGATATAACATTTCCTGTTGTGGAGTTTTGTTGGAAAACTAACTTTAAGGCAGGTATTCTCCACACTTATCTAAAGGTTATCTGTGTGCTCAGGGAAATATTTTGTTACATTATTTCATTACTAATGTTCTCAATTTGATTATCCTACAAATGTCACCATAAGATATATTGCATGGAAACCAGCCCAACAACAGTATAACAGTATCTGCAAATTGCAAAGAAGATATATTTTCCAATCCAAGACTCACCAAGCACTTACGTGTACTCAAATATACAATCCTCCTGGAAACCTTTCATTCATATCGAAGCAAAAAATACCAGAGAGAACATTTTCAGCATTTCAGTTTGTCTGGATATTTTTTCCAAATGGAAATTAAATATATATGTGCTTTTTCCCATAAATCTGTGGTTCCCTAATTCTGAATATTCAGTACTTGTTTATACATGTCAAAATTGGTATAAATTGTATCTACATCCAGCATGAGCTTTTTTTTTTTTTTAATCAGAATATGCACTTTGGTGGAAAAGGAGAAAGAAAAGCCTATAAATATCATATTAGAGAGGAATTAGAAACTCAGATTCTTGGTGCTTTGATTTATGAGAGGGGATAAAGGAACCTCTTAGATGGCCCTGCAAATGCAACCCTTGGGAGTATTTTATTGGTAGCTGAATAGTTGACATGGCTTAAAACACTTTCCATGTTTTATAAAGGAATCCAGGCAAACAATGTATTCATTTTCTCTTCCAAAAGCAGCACGGTAACTATTGGGTCAGCTTTTCCAACAGGGGTTAGAGAAGTGGTGAAGAATGACTAAAATGAGATCTTAAGTAAAGATACACAAATCTGGCCTTAACCATTGTGAGTCCTGTTTGTGGTCAGGTTCCTTTTGCTTTTACCATAAACCTGCTTTGCACTCAGCATTACAGGGTTCAGAAACAGTCTTTTATTTAGAAAACACAGCAGAAAAAACTTAAATGATTTTGCCTGTCTTCCAGTCCATCATCACATGTTTTCTGTTCAACTGTTCTCAAGTCTTTTTTTCCCTGAATATACAGTCTTTTCATCTTGAATTAATTCACTAATAATCTAAAAATATATATGAATTTTAGCTTATGATACAGAAAATTCTTATAATTTACAAATTACAAGAACTGGACAAGAATCAGAATTTCATTTCCAGGAATGCTAATATTTGATTTTAGAATCATCCAAACATATTTTAGATCCAAAGAAATGTTTAAAATAATGCATGAATAGGTAGCTTTCTACACAATGTAGGCAATTTTTTTTGTACACAAGTAAAACCAAAGTGAATTTCAGTGCAGCTACCATAAGAGAATATAGGCATAGCCTTGAAAACATACAGACTTCTCTAATTCGAAAAAGTTGACATATACCAATAAAAAATATTTTAATCTTATTAATTTTTTTTAAAGGAAAATGAGGTTTGTTTTTAAAAAAAATGACACAGTCTATCATTTTGAGAAGAATTCACTTCTGTACTTGGACTTCTATGCTGCAGCTTGCCAAAACTTCAAGCAAGTTTCCATAACTCTCTTTCAAAGTTAAATTTTCATGAAAAAGGTTATTCTCAATAGACTGTTAGCTCAATATTAAATATAATTATGCTTAGTTAGGGAGACCCACAATTTGACAAAAAAAAATCTGTCACCTATTTTTACATTATCAGTCAAAAGTTTCATATTTTCACAGTTCTCCTTACTGACTATTCACTGGCAGAAGTGAATAACTCAGGTAATGCATACTTCTGCTTTTAAGAAAACACTGCCTTTCAAGCTGTAGCTTGCAAGATGCTCTGTTACTACCAGTTGATACAATGAGATTTCCTCTACTCACAACCTCCTCTTCTGAAGTAGGGAAAAGGTCCTAACCCCCTAACCCCTAACCCCCATTATCTGGAAAGTTATTGTGTGCCTTTCACTCCTCGCGATTTCAGTAAAAAAATCAAAGAACCTAGGAGGCATTTTTACAATGTCTGTGGTCAAGTATAGCTGTTTTGCCAGGTATCCTTTATAGTCATCGGAAACATCATGGGGTTTGTGGGTTTTTTTGAGAGGGAGAGTGATTCTGGTAAACCTTAATGCAGGCTCCAAGAAGAACCTCTGTTTTTTTCCCTCTCTATTAACCACAGAAGAGCCTAAGGATGTTAGAATTTATGTTTCAAAAGTACGTCACAAAAAGTGCCTATCGTTTCACATTACAAAATCTGACACTAATTTTCTTCATTTTTTTGTTTAGTTTGATGCAGAGAAAAAAACAAAACCTGTAAGCATGTTTTTGATGTAACAAAGTTCTTAAACACCTGCATATATTCATTCCGACCTAAACAGAAAAAGAGGAATTCAGGTTACAGTCTAGTTTTTTACTGAACTGCAACCTCTTTGAACTGCAAGATGAAAAGAAAGTACTAGCATATGCTCAGTCCATGCACTGTCAAAAGAGCTGTAAACCATACTAGTTATAAAGAAAGTGATACAGTACTGGAGACATCAGCTGAAGCTTGCATTCAGACTAGATTTAAAAGCAACATGGTCCAAGTGAAAAAGCATAATTTGTCTTCAGTTCTGAATTTTCATATCTGCTCTCCTTATCAAACACAAGCAGCTGAGGCTCAGCGTTCAGGTTTAAGAGAACCCCCCCACACCCAGACTGTTACATTCAGAAGCCATTTCCCTAATCTTTAGAACCCCTCCTGAATTCAGAAACAAAGTGGACCAGATTTGAGTCTTCATCTTCAGTTCAGAGATGCTCATTAGAGGAAATGGCCAATTTAAAAGACCAAGGGACAAATTCACATGAATGTTAGCAGGAGCAACTCCATTGACTTTAATGAATTCAAACTTATTTATGCCAGACCTGTATTTGGCTCAAGAGTTTAATAGAAGCAGTGAATTATATTATCTTTAAAAAAAAAAAAAAAAAAAAAGTGCTTAATGTCCTGGTGTTATCATTTAGCTTTAATTAAAGAGAGAAGTTTATAAATCTTCTACTGTACGGCACATTTAACAGCTACATTGTAGCTGACTGTGTCTCAGTTTAAAACCTTCGTGGTCCTTTATTCTTTATTTTTAAGTGTATTAAGTAAACAGAATGGTATGTATTTGCTGTTTATTTTACTTCAGTTTATATACCAGGAGTTACTGGAGTTCCTCCACAGCCGTTCCTTCATCCTTTTCACTGAAATTAACACTGCTTTCTTTTTCTACTTCACCTACTGGCCAGCAGGCAGAGTCTAAAAATGTTTATTGCCACAACCAAGAGTTATTTCCATACTCCAGAGGTAAAACTTTGCTGAAGATGGTGTGGGTGAGGAAGGCTACAGCATCATCCTGAAAACACAGTGTAACTGTGACAGCTGTGCCAAAGCACTCCTGCTACGCACCTTCCCTCACGGACTTTCTGGACACATCCAAACTTCAACCTGCAGTAGCTGAATTTCTATTAGTGACAGAGATTGCCAGGTTAAGGTTAATCCAAACATTTATAACATTAACATATGACATAATTAACATAGTGGTTAATTGCACTCTATCAGCATGTATTTGTATACATATAGAAATATGCTCCCAATACCAGGTCACATTTTCAGATTTTAGTTTTCAAAATTCTAGCAATTCTAATATAAATTCCTAGGTTGTTTTTCACACCAATAATTTAAAAACCTTGCACATATTTTTTGTAAGGTCTCTGGACCTCTCACTTCCATGATATGTCCTAAGAAGCTGTTTGCTTATTGGATGTATAGAGCGATCACTAAAACTTTCACTGGATAATTGAAATGTGTTTAGTCTACCACTCTTAAAATAGACAGCTTGTTAGCCAAATCATTTTCAAATACAGTTTTCACAGTTTTTTACAGGTTCTTAAAGACATATTTTGTCCAGTATAAAACGTATTTCTGAAAATGAAGTGGAGAAAATGTTCACAATTTTGCTGTACTTTCATTATTTTTTCATAGCGGTGTAGATTACAGTTTCAGCATCCTTCTTTGTTCTTTTTGTTGAGGTTGTTTTGTGTTGTTTGCCTTTTTCTCTATTGCTTCTTATACATTCTTAATATAGCAAAAGCTTAAATTGTAATGACATTAATGAGTTACCTTCTATATTAGAAATTTTCAAGCATAATACATGTTTATTTCTAAGGAAAAACTAACCAAACAAAGCGAAAAGAATTATCTTAAGTATATAGTGTACTTTTACGTAAAATTTCCCATTCATTTCAATTTCCCAACAATTGCAGTCTATTATCCAGATAAAGCACCTCCTTTACTATACTTATACTGCTATATCTGCAGTAATATCCTTTTAATTACAAGTGTCTATCTTTAACCATCTTAAAGATTTGGTTATGGTCACAGTTCTTTGATTTATAAATTATTTGTCATATTACAGGTTTTGAAAAATGTAATTTTTTTGCAGAGTTTGAAATTGAATAAAAAATACATTCAAATTATGAGATAAATCTCTGTTAGGATGGAATTATGGTGGAGGCTACACTTAAGGTAAAAGAGACAGTGAAAATGTTGCATATATCTCTGGATATAACAAACCCAGAAATTCAGAAATAAGTTGAATTTAGAAGAAACCCAAACACATTGCACTACATAGTTAGGCACCAAACAGTTTGATAGAAAGTCTGAAAGACATACTGAAGATAACCCTATTATCATGATTAAGACATTTTTGCACTTGCAGATCCACATTAGGAAAAAAATATTTTCAAATGCACAGTTAATTTGCCTTGGCTGCTCTTAATCCATTTTATCACTGTGTACAAGCACATATTGTTTGTATATTCTTACATCCATTTACTTATCTTAAAAAATGTTTGGATTTTTTTAGATTAACAGCAACTCTAGCTTTCCCATGGTTTCAATAATAGACTGAGTATAATTACAAGGTGCATATTACCTTTAATTACTGTATGCACATATGTATGTACCTAATATATGCACAGATTTACTTTAACATTGACTTGAAGGTATATCATAGTTGGGGGGGTGGGTGTTTATATTATTATTAAACAATAACCCACCACAGATCTTTTACCCCTCAAATAATAAGTAACTTTAATTATATTTAAATAGCTTATATGTCTAGTTTCATCTCATTCTGAAGAAGGCCAGTGAATTTTAAATCCTAGGGTTAGTAAGACAGTGTTCCTTCTGAAACCACCAGAACATTTATAAATGGGGAAAAACATTGCTAAGTTCCAGAGAAATCTTTTCCAGAAATTGACTGGGTCACCGCTGGAAAAAACTTATGACATAAAAAACTCCAGCTGAAATGGTTCAATTCTGACACAGGTCTCAGCAAGTCTAGTTTTTTAATTCTCATAAGCTAATGATCATATGTATTTTTAGATTATTAGTGAATTAATTCGAGATGAAAAGACTGTATATTCAGGGAGAAAAAAAATGGAGACTTTCCTAGAGAAGAGCGGCTGCTGCTCTGACACCAACCGAGAAAAGAAGTTGCCCTGTTGGGAAGCAGCAGAGAAAAAATATTCAGTGGAAACATGCATGTTGGAGTGCCATATTTTGTTCTGGAGAATCTCACACAGTAAAACAGGGCACGTGCTGTCCTTCACATTTAAAGCATAGAGGGTTTGTTTAACCTTCAGCACACTGACTTGGACCAACAGACTGTTTACACCACTACACCGAACAGAACCCATACATTGACTCAACCACTCACCTATGTCAGTCCTACTACATAACTGCTGGCATGTTTCCGTCCATGTCTTTTGCCAAAAAGCATTCTTGAGACAATGCCCAGGCACCAGACAAGAATATCAGGTACCTTGAATCATCCCCAGTGCAAAATATCAACAAATGTCAATCGTCACCTTTGGTCCCTCCACCCTACAAATACTGGAATGAAAACAGCACACAGAAAATAATAATTATATACTACAGTTCTAGGAGCATCATATGAGGCACAGAAGGCCAAATGCAATGCAGTCTGGACATAGTCTGTCTCTTGGCCCCAGGAGCCATTGTTTGTTCCTGTTTTATTTAGCAGAGCATAAAGCAGTGAGGACAATCTGTTGCCCAATGCTGTCTTACTGCCTAACGCTGTTTCGTTCACCAGTAACGATATAGCCAAGGTATCTTCATACAAATTACACACTGGGAGCAGTTACTTCATAAGTCTTCAAAGTTCTTTTACTTTCCAAACAATGAAAGCCCCATATTCATTTTCTGATAGTAAAGGAAGTGTGTTATGGCCTATGCAGATATACATGGATTAATGAGGTGATTTATGAAGTGGTGATATGGTACAGTTAATCCCTGTCTACACTGGCTAGGGATATTACTAATATGTATTCTTTCTCACATCTCCTATTTGTCTAACAGTTTTCCTTTTCAGTACAATCTATATTGAACCACTATCCCTTGGCAGTATTTTTTACTGGTTTTATTTTTGTTTGTTTGGGATTTTTTTATGCCATGTAAAGCAAAGGATGCAGCAAAAAACTCTCTGAAGGGCATTAGAAGAGGACAGACCAAGTAAAAGAATTGCCATTTTGCTAATGAAAAGAGGTCAAGACAAAATCCAGTTTTCCTGGGTTGTTTTTCTTTTTGCTTCTTTTTTTTCCCAACTACTACACAGGCTAAGTGTGATGTTCCAGAAGTCACTGGAGCACATGATAAGCAGATTATCTGATATGTTGTCCTTTATAGCCTCAGGTGCTACTCTGACAGGTTTTTTTCCTGTTGCAGTTGAAAATACAGTTTAGGATTTAGCAGAGTGACAACAGCTCCTTGCTATTAAGAGGGTATTTCAAAGGTTTCCATTTTTAAACTTTCAAATACTTCATATTATAATTTATTGAAGAGACAAGCTAGAGCTGCATTAAGCAACAGATGGTGTATGAAATATGCTTTTCTAGTACAGTGTTCTAAGATAGTGAATTTAGCCTGGGGGTAACCAAAGAGACAATGTTTAGCTGCTTGTTCCAGTTGTTTTTGAGGTTATGTATTGGATTAGCCCCTCAAAATATGTTCTGTTAAAGGATTAAAGAGTAGGAAAAAACCTGTCAATTCAATTCAGAGAATAGAAAGTCAGTTCTAAATGGTATTATCTCTGCTGCAGAAACTTGTTTTTTTATGACAGCTTGAGTGGTAGAGCAAGACAAGTTTAGAAGATGCTTCTAAGCAGCAGAAACTGCCATGAAGACAACAAAAGATATAAAGAATACCGAAGATTGACTGTGGCTTAATTTAGACCTTTTTCTGAGGGGAGGGCCTCTACTGGACACAGCAATCGTTTATTATTCTGTGGACGTTACAACTGTATTTTTCTGCACTGTGGAGGATATCTATAAGTTGGGGATCATGATCATTGTCAACCTTACAGGTTTCAAACGTGATTGAAGAATCTATTTTAAACTTAAGTCTTTCTGTTGCTGGATCATAGGTAAGTGCAACTACATTTTACAGGTAGATGTTTTAGATATGAACAAGCCTTCCTGCCTGCTGTATGAAAACAGGTGAATTTTCAAAGAAAAGTGACTCCCATTAGACATCATTACAGAGATAGTACGTGGAGACCTGGCTTTTTTACAAGAATATTTGTGTGAATCTCAAAAGTTTATAAAACAATTATCTACTCTTCTCTGTCTTACTATTTCTAAAATAAATATACTATTTGCTTACTTCACTTTAAAAGAACGTTCACCAACCCTTTTAAAATACTTCATATTTAAGAAATTGAAAGAAACCTAAAGAGTAAAGAATAAAACAGGAACCGTTATATATGCATAAATACATGTGGGGGCGGGGGGTGTCTGTGTGTGTGTGTATCTGTGGTCCCAGGAACTTAATATAGAGTATCTTTGGGAAGAATGAACTTGGAAATATATTGGGCCATAGAAAACTTCAAGCAATAAAACATCAAGTATACTGATATAGGACTATAAATAAATAAAAGGCAGTATAATAACCTATAAAATAGAACCTGGTACAGTGAAACCTAACAAAGAACTTTTGTCTCCTTTTTGATACAACTAGGTTTGCTGGAAAACTTTGACTAAATGCTTTTCCCTTGATTTGTGGAAAACATTATGTTCCGGGGAGGATGTAGAAATTATATTCTCTTAAAAATCAATTTTTCATATATGGTTGAAAAGTTTGAAAAGACTATTTCAATCTTCTCTTTAAAATTGTATTTTTAAAAATACTTCTACTAATGACTGAATTATATTAATAAAAAAAGTTTTAATAATGAGGTTTATGTTATTGTAACTTTTGATCCAATCAGCTAAGTCATCATAGCAAGATTTTTTTTATTTCCACATTTTAAAATGAAAATTCCTATCTTTCCAGTTCAATGCAACATTTATGCTTAAACGGACCTGAACTAAAGCTGAATACATTTGCATTCCAGCCTTTCCATATTTTCTTAGTTTCTGCTTTTCATAGAAAACCCAGACAAAAACAAACATAAACCCAATACCACCCATAGCTTAAAAACATCAGTCTTTTGTCTGCTTTTCTTACAGCCTCCACAGTACCTACCTTTGTGCTGTTGCCCTGTGGAAGACAGTTAACAAGCAGGGTAAGTTAGTACCACCTGAATTCTGTCAGGAGGGACAGTTGTTTTCTTGCAGCGTCAGGGGAAGGCTGATAGTCATCAGGGTTCCTCTGTGCACCACAGCAGGTGTAGCACATTTGGTGTTCACTGCGCTCACCCTCACACCGATGAACAGAGACGCTGATAACACGTGGATCTCCAGGAAAGAGCCCAGCAAGGAGTCAGTTGGGGGACGGTTAAACAATAAACTCAGAATACCTGCACTGATCCTCTTGACCCACCAAAGAAGATTTTATAAATGCAGCAATTTGTTTCCTGTTCTTTAAGGTAATTTCTGTATTTCTTCAAAGAAAGCTGTTTAAGCTTTCATGAGTTCAGTATGTCACACTATTCATGCATGTTCCAGGATCTGAGATCTTCCACAGGGGCACATCTGCACCCCAAAGCTCTTACTTCTTCATCCTGCGTTCAGCAAACAGAAGTTCCTATAGAATAGCTAAAGAAAATTTCTCATTTGTTTTGCTTTTTCCCCTATGCTTTCTGTAGGATTTAGGCTATCTAGTTAGGACACACGTATAAAGTAGGCTCCTTTGTGTGAAGATTCTAACAAAAATTTTCCCATTCCCCTAGAAAATGCCATCCAGCTTGTATTTACACAAGGTAATTATCAGACTTCTGTTTCCTCCTTGATGTGATGGCATAGTAGGAAGGCAGCAGACCACTGTCAGGACTGGGATACGGAAATCCTCATACATTCATCACCCCATTTTTCTCAGTCCTCTTATCTAGGAGAGATGTGATAAAGAATAAAAAAAATATGCAACGGTGTGGAAAAGATCACACTAAAGGAATTATATGCTCACATATTATATAATTAGACTGATTTTGAACTTCACTGAAAATAAGGGAGACCTAGAGTGATGAGATCTTAGCTGGGAAAAGAAAAAAATTCAGAACTTTAAGAATTAATATTAAAAAAACAATCTTGTGTTTCAGATCTTTAGAGTTAGAGCTTTCCTTCAAGGGAGCAGATCATCTCAGGGTCACTCACAGTGATGGTTCTTGTACTTCTATTAGAAGCATCTTGTCTTGGTCAAAACTGGACATAAGACTCAGGACTTAATTAGGAATACCAGTCATATTATTCCTATTCCTAATATTAACCCATCATTCAGAGAAAGGAATTTACAAGATGAAAAAGAAAATTCCAAATAATTCCAAGAGTTTTGATTTGGACTGGTAAGGTTGTTCTGCAATTTATTCCACAGTTTTCTTAACTTAGAATCACAGTCAGAGAAGGATAGCAAAATACATTCCATTCAGAGCCAAGTCACTCTAAGCTTCCTCTTGTGACTGGTTGTGATGGGGGTGAATAAGAGCTATACTGCATAAACTTTCTTAATTGCCTCAGGATCCTTCGAAATAGAGTTACAAAATTTGCATTATCTTCCTAACTACCCATTACCTAACAGAATTGTTTTGGAACAGATTGCAGTGCTGCTGGCTAGGAGGTTTGCTACATATGCTTACAGGATAAGCAAGCAAGAAATTAACTTCCTCGGAACTGTCCACTCTACTCCAAATACCTGTTACTGATGGGTGATCAGGAATAAGCCCAGACTGCTTTTCAACATGCAGAACCAAGGTGCATAATAATATTCACGTGGAAAGCAGTGGTGAGCAGCAGAGGGTGAGCTGAGCAAGATAGCTTCTGAACTGGGCCCAACAGACGCTAAAACAGACATCAGACTTCCTCTTTCCCTTCATTACCTTTTATTTGATAATAAAGCAGATGAAGAGAGTGTTACACGTTTAAGTATAGTTAATACATTGTACCTCATACCTCATTATTTTGCATATACAGGAGTAAGGTTTTCATGAATCCAGTTCAGCATTTGCACGCTCTTTTTTTTGCACATTCTTTGTTCTTCATTTTAGGCTAAGCCCTGACTTACACTTTTAAGGACTGTTGCAAATGAACTGTGTCTGTGTTGGACACATGCCAGACAGCAGTTTTCTTATCCTTTTATGCCAGACAACAGTTTTCTTATGCTTTTAAAAATGAAAGAAATAAGAAAAGCAAAGAGATCATCCATGATGAGCCATCAGTTTTAATTAGACCTTTCTTTAATGGAAGATGATGTCTATGTTTTAAGTGGCTTGCTGGCTCTCAGTTTCCTCACTTGTTACCGGTGGGGTTTTTTCAATCCATAACTCCACATTAATGGCATTATGTAAATGAAGATAATGATAATCTTAAAATTAACATTTATATTGAGAAAAATTAAATGTGAAATTAGAAGCTAGAGCTAACAGATGTGAACACATTACAAGAAAAATATCTACAGTAAAATTTAAAACAAGCAAAGCCTTGCAGTAAATATGACAGGACAAAGACTTAGGTAACCAGAGCCACTTCTCAGACATTAAATAAAGTTCCACTTTTCTGAGAGTTTTATAGCTAATTTCTTTTAGGTACACATAGTAGGCCAGTAATTTGATCAGTTACTCAACAGTGTTACTACAGGGCTGAAAGAAGGAAACTGAACAGTGGTGTGCTGATCAAAAAAGATTTGATCCTGCTATCTTTCATTACTTTCCCATTTGTGTTGTTAGAAATTGTTTGCAAAGTACAATTGGTTTTTTATTTATCCAGCTAGTTTGATGCTGCGATGCTGATTTCCTGACCACTGCTTTACAAACTGCAGCCCAAAACAGAAAGCCACAAGTGGCCTTGAACAGAACCATTTTCTTCATCTGCAAAAGAAGCTCCACATGTTTATTCTTCTCCAAAATAAATCTAGCTCTGTGTCTGTGGTGTAAAGAACTGAAGGCCAGCTCATTCTTATTGAATGAAAACATGTAAGGAAACATAGCGAAAAAGTGCAAAAAATCAGCAAATTTTGCGTAGCAGAAACAATATGTCCTTATCTATTTGATTGTTTATGTCAGAGGCATCAGTGATGGTTTGAAAATTGCTGTACCTAAGTAAATGTTTGGGGTTCTTTATACCAACAGTAATAATGCACTTGTCTGAAATGCCAGATTTGCCTAGATGCCAAATGCGTTCAGACAGACCACTGTACTGTGGAGTAAAACCTGTTTGATTTTTTTGTCCTTTTATGTATATAGTTTTTTTAAATCTGGCATGTAAAAAAAAATTAGTGTAGCTCTTCCTTATTTCATTTTTAAGAAATGGGAAAGTGGTGATAGCAGCTTATTTCAAGGACCATGAAAGGCTTTGTTGATTACAAATAAAATTATGCCTTAAAAGTCAATAAGTGTTGAGACAGAGTGAGAAATCCTGAAGTTCAGTTGAATTAGACTAGCAGCAAGCATTGAAAATTTTTCACTTACAGGTATACAAAAACAGAACAAAGGAGGAAGTTGCTATCAGAAAAGAATAACATTAAGGATAGTCTTAGCACTGCCCTCCAATTAAGCAAATTCTTCATCTCAGAATTGTGCACTGTGACACAAAAGCGAGACTGACAAGAGCAAGAAGGGTATAAAAATGGAAATAATCACAACTAAGGAAAAAGCATGCCCCCCTGGGGACTGAGGAGACCAGATAATGTTCATGTTAGAATTCTAAAAAAAAAGACTTTTGAAATTCTGGATCTGGTAATAAGTATCTTTCATAATTCTTTTTGGTGGAGGAGGGTGCAATCAGACTGAACAATAGCAAAGTGATACACATACAAGAAAAGGATGGAGTAAGTATCAATTATTCCTACATATCAGTAATGAGGGGATGTCTGTAATTGTCCTTAAAGCAAAATGGCATGTAATATAATACAATTCCAGCTTAGGTATAAATATAGAATGTGCTAAACTAACCTAATAGCTTTTTTTCACTGAAAGTTTTCTAAACAGAGGACATTCGCAAATCTTATCTCTGTGAACTCCAGCCAAGCATTTGATATACTAGTGAAAGAAATGTGTATATTAAGGTGTAGATGATGGAGTTAGGTAAAACTACAAGGTCATACAAAGGGGAGTTTGTCAATGGTGAGCTTTAAAGATTGAGGCATTAACATGTCGGGATGCTAGTCTAGTCTATTTTAGTGGTTATCTTGAAGACTGGACTGGAATCTTGGTATCTCAGTCAAAATTTTGATCAGCTTCTTTATCCAAAATATTAGACTAGTAATGAAATTTACTAACACGAAGTTATGAAACGTTCAAAGGAAAATGGCTCTGAATATTACACAGAAAGACATTAATGTTTAGGGTTGGACTTTGTGCAATGGAAGTGGTATGAAATTCAGTTTTACAAAGTGCAAGTTCATACTATTGGAAATCAAACCCAAAATATTTGTCTACAAACTGGGCCTGATCACTTTGGAATGGAGAATCACCTTGCTGGGCAGCAACCCACTGTGAGTGGCAATATTTTTTATAACTTTAAAAAAGGGAAGAAATGTGCCAAAAGAAACTTCTCCTGCAGAGATAGAAAAGTATTAGTCTCATTGTACATAGAAGAGGTTAGACCTGATTTGAAACTGATTGTTTAATATCAGTTACATATATTTAAGAAAGATTAAATGAAAGCAGAAGAGATACAAAGAGGCATGGTTAAGGTAACTGGGGGGTATGGAAATGTTTTAAGATGAAACTTAATGGTCTTATGTAAGGTACATCACGTTTACCACAGCTGGAAAACAGACCTTTGAGGAGGCCTAGGGTCCTTAATAATTTTCTTAACATGAGCTTTGTGAAATATTTCAGTGATGACATGTCCAGGACATAATGCAACACAGGACAGAAAGAAAACATTCATACCCGCTGTTTCCCAGCTCTGTGCACCATACTGATGTAGGCAATGTTAAACTGAAATTTGTCCACAGAATTATTTTTTTTTTAAAGAATTTAACACCCTCTCTGCCTGGTTATCCTGGCGTGAGAGAGATGCTTTGTATACTAGTTTGTTATGGTCAAAACAGCTTCTTCTATGCTGGATTTGGTTTTTTTTTTGTGCTACATATCTGAAAACAAAAAAAGCTTAATTCTGCCATTCCAGCAAGGCACAAGTGTAGGGGTTATTCCTCCCAATAGCAGCAGGTACTGCTGCCTCTGTCACTCTCATTCCCCTGCCATCAGCACTGCTCATAAATCTGACTCTCCAGGGTTTTCCTGAGATTCTTTTCCATCCCTCATTCTACCCCTTCCCTTTCTCTTCCATTCCTCAGTGGGAAGAGCCCAGATCAAGTCTTTATTCTTTGCAAAGCAAAATTCAATTTTTCTGATATTGCTGATGATCTTAGAGATAAACAAGCATAAACCAAGAACAATTTGATCTTAGAGAAATGTTAATGTTAAGTGCTGAAATGCAGGTAAAGTAGATTGGAAACCCAGCTTTTGTAGTGCAACCCTGACAACGAACAAGTCAAGGCTCAGTTCTTCATTACTTTCCGTCCATTGATATCATGTGCTCTTCTGCACCTTTCAGTTCATCTACATAAGATTTATCAGTCCTGTTCTTTCATGGATTTTCTTTTATTTCCATTTATTTATAATAGAGAAGATATTGGCTGACTAACAAAGAGGGACTGGTGGAGGATGTAAAGGTTG
>VZSZ01002194.1:1016-151631 GCA_013398815.1 Ibidorhyncha struthersii
CCCCTCCTCTCCCCTCCCCTCTCTGTCCAAACAAAACCTACTACTGCAACAAAGGGAAACTCCCAACAGATAGTCCCATCTGCTGTCCTTAGGCTGACACTTACCCAAAACCTCCTCTTATGGCAAATATAATTATTATTTACTCTCAGTGGTAATTTAGGACACTGAATCTTTTCCAAGCTTGTGTCAGTGAAGTTGAATTTTAAAAGGGCTGGAGCAGGAAGTTGTAATATTTGCCTGGCTGGTTTATTTTGTTTTTATTTGAATTCCACATTTGGTTGAAGGGAGGGAAAATATTTTTCCTCTTCCTTCATTCTGGTATTGATCAGTGGGAAGGTGGAACCTGGTTAGTTAGGCTAGTATAAAAGGCAGAGCCATTCTTACTTCTGTACGGTCCCGGAGAATTCGGAATACTTTTTATAATTGGCTCATTCTTCTCCCAAGGCTGTACACATGGTTCTAAAAAAAGGACAGAAATGCCATTTTGCAATTAGTTTCACAATTTGTCTTCAGTCCACACTTCAATAAATCCAAAGCCTTTCTAACATTTTCTTCAAACTGAGTGCTATCAGCAAGTTCCTTTTACACTGAAAAATCAGAATTTGCAAAAGAATTATAGTAAGGGCTGTGGTCTGACATGCAGTCTGAAAACACCCGGTTCCACAGAGGCAGCTGGGAGCTGCATTCCAACTGCAGATAATGCAGCTTCAGAGGGCAGGTTCACATCCAGCAAAAACCACTGGAAATGACAATCCATCCTTTTCCCTTGCTGTGCCCCTCCCGGTTCTTGTTCCTGCTGACTCCTTTACATAAACATTAGCTGACCACTTTCTTTTTTTTTTTTAACATGGCTAAATTTCAGTCAGGTTTAATCAGACCATAAAGCTATGAAAATGCTAGTGCTGACACAAGAAAAGGCATAGAAACAGACTGCCAAGGGAAAGAAGGAAGAAAATATGTCTTTTTTCAGAGACAGTCTCATATTAAATGGGCTTAAGCTGAGCTTAAAATCAAATTTTGGAACTCACACAAACTCCAGGTGAGTCAGACTGGAGAAGCTTTACAACCCTCATCTACTGAGGGATGGCACTAGGGAAAGAAAGTGCTCTATTAACGGGCAGTTGTCCTACTACAGGAGATGAGACCCATCCCTGAGATGCTGAATTACCTCAAGAGGCAACCATCAGAAAACAAGCACTACTTTTAGGCACAATCCCAGGTGCTATTTAAACCAGCTTCATCGACAATAAAGACGTTTTCAGTGGAGTTGAGTTTGGTCTCCTCATAGAGATAGACTTAGACTGAGGTTAGTGTCTCTGCCATATTTGTCTGAGAGACATGAGGAGGCTGACCTTTTGTGTCAGGAAGGTAGCCTGACATGGGAACTCCATAAATAACCTTGGCTAGTGCTGGACATGTATTCTGCCAAAGAGTGCCCTTTTGAAGTTGTCTTCTTTGTGTCTTAAGAAGGCCAAGATCGTATTTTCCAGATAAATGCATATAAAGGTTTTTAAACCTGCTGTAAGAGTTTTTAAACTTGGCTACACCCACTATGTGCTGTCATGACTTTGCTTCATAGATGGTAAAATGGTCTACCTGAACTTTCTGAGAAGAAAAAGAAATTACATTTTCTATATATGTAAATATATATATATACACACCATATTTTATTGCATTTAAGATTTTCCCTTTTAGTTGAGAGTCTCCGGGCAAAAGAAAAAAGCTTTTGACCTGTAGTCTTTCCAGATGAGCTGACAGCATGAACTAAGCTTCGTGCTTTTCCAGCCTGGCCCCGCAGTGGGACCGAGCAGACAGATCATTTCACTGAAATGAATCGCGCTTACCCTTCCACAAAATATCCTTTCATGCAAATGAATCCACAGATAAATTTTAAGACAGCAGTACCTGAATCATACGTAGTAATGTGATAGTTGATCAACAATTGTGTCACAGCACTACTAATAAAGATACGCTAGCAAACCATGTGTTAGACCTAATTGCAGGTCTTGATCCCTGCCTGTTTCAGGCGCTGACGTAAAAGCTCAACAAGTGAAAGCAGTGGAGTTTGTTGACTATTTTGGGAGTAGCTTGAGCTAAAGATCTGATCTGCTCTTTTGTGATCTTTCTTTCACTTAAGAAAATCAAGAGAGAGGTATTTGATCACCGAATGACAGTAACGGTTGGCCTATCATCGATCTCTTTTTTAACAATAAACCTTTCCACTTGTGGTGCATTACTTATTAAAATAAAAATTTTAATACAGCATAGTTTCCTGCAGATTTTTTCCCCGTTCAAGTGTTATTTCTGAAATTAGCACAACCTAAGGCAGCTTGTGTTAACTCTTTCTTATGCTAAACAGCCCTTGTTAGTTTAACAGAACAAAAGCTTTGATTGTAAGTGCAAATATGTGTGAGAATCCAGAGTCAAAGCACATTGGTGGCTTTTTTCTGAATGACTTGCTTTGGTGCAAGTTTCCAAATAAAGATTTAATTGCACCCACTTGCATCAATTACAATATCAAAGCCCAGAAGTTATAAAAACAGAAGGTGCATACACAATGGCTATTTTACAGTCTGTTTTGAAAACAGATTAAACACAGTTATAATGATCATTTCTTCAAAAGAATTTAGAGATTATCAGAAACAGAACAGACTGAGGTTTTTAATTGAAAACTCAGTCTGGATTCATTGTATCCCTCCACCTCAGCCGGGTCTTCTTCGCAGCATTCAACAGAATAACTAATGAGTGGTTTTAACAGGGGGAGATTTGAAAACAGCTGATAAATATGGTCGCAGTACCCAGTTCCTAATATCGCAGTGCCTGTGGTACCTTTGGGTGATCTCATTTCCTGCACTTACCCTTTGACGTAATAACACTTAGCACCTGTACGTATAACTTAGCAATTTATTCTAACAACCCAGACACTCTTCACAGGCCACTCGGATTTGAAAATAACTATTTGTACATTTCCAAGGAGAAATCTGACTCCCATATACTTGAAAGCCTTTTGCAACTCTGAAATTTCAATACCTCTCTCAAGAGAATAAAAAAAAAATAAATGCAAATAGAACAGAGCATCTTTTTACAGTTTGAATATTCCATACAGTTGCTTAGAAACTCTCTGCTGGCCTGTGATCCCACTCCTGGGGCACCCCAGTTTTATGAATACATAAGACATCCCCCCTATATCCATATAACACTTGCATGAAATTTGCCTCTGCAAAGAATCTGTCCCGATGTTTTAGGAGAGTGAAAAAACCTCTTGGAAAAAAGGCTGCCTCCTAAATTTACTTGGCTTTTTACTCTCCTAAATCTTAAAGCTGAATTCTAACAGTGGTTTAAATCATTGCAAATTTCTCTGAGGGGATTAAGCATTTTAATCATACCGACATGAAAAATATCCGGTGATATATCCATTGCATAACTGAAAATAAAAATTAAAATCTTCTAAAAATATTAGCTAATTTAAAGTATCAAGGACATCAGTTAAGGACATTGAAGGATTAGCAATCGCAGCCAAAGATAGCCAGGCGGCCAGTTCAAACACATTACAAAACCTTTCTAAAAAGTAGAAAACCACTGGGGTTTTACATCAGATCATATTTCCCTGCAGCTCTGTCACTGTCTTTTTGTACATTGAAAGCAGTCTTGGTAACAAATTTAGCAATCACCTACATCTCACACAAGTTCAAGTGCTGGCCTGACAGGAACTGTGATGGACGTCCTCTCTGTGGTCCCTGCGGAGCCGCTGTGCATCCTCTGCCAGGCCGAGCCGGCGGCTCCGGCACACGGCGGCAGCTCTGGCTGCGTGCAGAGACATCAGCTCACTGCAAACATTACTGCAGGAGAGATAGGCAGGAAAACCTCGTGTGCATAGGGTTGGAACTGTGACATATTTTGTTCATGATAGACTTATCCCTGGCGACTAGCAGCAGCTCTTGGGTTTCAGGCAAAAAAAAAAATCTCCCTATATACTCCTAATTCACCTACTGTCACAAAGGGGAAGCATGCAAGGTGGCCTGGGTGACAAGAGCCACGATGACACCTAGTAATTTCTCCTAACTTTGGTGCATGGCAGCAAAGACGAATGGGTCTGGATGTAGGGTGGTGTGAGGAACGGGGTCACTGTTGCACTCGTGTCTCTCAGGGTCAAAGAGCGTGGGCCAGGCAAGCGCCTTATGTCTAGAGTTACCACCGAGATCACAACTTCTAATCATTTCCCTCCCCTTCCATACTCTCCCCAAAGCATCTCACTATTGTTTTCCTTGTTTTAGATGCATATGCTTCAGCCTTGAAATAATAAACAGACATCGGGAGAAGGGTACACAGGTTTAGAGAGAAGATGATTTAGTAACTCAGAAACCTTTGAACAAAAAAGCAGAATTTCCATTAAATTGTCTATTTGTTTTAATTACCTGGTATTCTGGGGCCAAGATGTTTCCAAGTCAAATGACTGCAATGAGTCTTTAAAATCTATATTTAGATAGATAAACAAATAGCGCTGAGCATTGCTGTCGCCTCTGCCTTGTAAGGGATGAGCAAATGGCTTTCAGGAGATGTGCAGCCACTCACTAAGCCTGAGTCAGTGGCTCTGGTGAGCTACCAGTGTAAACGAAAAACGGGGACGAGAACTACCTTTGGGGAAGATCCTGGCATGGAAGAGTTACATAGTTTATGCCCGCACATTTCCAGAAAGAGCAGTAAAAATTGTCTGTACCCCGTGTCCCCCCCGCCCCCAAGTGATGCACGATTTCTTCTTTAAAACATAGAACTAATGAAACTTGAAGGAAAAGTATCTGAATTAATAAGGGCTGTTGGCAGAGGAGGGAGAATGTTTTTGGGCTGCAGCAGAGCAGAAATGAACATAGAGACATTTTGCTAACCAAACAGTGTGGCTAACCTCAGGGGCAGAAGAGTGAGGTGCTACACTTAAAAAATGCATTGTGGAGGTTTTCTTATTTTACGTATTTAGGGACAAGCCCAGCAGGACAACGCTGGTGTGCGGCCAGGAGATTTACTCTGAATTCACACCAGCCCCATGCAGCAGAATTAGCATCGCAGTCTCTGGGGAACAGCTCCCTTTTGGTCAAAGTATTTTACAGATAGGTTGCCAGGAACCAAAATCCAGTGGAAACAGCAGTTCCCAAACTGGGACTCACCCTCTGGGAAAGAAGGGGGGGTACGAGAGGTACTGGCAGGGCTGCAATGAGATGAGCGGCTGTAATCCTGAATGCTGAATGCTGGATGCTGGATGAGTTGGGGACGAAAGAGGGGAGAGAAAGGTCACGAACGGTAGAGTTCACTTGGGAGAGGGGCACGGGAAAAATAGTTTGGGAAATGCTGCGGCAGAAGCCTTTTTTTTTTTCAAATCCCTTCTTTACCATTGTTACTTGCTTGAACAAAAGCAGCCCATGCAAAGACAAAGGCTTTAAACTAAAAGGCCTGACACATATTTCCTGATCTCAGTATCAAATATCTCCTGCGATATTTGCAATTCTTATACCATAAATAGAAATGCTCGAACGCAGAGCTCATTTCCTGGTTTCTCAGAAAATGACATCCTCTTCCTACTTGCCAGTTTCCCACATCTCTCTGTGCTGAGCGCTGGTGGCCTGCCTTTCCTCACCATTGTAGTGGTTGTTCTCTTTTCCAGCAGCCACAGCCTCACATTCGGTAACCTTTGCCCTTCCATTCGACCAGAGCCAAAATGCCACCTTTAGAAAACTAACGTACCAGAGAAAATGGAAGTATGAAGCTGGGCAACCCAACATGCTGTTATCTTACCCCATTTGTCACTGAGGTTTATTTTCTGGAATTCACCTGTGGATTTTAAATTCAGGAAAATTTTTCTAAAGGAACCGGAGCATCTGAAGACTCGGGATCTCCTTACCAGCACAGCTCCCTTTAAAACTGAACCTCTACCAACATGGTAAATTTGAGGCAGAACAAATATTTACTAAAAAATAATAGTACTTTACCTGCAGGCTTCTTTGAAGTCTTCTTGTCATTACTAGAAATTTCATTGAATTATCTTGCTGTCCCCCAAATCAGCTCTCTGCTGACACAAGAGAGCTTCACCTTTTTGATCCTACAAGTGAAGCCATGTGGAAATGATCGAGAGTGACGTCACGAGTTCAGCATTATGATTTAAATTTGGGATCAAGCAGGAGGAGGGGAAAAAAATTACACGCATCCATGATTACTGTGTTTGGGTCATTCAGATGCAGGCATAGAAAAATAAGGTCTTGTCTCAGTGAATATGAAAAGTACTATGGGATTTTTAATAGGAACTATTACTTTTCCTCATACATATATATATACAATTTTGGCTTCTTACCCTGTCTTTCATTGTTCATGTGATTTTTTGATTGCTGCTATCAATATCAGAGGTAACTGTGTTTAGGTGATGCTGAATGTAAATAAGTTTTAGACCTTTTAAAAGGAGAAGCATGTGTTTCCATAAGCTCCAGGCACCTTCTGGCCTCTCAAGTTGAGCACCCAAAGCATGAAACACCCAAACCTGCTGAGTTTAAAACACTCACCCACGATTCTTACTAATTATAGTAAAATTCAGGTAAGTGTCTGGAAAGTGACCTTTTTAGAAAGGACATTTGCATACAGAAAAAGGTTGAACAAGTAAATCAAGGGTCAGAGAAAACAGAATGCAGGGAGAAACTTAAGGAACTCTGTCTTCTTAGTTCATAACAAAGACGACTGAAAGGGAACTGACCAATTTTTGGTCAGGAATCCCCCAGGAAGAAAGCTCCTCAGTCCCGTAGCTGAATTGGGAGCAGTGGTAGACGGTGACGCTGGAGATGAATTGGCAAGGTGCTCCATACGTGTTTTCTGACCCAAAGTAATTCACCACGGGAACTCACTATCAAGAAAATACCATCTCCTCATGTCACAAAGAGCACAAGTGGCCCCTTTTAAGACACTTGCTTTAGCCAGTCTCCAATTGTGCTTTATTCTGTGCGTTTTACTGCACTCAGTTGAGAAGAAGATGGAAAGACTGTTAGTTCACTTCAAATTGTATAAATCTAGAAAGGCCTTGGGGATTTTTTTTTTTTTTTTTTTTNTTTAATCCAGAGGTCATTGGAACGGGAAGCAGAGTTTTCCTGTAAGAGTTTTATGGCAATGTGAGCAGTGAGGGTTGAGGACAGAACAGGGCCTGTGGTAGGGTATGAGAGGACATCCAGAGTCATTATAGCGGGCACAAAATTGACCTGGGATCTACATGGAGAATTCAATTCTTTCAGCTTTCAAGCAAGATAGATGATACATATATTTTCTTAGAGGTAGATATCTTTTGTCACCAACGAATAATGTTCATCTCTAACCTCTGATTCAACACTAAGCTTATGCTAAAAGTCTATAAATATTTCTCTGTATGTGAATACCTAGATTCATGTACAGTCTCTGACTTGTAGTATTCATTAAATCTCCCTTGTACCACACACACACACATGCACACCACCAACAAATGAATGGAGAGACAAGAACTTTCAGCCCCAAGCCTTGTTTCAATGTTGAAGCTTTTCCTTGCTCCGCCAGGGATATTCACGTCAATGTCTTCATAAGGCAAGGACAGCCTTTTCCATGCCTGAAAACACATGCTCAAACTCAGGAAACTCAAACTCGTGCGTGAAGTGGGACAGTATTCATATGTTTTCTCAGAGGGAAAAAGTGGAGTAGTTCTCTATTGTGTAGCACAAGCCTGAGTTCACAAAAGTTCAAGCAAACAAAAAAACCCCACATCAGCCAAAAAGACAAACACATCACAAAATACTAATATGACTTTGGAAGTACCCGTTGTACTAATTCACAGCTGATATTGTTGCTATTGTGGAAAAGCTTTCTCAGTTTTCTGCTATAGAGCACAAGATTTTGCCAACTCCAAAGGTGATTTATAGTTAAGATCCTGGTTCATCCATCTGACTGCTAGTGTTTACTGTCTTCCCCAAGCAGTCCTTTAACTTGAGCATTAAAGAAGAACCTAATCTGAAATGCTGTCTTCATGAAAGCAGTGCTTCCAAATGGAGTCATTTGGGAAGAGTCACACAATAAGCACCAGTTTTCGAAAATAAAGACTTGTATTATGTATGATATATGAAAAATAACATGTGGATATTTGCATTAGTCTCACATTCTAGTAAATATAAAATTGCATCAAATTTATTTTCAGAAGAATTTCATGATTTACAGAAGGAAGATGAGGTTAATAACGATTATAATATTTAGATGATTATCCATATCACCAGTTTTATTTATTTGTTAATTGAATTGATTGTCTTTATAAATTGCTCTCCATGGTGTAAAATGGCAAAGAGCCATTGTTTACCGTGGAGGTGAATATCTGTCCTCATATTGTAAGCACGGCTTTCATATGGTGTTCATATAATTTACTGAGTGAAACTCACTTGAAACTCAGAGTTACTGTCTAAACAAAGACCTGTAGGGGAATCTGTCTAGGAGTTACTGCCCTGAAGGAGAGATGAAACTTCTCCACCAAGGAATTCCCAGGATGAAGGCCGACAACTGGCAGCACAGGCAGCTGCCTTGGGCAGCACCCTACAGGGAGAAACAACAGTGGGTCCACGCTTCGTTTGCCCAGCTCACAGTCCCGCGTAGGAGGGAAAGCTCACCTTCTTCATGGTCTTGGGCTAATACGTCCAATCACTTTCACCATGTGCTTGTCATAATATACTGGATTAGAACTAATTCCCCACTTGTTATTTCAACAACCTTAGATCCAAACAGCAAATGTGGGAAGAGGCTATTTCCAGCAGACAGGGAGAGCAGGTAGCTACAGGCAGCCATAGGGTAGCATTTTAGCAGGCTGCAGCTAAATTGTCACTGCTGAAGGCATTACAAATTCTAGCTATATCCATCTTCCCAGCAAGACATTTGTGATGGTGGACCACAGCTGGGGAGAACACACTGCACATCTCCACTTTCCAGGCACCTCTTGGTACCCTTAGTTAGAGGGTTGGCAACCTGTCAGTCTTCAGGGCCAAAAATTGGCCAGAGGATGAGGTCCCTTATTGTTCTTTGCTAAGCAAATGGAAACCCTTGCCTTGCTCGAGTCGCAGTAACTTTTCTGTGAGCATTTCTGTACATCTTCAGCACAACACAGAGTATATATTGCGTTGGGCTGAAGTTGCTTCTGTGTAGTTGCTTCTGCACAACATGAAGTTTTCTGGAAGTCTAAGTTGAGGGCCATCTTTGCATTGCTTCTAAATCATCACAATGGCACCCAAGTTTCCTTCCTTGCCACCATTTTTCTTCCACATCTACCCTGGCTTTCCTAAGTTTCACAGACCATATGGCTTTGATGGACCCACCCAGTCATAAATCCCACCAGTCCCCAGGCTGTAGCCCCTGAACGTAACGGTTGTGGCAGTTTAATTTGAGCCATATACTTTCTGGGACAGCAATTCCATACTTATTTAAAGCAATCCAGTGAAAAGGAACTCTCTGAACTTAGACACTGACTTCAGTGAGGATTTTGTCTGCGTATGCACACGTATGCACAACAGAACTGAGTTATTAACTGCTGATAAAGGTCTGGCTCTTTGAAATACGTTATGTACTTTGATGTTTTTTTAAGAAGGAAGTTAAAAGAAGTTAAAAGAACATTTAGATTCAATGATCAAGTATTCAAAGACCTTAGTAGTTCTCAAATTAAGGTGTCATTTAATAAGGCATGGGTCACATACAAGTTTAAGACTATAGTTGGGGATATGCAAAAGAGTCCTGAAGTTTCTCAGATTATCGTCATTCTGACTGAAGCCATTGACCTGAGATTTTGCGTGGTTTCAACTGCTTTGGTAACATCTACCTGTTTTTTTTTTCCCATATTTTTTTAAAAAAAAAGAAAATAGGAAAACTGACAACACCTTGAGGTTCCTCAACAGAAGTCTATAGGAGATTTGGGTTCCCAGCTTCTTGAATAAAATGAAGTAAGATATCAGGCCCCTTGTAGACCGGCTATTAAGGGATGGAGAAGAGAAATATACTCTGATGGTTATTTATTTCCTAGTGAGGGATGGAACATTCATAGCTATTCCATTTTAAAAATCACTGTTCTATTTCTAAGCTGTCCCAGTGTCCTTTGACTCCTATAAATCTCATTCATCTACACGCATGTTTTGCATGTTTATTCCCGCCTCTTTCAAAATCCACAGCTTTCTATATAAGTTAGGTTGTTTCTTCTTCCCTCTACTGTTTTATGGCAAACAATATGTTAAATTTATACACAATCTTTTTCCCAGTCTAGTAAATAGCAAGTAATGTCAGGGGAGACCTGTACCTCTCTTAAAGCTCTGGGAAGGTAAATGATCGACCCAGCTGACATGTCAGAGCTGTGTGAGGATGGAGCACGTTCAGCGCACTGGAATTTTTTGCAACTCTGCAATTTTCAAATATATATACTTCAGCCAGTTGTTGATAGATTTTCAGAAGGATGTCAAGGAATAATACATTTTTATTCTGTGTTGCCAAAGTTTTAGTCTCTTATTGGGAATATTCTATTTTGTATAAATAATTAAACATCCAAGCCAAAGCAAGACTGGTTTCATAACCTCAACAGTTCTCGCATTTCTGTGGTCTATTGTTCATATCCCTGTTTCAAATTGGACAGCATAACAATTTTTAATCTGGTGTTCTAGATTTCAGGTAAATGATGTAACCAGCAGGCTTTTCTCAAATTTCCAGGAAAATAATTCCAGGAGATCATTTGTTTGTTCTAATGTCAAACAAGCAAATTTTCATTTCTTGGCCACATATAGCCTTGAAAAGTGTGCCTTCTATAAATAAAACTGGTACAGACTAACATGAATAAGAATAGTTTGAAATAATTCTTATCATTTTACTGGAAGAAACAAACAGTCTTTACTCCTTAAATGTCTGAAGATCTAAATTAAAATCCTTGTTTCACAAATACTTGTATATCTGGGGCTTTAATCTGCTGCTAAGTGTTTTTTTTTAGATTTTTTTTGCACTGCTGCACACATCAAGCTGCAAGTTCATTATAGAAGATGAGTATGCTATATCATAAGACAACAAAACACTATACTACAGCCATCTGTCTTTGTTCCATGATAAACAGGAGGAGGTTTTTAACCAAGACTTTTGTAATTCAAAGGAAATTTTCAGCTGGAAACACAATTAATCTCCTGATGCCTCTGCTGATGACATAGAATAACAGAGGATGACCAGCCTGGCTATTGTTTTGGATATGCACAGATGATATCTGGGATGCTCTGCTAGTTGCCCCATTTCCCCACCTGCATTTAGCCTACTGTGTAAGAGGGAAATCAAGAGCAATGATCACCTGAGAAATGACTGCACTATGTGTGGTGTCATCATCACCATGCACTTTGGGGACAGGCTGACCGAGCTCTTACAACTTCTGGGTTTGTTAGATGACGTGAAGCATGGAAAGAAGCAGGCGTTTGCAAAAGGAACCTACTAGTCCTGCTTAACTTATTTGAGGTGAAACTCTCTAAATGTTGGGGAAGGAAGGAAGGAGATAAAAAGAGAGGGAGAAAATGAATGTTATACCTCCCATATCAGTTTTACCATTTGTTTCATAAAAAGATGTTAAAGCATGTCACCTAATTTTACAATTTGTGTACCACAGATTCTTTGGGGAAAACAGTGCGAAACCTAGAAGCTTTGGGGAATAATATAGCATAAGCTGGAGAAAAGTGTGTGTGTTTATGCTGTGTTTTGTAACTGACCACTAATTCCCTAAATTAGTTTGTAGTTAACTCTCTCTTTGTGTAAGTGTGTAATGGGCTGCTGAGTCAAGTATTTTACTGACTTCAATTTGTGATAAGTATGCTAGTCAAATACTGTGGTGATGTGCATTAAATGAGTTGCAAAGCAACGATTGAGTTATGCCGTCTTCCCAATGGAGAGGTAATAAAAAACTTTATACCTTACAAACCATCATAACTCTGTATATGCCACATGAAATAAGGTATTAAAATGTTTTAGAGAGCTTTAAAAATTTTATTGGTACTTTTTTGGTATTTCTCTACCTATAAAGCTGGACTTCCTTAATTAGTAAAGACCTAGGCTCAAGGAAAAAAAATAAAATATCTGGGAAATATTGGAACCTTTAAATTTTAAGTACTCCAGCTACAGTAGGTTTTGGTGTCATAGAGTTAATGAAGTATGCTTAGACTAACTGGTCGTCCATCCTAGGCAGAACATTCATACAGATTAGTCAGTACATTCATTCAAGGCTTCTGATTTAATTTCAAAGAGAGTTAAGTTCTTGGTTTGGAGGAATTATTTTATTCTTTCCAGGATCTTGCTGCTCATTAAGAGATCACTACACGCAGAGGAGTCGTTAGCTATTCTATACATCACAACAGTATCCAGTCAAAGTGTTCCTAGCTGCAGATGGATGGGTCAGCAACACTCTTCTCAGAAAAAATTTCTCACAAAAGGAAGCAGTTGGACATTCCAACTAATTTAAAACTCACTAAGGAGCATATGAATCCTAGGTCCCAGAAAAATCAGGCAGTCATATTTTTTGCAAATGCTGGCTTCCCCTCCTCTGGTAGTCTGTCTGATGGACATGTGCCTGAACAGAGCATTCGAGCCCTGCACACTTCCAAATGAGGCCTAGAGCCATAGATGTCTGTGATGATCTGCAGTTTAACCCTTTCTTGCAGTTGAATTTTTCTGCCTTGACAAGTACCCAACTTGCAGTTTCTTAAGTTGTAGCAGGGACTTAGTTATGCTTACCCTAATGCACAAAATTTATGATCCTGGAGAACTGCATAAAACTGCTTTGGCTTTTACAGGTACATGAGTGTGAGCGAGGAGAGGGCACACAGCAGTGCCAGCCCCCGCTGAGGGGCTGCTGCTGACTGGGGTGAGGCTGTTGAATAATAGGGAAAGCTATAGGGCCAGCTCACCCTGTCATACCCTAACCCCACTGGAGCCTTTTTGTAGAAGCTTCTCTTGGCTCTGACCCCCAAAAGTTGGGTCTTCACTGTGTTTTTTTCACATATTGATGATACGGTTTACATTACTGTCCCATAATGATGTTTTACCCCTATGAGTTTAAAAGAATTTATCTTCTTCCTCTCTTCACTAAATCAGCTAGCTGCCATGCTCTCAGGAACAGCTACTCAGTTTCCTCTTTCCTTCTGCCTCTAGGTTATCTTCTTTAGCTAAAACACATAGGCAAATTCAGGTGAATGGGAAAAAGCGCAGGGCACCCTTTCTGCTTCCCTCTGCAGGGAGCAGCAGGTGACCTCTCACAGCTGCCTCTGCACCTATTCCTCATCCATTTTTTGGGCTGAGATATTACGGAGACTCTGAAGTGTCACCCAGGTTTCCCAACAGTGTGACATCCGAAAGGCACCCAGGCAAACACTGAGGACAATTTCTTGCTTAGGATATCACTGCAGTGCAAACTACCCCAGGAAAAGCTACTAGGACAGTGGGAGCAGGACTTTAAACAGGCTCGTCAGAGGCTACATCTGCACTACAGCTGGAGGTTCGACTGCAGAATACCAAATAGGTTTAAAGTCACTGGTGAGAGGGGGATGGTACTTACCGTAGCAATGAGACACCAGCACTTGGCCTATTTAGTTGCTCTCAGCAATGCTCCACTGTTACCGGGACCTGAGATTAGCTCTAATATATGTATGTACCTCTGATTGCAATGTGGACAGTAAGTAAATGGCAGGACCTAAGAGTGGTTTAGCTCTCTGCGTATCTCTGTAGGAAAGCGGAATCAGCAAGTTTCTGTGGAGATTATGGCAGAAGCTAGTTGATTTTCCACCCACTAGATCTATGGAGAAGGATCTTTAGCCTGATTTACCTGCAACTGTCAAATTTAACCCTTAAGATCCCACAGTATTTCACCAATGCATGTAAGTCTTGCAGATCTTGGCAAGAAACACCACGCGATCCCTTTGTGCGTAACTGGTGGTCTAAGCAAAGCATTTTTAATAGTGACTGAAATACTGATATGTATTTTTAAGATTTGGTGACTAGACCATAAGGATGTCAGTATAATCCCTCTATCTGGGACTTCACACTTCAGTTGCTGCTTATCCAATACACATTTGTGGGACGTAAATATGATTTGAACATCTGCATCACACTTGTGGACTATTAGCTGGACACTTACACTTTTCCGTATGCAGTTGATAAGTTTTCTCCTGCAGCCTCTTCCAGGGACCATCCTTAAGTCAGGAGGTGAAAAGAAGAATACGATAGCTTCAAAAAGATTTAGGAATGGCTGCCTTAGTCCATAGCATAGCAAGAAGAAGTGTACCATACAATTATTTAAAAACAGAAATATCCCTCATTCAAATAAACACCCACATCCTGTCTGCAGGATGAATCAAAATTTCCTTTTGCTTTGTCCTAGATCCAAATTACTCATCTTCTTGACAAAAGAGATGTTATTATTAAAGTACAACCATTCCCAACACAGTGGCAGATTTTCTAAGAGGCTCTTTTTCCAGGTCATTGAAGCTGGGCAAAGCGTTCTCTGGTGGTACTTCTCTGCCTTCAGCGCATGTTCCAGCTGTGGTTTCACGCACTAAGCTGGCATCACCTCCTGCTTGCTCTCCTTTGACTCACTGCTTCCACTGTCTGTCCCTCTGCCTCATTCCTTCCTCATCTCTTGCCTTCCTCCCACACTTGCCTTGTGGCAGAGTCTGTTAGCTGAGAGATTTAACTCACCAAAACCAGAAGAGAATTGCCCATGCTTTTGCTCCCTTTCCCATCAGCGTGAGGAGTTGAGCTGGCTCATGGAAGGGGCTGCCAAAATGAAGTGGTGGGAGAACATGGCAGGGAGTGGCAAAGAGGGAGATTTGCAAAGGGGGAGCAAGACCTTCCTCCTTGGTAGTGGCGAGAAGTTTTGACCTAACTTCATCCGTTCAGGTCTGTCTCGGTCAGATGCAGCAACCATGATGGAATCACGTCCCTGCTGGATTTTGCATACCTTATGCTCCAACTCATTAACCAAGACAAGATTGCAGTTTCAACAAGTAGCTGCTAACTATAGCTACTCTCTGAGTGCCCAGGAGGCAACAAAATTTCCTTCTTTCAGTTTTCCCTCTGGAGTTATTAAGTATTTCACAGTGG
Organism: Ibidorhyncha struthersii; assembly: GCA_013398815.1. Lineage (NCBI taxonomy): Eukaryota > Metazoa > Chordata > Aves > Charadriiformes > Charadriidae > Ibidorhyncha > Ibidorhyncha struthersii. The sequence continues at coordinate 16,143 of VZSZ01002194.1, forward strand.
CTCCATGGAGTAATAATAGTACCTAGACGAAACATCATAGATTTTTAAGTGCACACCTGAGAGCAATTATGTCAACCTTCCATTCTAAGTCTCCTCAACATGCCAAGCCTTTCTAGCTGCTTTGCTGTCAGCTGCCAGTATCACAGGCAGCTAACAGAATCATAGGCATCACATAGCATGTGATGAACTTACCATTACCACCCATTTTTCACTCTGGAAATTTGAAATGACCACCATCATTATTCAACATCATTTGGGAAGCCAGTGCACTGTAAACTTAAGTAATTAACCGAATCTGTGGTAAAACAGGAAATCTAAGCCTGTGTCATCTAAAATATAACTGCAGAAGTGCAGAGGGCAAAAGATAGCAGATTACAAGGCATATATTCATAAATTCCAAACCTAAACCTAAGCCATAGTTATCCTTGCTCTTGCAAAATATAAACCAAGAATAATTATCCTTTTTGTTATCTTCCTTGGAAGCTATGAGGTACTTTGAGAAAGACAGTAGTGAACTAAATGAAATAGTTATTCCGCTTAAAATGCACCATATCGTGCCACATATACTTCCTGGGAGAAAATCCCAAATGGAGAAAAATTAATTTTGAAATCTTTTCTAGTGGGTTTTCTTAAAGGAGTGTAAAAAGATTGCCACTTATTGATTCTCAGTTGTAAAAACATGATCCGTTAAAGTTTGATAGTCAGCTGCAAAGTGACTTTAGTCCTTTTTGGGTAGCCTGGCAGTCCATAAATAGGATGCATGCTTAGACACCCCAGGTATCCTCTGATTCTGTCTAAAGGACCCATTTCATGCAAGATTGCCTTTCCTACGCTAGACAAACTTACTGTCTTTCCTCAGCTGAGAGTTCTGGTTTTCAAGGCCGTTGGATATTTGGAGTTCCTGTTGACATCTCCGGTTCTTCAGCTCGTCACCACATCTTACTCCCATTGTGGAGCTGTCAGAATGGCTCTGACCTTCTGTCGAGTAACTCAGAGGAACCACAGGCTAAGTGGGTAGCACTGACAGATATGCATTGATGTGGATATCACTGGCAAAGTTAAGAACTATTTTTGGCTTTTCATTTTTAATATCCACAAATCAGCAAGAAGTGAACTGGAAAGAGAATAGCCTTCTCCAGTAACATTAAGAGGTTATACTCCTTAAAACGTTTTCTTTTTTGGAAATGTGAGTACAGGAAGTTGGATGACTTGGATCATAATACCCCATAGGTTAGCTCAAAGTTGAGAGCATCAGTAAAACCATTGTCCATTAAAACCAAGTGCTTTCTTGCTTTTTTTTTTGGCATCTGTCCTACAATAAAGTACCTTACCTTAAAATAATTTCCCTTTTACTCATGGGGACCACCACACTGGCTGGCAGGGTGGAGTCACTCAGCAGGAGAGAAAGCAGTACTGAAGCCTATGGCCAGCTTAAGCATATTTGTATATTTGCATACTTAGACAGAGAAAGGAATGGAAAGCATTCCCCCGCTCCCCCCTTTTTGTTGGCTGTCATTTTGAGCATGGATAGAGGTAGGATGAGGTTAAAAGTTCAGGACAGAGAGAGAACACAGAACAACATCCTATGCACTCGCTCTAACTGCAACGAGGGACTTAAAACCCTTCCCACGTATTGCCATACACAGTACTCACCGCAAGTAGTCACCTATACTGTCTGGCTGCGAATACAGTCCATGTCTCAGCCAGGAGCGGAGTAGGACAGTCCCAAGCCGGGGCAGGCGACTGTGTTTTCAGCACGCTTTGCTGGATGGATGAGACCTGGCATTTCCAATTAGGGCACTCACACAATGCAGCGGCCAGGCTGTGGCATTGCCATGCAGCCCAGCTCCTCGGCGCAGGCTCCCTCCCGCAGCCCCGCTCCGCCGGCATGGCAGCTGCAAGGTAAGGATCGTGCTCTCTGCCCTATATTTGGGTGCAATAACCATGAGAAAATTTATATGTATTTTCTGTACGTGCTCCCCTCCTCACAGGGAAGAGCAGATAGGGATTTTTGTACAGCACCATACTGAAAGGATGAGGAAGGACTGCTGGTTTCTCCCAGGCTTGTGAGCTGCCATCAGAAAGCAACACTTCAAAATGGAAGGGGCAAGTAAGACCCAATCAGCCGACAGCAAGCAGACTGCCCCAGGGAGGCCCTGAGATGCCTGCCTGGAGAGGCGTCAGGCATTTGACAGTGCTTGTAGTGGAAAAGGGATCTGCTTTTATTTTCTTTCGGGTAAACTCATCCTTTATTCTGATATGGCCAGAGCAGATTTAATAACGTTCATAAAAAAAATGACAAATGATTCATGCAGCAAATTTTGTTTGTGGCTGAACGACATTGAAACACAGGATTAGACAGATTAGCTTGCCCCAGATTTGCTAGCCTTGAGTTTTCTAAGGTTAGAAATAAAACAATTAGCATACATCAGCAGCATGGCAGGCCAGAGCATAGACTGTATATTCCTGAGTTTCACCATTCTTATTTCCAACAGCACAAACAATAACCCCAGACACCCTTGCCTTTTATTTCTGCTTAATCTGTATGGGAGGGAATAATTTTTGATTGCAGTTGTTGTTGGGGATTTGTGTAGTATTATAATTCACTGGCTGAATCTTGTCCTTGTCTCAAAACTTTCCACAGTAGTATGTAGCTACTGCCATTCAAAGCCTTCTTGCAGCTATCAAGAAAACTGCTCTGCGCTCATGAATATCACCAACTTTGTGGATAACTGTGAGGAGTCTCACATTCTAGAGAAATCTTAAAAATAATTTGATCAGTTTCATCTCCAGCTCCCCACCTCCAACCTGCCATATTTTAGTGGGTATTTTATCTGTTACGCTCCTCTCCGACTTCTTTACCACAGTAGGAAATCTGCCAGCATTTTTTTTGGTCAATATTATCGAGGTTTTAGTTCATTGATAAGAGGAGATTTGCTGTACTGAAATAACAACAGAAAGCTTCTAACAGGTGCTGTGATAATTGTTCCTTCTAGCAAAGATCTAATTCATATGATAATCTGTCATTTCATCCTAACTGATTTTTAATGCTATATTGATCTCAGCTTCCATAATTGGGCTCTTCAAATAGTTAATTTTCTTCTTCTCAGACAAAGGGGAATTGCAGGTTTTGTTTCTTTCAGCATTTTTTAGTATCTGGTATATGGTGTCATGGAATTAAATTGTGTATAACTTTTTTTTTTTTTAAAGCAGAATTTACATTTCTGGAGCCTAAATAAAATATAGTCAACTTGCATTTGGTCTTGAAATTGTTACGTAAGCAAAGATTTCTTACTTGAGAAAAGAAATTATAACTAACGAAATTCAAGGGTCGTAATTTGCCTATCTTTAAAAAGAAATGATTTGATTACTTACACAAAGGGTGTCACTCCTCATAATATCTCAGCCAGAAAAAAAAAAAAAAGATGAAGAATTATCAATAAAGAAAAAGAAAAGAGAGGTGCTTGCAGGCTTTTGTGAGTATCTTTCTGAACTGTTGTATTCTAACCTATATAAATCAGCAGCCACAGATGCAGTAGCTAATCTAACAAAGACGTGTGGTGCTCTGTGACCCTCATCATCCCTGTGCATCTGAAAACAGAACTCAGAACTATAAGGTTACTGCGAATGTGGAAAATGGCAGGCGGTCAGCTCTTGCACCACACTTAGCAAAATCATAAGGATAATCGAAAAGAAAAGTAAAAACATGGAACCAGTTCTTTGCACAGGGATGGGGGAGAGGGAAGAATTTTAGGTCATCTAACAGCTAATGTAAACTACTGGGTGGATTCCTTCCAGAGCTAAGCTTGTGATTACATTAATCATATGCACTAGAATTAATGCTATACATTACACTTCCAGGATTTCAATAGCGGGTTAGAGCTAGAAAGGAGGGAAACAGTCCCCAATATTGGGCACACCATTAATGGAAGTAAAGAACAGGAAAATAATTGCTGAAACAGCTAGTTGGCTGAATACTGAGGAAATAGTGAGTGAGCAATTATCAGTTTATAATCGATGTGACCATTACCCTCTTTTATAGTCTCCTTTTGAGCACATCTTTTGCACCTGGCACTTCAGGGAAACAGCAGCTGAAAGAGGACTCTGTAACATGTCCTTAATAGACTGCTCCCCTGCCTTCAGGAGCAAGTGGCCGTTTCAATGGCTGCAGATGTTAATGTAAGAATGGACACCGCTAGGTACCATTCTCTAGTCGGAATGCCGGAGTCCTTGTAGTCAACAGCTTGAGCTCTTTAATTCATGATACAGTCTTTATGCTAAAAGGTGTCAAGGAAACACTGATAGCTTCTGCTTCTGATGTTCCCAGCAGACTGTGTAAATGATGTGCTGGTTTAGAAGGCCACAGAGATGTCCTATATTTATTTACAGTGACGGCCTTCATTGTATTTTTCTGATGCCGTCTGCCTAACTCGATATGCGTGTCAGCTGTGTAGCTTACTGAATTCTGAACACAGGAAAAAAACCCAACTATGTTATAACTGGTTCTCATTAAGCTGCTAAATGGAATACTAAAAGGTAGCTTAAATTCAGGTGCGTTTAATAAAGCTGTATTTGAATTGGCACACATACGTGTCCCATGTGTTTTTCAGTTTGCTAGTGTTGCAAGTTTATCATCTGTATTACCTATGCTTAAACATTACTTCACTCCAATAAAAACAGGCATCATTTACAATTTCTATCAAACATTGCTAACTAAGTCCATGACCAGATTCATTAGCTAACTGTTTGAGGCAGCGTAACACAGCGTTGAATTTACTGTATCTTGGAAGCTGATTTATGCCTTTAGATTAGATATGGGCTTGGAGGATTAAAAAACCCCACAACAACACCGGGGCATGAAGAGGGGATTTTCTGTATAAGATACGTTTTCAGTTTGAACAGAATTATACAGAGCACTCATTCACCACAGTTCACTTTCCTTGTTAAATTTGCAGAAGTCCCAGAAAATAAGTCACAGGGAGGAGTTTCATCTGTGCAATTACATAAAAACTCCACATTGAAGAAAACTGTGTGATGGGACCTGTTGTGGGAAAGAGTGTTTTTCTGTTTCTTCACCAAAATTTCTTTGGGGGGAGAGAGAGCACAGGGACCTCTGCAGCAAGCCTCTCCTGAAGGCTCACTTCCCAGCCCCGGAGCGGGGCTGACACCCTTCCGGGTCTGGCCGCTTCTGTCTCTTCAGATCTGCTGTTATGACTCAGGCAAGGGCAAGTCCCGACTCCAACACAGATCCCAAAACAGTTCGGTATCCCAGCAAGACTCTGTAATACACATTCGTAGCCAGACTGCCAAAACTAACCTTGGCCATAGGAATTTGGTGTCCTTGCAACTCTGGAGACATTGCATTCCTCAGATTTGTTGAAATATGAATAGCAGTTTTACAGATTTGCGTCAAACCTCCTTTCACATTCACAGTCATAGAAGCTACTCCTCTGATTTGGGACTCCGCAATACTTCCATAGTGCTTTGTTTGGTTGCTTACATGGAAACACAACAGTAGGAAACTATTTTATGTAATTTAGCAGTGAGAAAAAGAGCAAAGGAGCCAGCATTGTGTGATCATCCAGCTTTCTGGACCACCGTCAGGTAGTGCCTAGAATAAAATTTGTTCATCACTGATTTAGAGCAGCACCAAACTGCAACAGGTTCCTACCTTTCCTTTTTCAGATTATGAAGCTGAAATAACTTATTAGAAAAAAGAATATGAATTTTAATTAGTAATCATGCCCATGGTAAGATAAATATATGCTTGCAAAGGCTTCAGCAGATGTTTTTCATTGTAATGGCTGAGATCCAGAATCTTTTTACATTCTTATTTTCTTTCCTCAAAATGAAATAAGACCAGAGGTCACTCTATTTTTTTTTTTTTTTTGTGTGTGTGTATGAAGAAAGTGGACACACGTAGAAAAAAAAGAGCCCTCTAAATAGGAAAAAATAAATCAGAAGTACCGCAAACCAGAATAAACTCAGATTTTCTGAGTGATGCAGACATTTGGAAATAAAAGCCATCTGAAACGGTAATTTAAAAAACACCACAATTTCTTTTGAAGTGAGATTTCTCAATGAGGAAAGCAACTTCTTTGGCTCAAGGAAGGTGCGGTGGCACCACGAAGCTCATGCAACTTTCCCAAATATTTCAGACACCCATATAATCTCATCCAAACCAAAAAGGAAAACATAAAACAAGATATTTGACTCACAAACTAGCCACTAAAATGTCAACTGGTTGCAGAGTGCTCCCACCTGCCAAGGCTGAAATCTAGGACAGAGATCCCAGAGGGGTCAAAATCCTGTAATCCCTACTCAGACCAAAGTCCTATTAACTCTAAAACTTCTCTAAAAAGGAATGAAAGTACCTGTTTTATACAATGAGACTGGAGTTAAACATTTTTTATTGAAACAACATGCTTGTGGAAGGTGCCAGGCTGCTAGTCCCAGAAAACAGAAGGCAGCTATAGCTGAGGCAGAAGTAGGACTTGCTTGTTCATCAACCTGCCGTGACCTGTGGCCAGGACAAAGAGTTTAGTCTCCCCGCCTTGGCTTGGGACCTTTCATAGCCAGCAAGGGTGCTAATTAGAGTCAACTGTGGTGTTGACACACATGTACCGGGAACTAGAAGGAGACCAACCTCATTTTGACAACAACATCGCACGGAAAGAAGTTTTGGTCGGTTTGGTTTAAGGGCTTGATTAGAATTTGAACTAGTAATTTCCAAGGGATAGGTGCTGTATCCACTGCTGGTCCTCTAACCCAGCCAGCTGCATACAGGATCAAATTTATATAACAGTCCAGACTCAGCAGTGACATAAATAAGGGTATAAATTTCATGCCAAGTGTAAATGAGTAATAAAGTAGTTACAAAGTAGTATGCCTGTACGCTGATTTGGCATTCCATGTGTGTGCAGAAGCAATTTGGTATGCTATGGGGACAAAATTCAGCCCTGGCATAAATCAATGGAACTCACAGCTATTGAACACCAGAACTGAAATAGGACTCAAAAGCATTTTAGACGGTGTAGGAATTAGTGATGGGAGGGGTATGTGAAGGGAGTATGGATGGGGAACAGCACAGAAGGAGAAAAGAGCAGGAAAGAAGCAAGGAGAGAGGAGGGTAGAAGGTGAACAGGACCTTCTCTGTTCTTTTTACTGTTCCTTTTCTTCAATTGGAACTTGACTTTTCTTTTTTTTTTTCAATCCAAACTGTGCGATAAATTGGGGAACAGCTTGGAAACACTTAAAAGCCTTTTAATGATCAGTTACACCTGATGAGTAACAATCATTCAGGTCAGTTCTGAACGAGGTCCAGAGACCTGCGGAATTTCCATCTGCTCTCTGCAAACAGCTTCAGGGGAATTTGGCCGCCGAATATACTTGAATCCATAGTGTTATAGTCGAGATGAACTGAGCCCAACGTATACAGTTTTCTAGACCTAGTTTCCCGCAGCAAACAGACCCTGAGTGATAAAACTACAGTAATACAAACTCCCAGACACACGGAATGAAGGATACTGCAAATCTGGGTGAAAACAGTGAACCACTAAGATGTAAGACTGGTAGCTGAAAGCAGGCATGGTTTTACCAGGTGGCTAAGGCAGTTCAGTTGTGACTCATTTTATCAGGCACACTTGCATCACAAAAAGCGAAGGAGAGCTGCTTGTCTCTGCCGCTCCCCTATATAAACCGAAGCATTCCTTGCAGTGTTTATTATTGCGCTGTGCAAGCCTAGAGGAGACCAGCAAACAATGGTATACGGTATTGCCTAACAGGTTCCAGATTATCCAAATAGTTTGTAAGTGGGCATGAGGGAGCAATGCAGAAGTTCTGCAAATTGTCACCATACATTTCAGACATTTATAAGCTCTCAGGTGTTGATCACAGTGGTTTATTTATATACTATGTGCGCAGTGCTAAGGTCCTCAGGACTAACAGGGAACAGAAGGCAGCTTTCTGTTATTTTTTGGTTAGATTTTTTTCAGACTGAGCACTTGCTACCAGTTTTAGACAGCAGGTTTTGATATTTTAGTAAAAACTTATACTGATGTCACTGTTGCAACTTCCGTTACGCAAAGCTCTACAGACATTATAGGTATGAGCATTTGTCTCATCATTATGTATAAATGCACTTGGATTATCAAAATACTCTCTGATACATTTTCTGAGGCTTCCCAGAACAGGAAACAATAAAATTCAGGATAAGGTATGGGTATGTGAAAACTCCACTGTCAGCAAGCTGTACGATTTCACTACATCTATTTTGTGCATATCGCCTGCATTTTGTTACCAAACCCAGTAGAATCTGCTTAACTGTATTCAAATCACATTTAGATTAAGTGGCACAGTTTCTCAAAATATTTCTTTACCACATACTGAAAGGATGCTTATAATTGGTGTGGTAAGTATAAATTTATTACAATTATTCACCTATTTGATCAACATTCACCCACATACTGTCACTTCTTGCTGGAAGTTTCATCCACATATACTTGGAGAAACACATTTAAAACCACAAAATAGTGTCGTGTTTTGCTCCAGTGCAAAAGCTCTTTTCTTCTGCACTACTGTAGCAAATTGTAGAATAAATAAAAATTGCTCTTGGATTCTTAAAAATGCTCAGGCATAGGCTTCCAAAGGCTATCAGAAACATAAACAAAGACACTTCACAGCACATCACCGTCACCCGTCAAAACATTGGTTGCTGAGAATTATGAATACTTCCATAGCAACAGGTAAAAATTAATAACAGAGAGTGAAATGACAATAAATACTTTCCCACTGGTATACAGACCTTTAAGTATTTTTTTCGGATCCTTCCCTCAGAACAGAGAGGACAGAAACTTCAGGGGAAGCTCATCTCTCTTGTGGACTACACTTACCAGAATCAGGTTGATGAGGTTGCCTTTGATTAAACTCAGGACATTTCAAAGCCAGCTTCGCATAACATCCAGTGTATCTAGCTCCTGGCTAGGCTCCATCAGAGGGCAAAGGCTGGGTTAAATGGTAGGTTATTTAACCACCTGCTTGAATTATACAGAGCTAGGTTAAAACATGCACTACAGAAACCACAAGCTTTTAGTTCATTAGAGCCTGGGGCAACTCTTACGCACAAGCACACACTAAAGCACGAGCATTGTCACAGCCGGCCTAGGAAATGTTGCAGAGCTGCCTTGACTCCCAGAAGGCTCCATACATCCTTGACCTTTCTGCCATCAAGCAATCTAACCAGTCACACCGATTCGCAGAGCCAGAGGTAATTGGGACGAGAGAAGGATCCCACAGGATCCCTGACTGGCTCAGTTCTGCATAGCATAAGTTCTTCTGTGCAAGAGCAGACATGGCTTCCCCGCCAGTCTCACAGGTGGCATTAAAGTTTAGTCATAATGGGGAACAGGGGATAAGAAGAAATTGACTGACATATAATTATGTTAGTCGTGGCACCCGTGCACTTCATTCAAGATTGAAGCTCAGCAGCTGTATAAATTAGGTGTTTGAAAAGAGAAGAATTTGGTGAATAACCTTGAATCTACTGTCCTTAAGCAAACAGAGAGTTACTTATCAGAGACACACTATCATTTATTGGAGAATATCATAAAAAGGTGAAAACTCAATATTTTAAAGCCTGTGTACAGCATCTTCATAAAATATTCTGCCAGTCATGCAGCAAAGTTCAAGCATCCTCTTTAGATCAGGCTGGATTTACCCAAGGCTAACAGTTGGTTCATTTTCCTTCACCAAACAAATTTATGCACTACGGCTGTCTGGAAGCAACTCCCTGGGTCATCAACGTAGCCACCTGCTCACAGGTCATGAAATTCCTTCATATACACACTGTCCCTAAAATCAGAAATATTTTTCCCCTCTGCCCATCTCTCCCCACCTTACTCAGATTTAAAGTTTGTTCCAGAAGCTGACTGCTCAGGTTTACACCAGACCTGTCCGTACCTGGCAGAGTGCAGTTAAAGAGTGTATGTAACAGAGATAGTTCGACTTTAGAGCACATAAAGTTATGTCACTGGCAATTGGAACACATCAGATAAGACAGCCCAACTGTTTGAAAATGGTGAAAATCCTTTTTTTGCTACCGTCTCACACAGTATCCTTGTGAAGATCACAGGACAGATGAAATGCAGTACCCAGTTTTACATTACCTCAGTGGAGCATATTTTGTCGAAGTCTCCCAGGAATCCCTGACTTAGTTTCCCAGGAGCAATCAGTAGCATGTTCCAGAGAAAATCTTCTTATCTGCTCCTGGCTAGCTAACATCAAGCTGAGGAACAGATGGTATGATCCTTTAGGAAAATGGAGATAGATGGGCTGAGACGAATTAGACCATTGGGATCTATTTATCTGATGAGAAATGAATCCCTGAGCTGGCATCGCCTTTTCCTAAGGTGGGAGCGGCAGCAGCAGATGTGAAGATGAGCAGGTGAGACAGCAAGACCAGAAGGCACCTGCTGCTTAGATATACATCTCTTTTACAGCAAGCTTGTAAGATGCTGGCCTGCTGTCCAGCTGAAATTAGCACCTTCTCAAGGTTTAGCTATCAAAGCAAGAAGCTAGGTAAGATGGGGCGATGCTGACAGAAGAGGGAGAAGTCTTCTGTTAGAGTACCTTTCCAGGGATTATCCACTAACAGGGTTTTGTTAATCTTTTTTGGATTCTTGCCTGTAGCCAGAGCAACTGAGAAATCACCGCTTTCTCCTGTGACCAGGCAAAATGCTGTTCAGTCTTTGTTAATAAAGGTCTGCCAAAAGGCTTTATGATTTGATTATTTCAGTTCCTACTGAAAAAGCTCCAGTGAAAAGCCTCCCTGAACAAGCTGCAGTGAATAAAGAAGTAACAGTCTGGCTGAGGTGTTCCCATAATCATCTTCACCCTCTGAAGCGCCTGTTCAAGAGGTCTTCAGAGACCTCTGCAGAACTGGTCCTTAGGACCCGTTGTAGGTATTTGTTATACAGAGAGGCTCCTCAGGCAGCTCCTGTCCCTTTGTCCAGCCGAGGCAGAGAATACATGGGTACGGGATCAGATCGTGGAGGCTGCACGACAGCTGAGTCCTTCGGAACTAAGTAGAGCGTTGTGCCAGCAAAGCCTCTGCCGGCCCATGAAGCGACAAGTGCGTGTGGGCTTGGGACTGCTGTTTTGTCAGAAACCCCTTGCTTTTGCATTCATATGGATTTAGCTGTGCCCATGAGAAGGGTGGCTGGAGGGGCCCGCTGGATCAGGCCCTGTCCCCTTTGCTCTGGGAACTTTCCCCTTCTGCCTGCCTAGCTGGGTAAATAGGGAAGGAAAATGCAGGGGCAGAGGCAGGTTTCCCCCAAACGTTCTTACTCCTCTCCCCATTTCTATGGAGAACTAAAACAATTAGAAAAAAAAATAAAAAGAGGAAAAAAAAAAAGGAGAAAAAAAGCAGTTGTCTTCTCCCCGCAGCAGGAATCACAGTGTGAACAGCCACTGAGTGACAGAGTAAGAGTAGGAGGTTGGGCTTAGCTGCCTTTATTCCTCAGTGCATGTGGCTCACAACAAAGGCCATATGCCCTGATCCTAGACATCTAGTCTTTTAAGCAGTCTTCAGCATGCAAGTAGCTCTATTAAGCGTTATTAATTATTACAGCATATGGCTGTAAAGTTAAAAAATGAGAAAAATCTTATCAGTTCCTTTAATTAAAATAGCTATACAGCTAACCTCTTAGACAATATCTGTAGACAGGAAGAAAAGATAAATTAATAGTCTTTTTTTGGTGGGTGAGTTATTTGCAAGGCACTCCTGATTTCTACACAAGCACTCATTCTTCATAGAGACTGAAAAAAAAAGTTTAGAATAATACCTGCCAAACTATGAGGTTATCTGTGAATCGTTCATTTTGACCATTCACTATCTATGACATGTAATTTGTCCCATGAAATATTTTGTGCTATCTCAATGGGTGAGATAGTTTTATACAAGAAAAACAGCTGAAGAAGGCTAGGACAGGTTTGTGAATGCCACCAAGCGAACCGCTATTCAACAAAAGACATGAGACAGATTCTGCTCCTATTACTCTCGTATTTCTAAGGGACTATTCAATGTAAGATTGATCAAGTTGTCAGTTACAAATGACATCAAACAAAAACCTGTGTGGCTTATTGATGAGTTTATTTGCAATGCTGTGTTTTCTGTTCTTTACTCTTGCTGAAAACCAAAGCATGTTGAATTTTCTTGGCATAATGAAGCTGATTTTTTATCTGCCATATTCTGGTACTGAGCAATTTTATATACATTACATATAAAGCTCTAAGGCATAGTTCTTTTCTCATTTTTCCTTCTCAAAACCAGTGAAGTCTGCATACTTAGAATTCATTTATGTCACTGAGCAACAGAAATGTCTGATGGGATCTTTTCCATTTAAAAAAAAAGATAGTGGCTCAAGAAACAAACTCTTGACAGAGAAAAGACATTTTATTCCATATATATACATTTTGGCACAGGCAGCCCAGTTGATTAACAAAATCAGTTGTTTAAAATATTAATCTTACTAGTAAAAATAAAGGAAACTATTACTTCTTATCCTTGCACTTTAAGAAAACTGCTCACTTTAATACAAGAAGACAGAGACCTGAACATTTCGTGATAAAAAAGCAAGCCCTATTTTGAAATGTGCCTCAAATTTTGGAAAGAAAATACAGCTGGGCCCTCTTCAGTCTAGTCTGTTAACTAACCTCATCAGGTTGAAATCCAGCCCTTTCCTATAAGCACCAGGCTTTTGTAGTGTTTTCTCGACCCAGTCAGCCCCAGCTCACTAAGTGCTTGCATATGCATAAACAGAACAAGGCATCCTTCCCGTCTGCCCCCTGAAAGCCTCAAACGCTGAAGTAAAAGGGGAACCTTTTAAGCAGGGTTTTAATTAGCACCCATTGTTCCTTGGCTGGCAGGACAGGCAGAAAAGCCCAGTGATTTGAAAACTGCCGTCACAGTGGGAATCTAACTTTGCAATTGAATCAATCTGCAAACTCCACAGGACTTGTACACTGAAAATAAAAAAAGAGGGAGTAGACCAGGGCATTAATTATAGCAGTGTACTCATACTACTACATTTAAGGATCTGTGAGCATTTCTCTTGTATATTTTTAAGAGGAAAATAGAATCATATAAATCTACTAGAGAATGAGACCTGGTCATACAAGTCTAAACATAAAAGTGAAATTCAGCATTAAGTCTACCACTTGATCTTTAACTTGTAGCATCTGTACTACAGATGGTTATTTTTGAAGATGTCTGAAATGGCTAACTGGGAAAAAGGGATTTCAGGAGGAGGATATTCTTTGGCTTTAGTGGGCTTGGTATATAATAAGCAGGGGTTTAGGTTTAACAGAAATTTCTCCGCCTTCAGTGGAGAGGTGCGTGTGTGATGATGCATGACATGATGCAGCTGTTTCAAGAAAACCAGGCTCCAAACCTGAATACCTCAGATATGAACTTGTACTGGAGGCTATCTTTTCAAATTTGACCAGGTAAAACCTGACTGACTCTTTTGTGGCTCTGCACCAGCCCAGGCAGGGCACACCCCCAGTCATTCTGGCTACCCTTGTGGCAGGCAGAGCAATTCACCCCATCATAGCAGCTAGTTATTTCTGCAGAGAGCTTCTCCCTGCCTTTTCAGGGACCAAACAGAAGTATATCTTTGACTCTTACTTAAAAAAAAAGGAAAATAAGCAAGACCAGTGAAAGCAAATTATACTCAAGCTCATTTATCAGTACCATCTATCTTATAGCTACACGGAGCATGCAAAGATTTCTATCTAAATAGAATGTAGAAAAGAATGACATGGAATAACATCTCACCTTGTTATTGTTATGTTTTTGAAAGATTTATTCTCATGAACAGTGCTGTTTCCAGGACAATGGTCACTATAACTCAGAGACAAGAGGATGCTCCAAGCAAAAACTTTCAGTTAAACTTTGGAGTGAATAAATAATTTTAAATACTAAAATAAAAAAATGGTTGGGAATAAAAAAGAGTTTTTTTCAAAAATCTATTTTATGTTAATTTAAGCAGTTGGTTCTATGAGGAACTGTATCTACTTTCAGCACCAAAAAATACAATAAGGGTTTCTTATCAGCATAGGTTTTCTTCCTGACAGCAGCTGAGATTCCCTGACATCAAGAGAAGGGAGCAGTGAAAAGGCCTGCTCTGAGGAACAGATATATTTATGGACCCTTTTCAGCTGCCTAGAATCTGATCTGAATCAAAACATGGATGTAGCCAGGAGCAATTTGGGAGCTACATGCAAAGCAAACCTCCTGCTGATTTGAAGAACGCTCTTTTAATTGCATGTTAAATATATCTTAAAAGTCCACGAGAGCTGGCAAGGCAAGTGTTCAGAAGCTGAGAAGTATCAAGAGTAAAATTGCCTAAGTAAAAGCAAATATAAAAAGTAAAATCAGCTTTTTTCCTTCATTCCTCTCTTCTCGTTCAATGCACAGGATGGGCAGAGTTCAAACAATGAGCAGCTACGCAATATTTGTGCCTGCAGGCCTTATTTACTATACACAATTCATATCCTGCTTTAAAGACGGAGTTATTAAATTCCCCATGAACTTTTGCGTGGCTCTACTCACAATATTGTATCTAAGGGCTTTGTGAACAAAACAAATTTATTCTTACAACATGTTTCTGAGGACAGGGACACTTTGCAAGAGGCAAGTGTTATCATCATTTCATAGAGGGGGAACTTAAGGTCAAAAGGCCAAAAGTATTTTGGGCATGTAATTTAAAGACCTGATATTTTTGAGAGGACTTCACATTAAGAAGAGCTTCATCTATTTGAAGCATGAATAACTTTGTTTACTTCAGCTCCAAGACTGAGTTTTTTTTTTTTTCTCTCCAAATCTGGCCATATCCCTCCAGAAAAGCATGTGACCATCTGAAAAAATCTGGCCTCATTGAATGGCCAAAAATCACAGAGCAACCCAAAATTTAATAACAAGGTTCATTTTCCCCTTCTTGCCATTTCTACCCAATTTGCCTTTAGTAAACAGAGGAGTTCCACAAACAGCAGTGTCTTTTTTAAGTAGCTTTGATTATTTCTCAGAAAAGGTCTAGCACATCAGTGAGGACGATGTTCTGTGGGATAACAGCAGAGTCAAGATCATCTGGGTGTCTTCACACTTAAGCATCTACCTTACAATTGGGAACCAAGCTCCTGCAGGCAAACTACCTTCTGGCATTTTTCATCATTTTTTGCTTAGCTTTGCAACATTATATTCTTCCAAGCTGGTATTTAAAAAAGAAAATACCTTGGTTATTTACTCACAAAACTCTTGATTGAAAATAGAAGGCTTCCCTTCTGTTTTCACATCAAAACCCAGAGCTGGAAGGCTTTGTGCCATCGCAATAACTTCTGATACTTGTGGGTGTGGAAAACTGCTTGCTGCTATGGGATCTGCACGAGCTGGAGCATATCCAGCACGGGCAGCTCTGCTATGGCGTGTAAGAGCTGTGTCCTGCCTGCAGATAAGTGAGACTCGGAAGCACTGTGATTTTTTCTGATCCTCTGGAAAGAAGTGTGCTGGGGCATGCGCAAACCTCTGCCTATTCCCCACTGTCTTATCTACCCTGCAACCCAGTCAGGCCCAGTTACCTTAGGTCCAAATCCCCTTCCCACCCCAATTCCTCTTGCAGTAGTATTTTCCAACCAGTTTCTTTCCCTCTTTAATTCCTATTGCCATCTCTCTCTAGTTTTCCCGTTGCTGCTCAGCTATACAAGCCTTGCTTCTTTTTCATTCAAATACAACACCTTCTTTTTCCATGTTGCCAGGACCTGGCAGGAAATCCCTAAGGACATGGTTAAATGGATTTGATAGCCTGAACAGCCCAAAACAGTCTATTTCAATTACACATCCAACTCAAATGTAAAAATATTCTTTGGAAACAGAGTTGCCAAAGACTTACAAAGTTTCAACTGAGAGTGTAAAAACTACAATTTAAAAAGGCTTAAATATTGGACAGATTTGGGTAACAGAATAACAGAGCCCTTTCCTGACGCAAGGCGAGCCTGAGTCACTCCCACCTTGTGTCAGAAATGCACGTTCTTTTGTTTTAGTCTGGATGGGATCATTTCCCATGGACAACTGAGGGGCGTTTACCTCAGAATACCCTGTATGAGAAGCATAATTGTTTTAGCAAATTAGAAAACTTTTAGTTGAAGAACTTCCCATCTCTAATGTTTGATGGCTGCAACATTGCTTTAGAAAATGGGACATATATGTTAAAATCCTCTGGAGGATCAGAAAATGGATTCCAGCTTTCCAGTAGGCTTTCTGGGAAAAAAAAAATGAGAATTTACCAACCTTTAACTTTCTTAAAATTCCCCTTCATTAACTTTAATTTTCTTGAAAGCTTTCCCCAATTAAATGCTAAGAAAAAAAAAAAAAAAGGTATTTTTGGGTTACCTTCAGTCTAAACCCCAAAGATCTTTCCTTTCCTTTTTCCACTCTTCCCAGGCAATTTGGATCTTGGGAGTCCCTATGATTGCTCCCAGGAGGTGACATCTGGCTGCAAACCTGGTTCATATGGGACACAAGAGACTTGAACAGCAGTTCCAGTGAACCTGATTTGGAAAATGGATTCTAGGTCAATGCTTGAGAACCTTAAAAAAAGAGGGGTGGAGAGAATTTTATAAAAAGCAAATACTTCAGGCACAAAAAATTTGTTAAAAACCTATTTTCCATAGAAAACCAGCATCAATGGAAAAGTGTTTGAACAATCCTAATAACTACCTAGTAAAACATGCCTTAACATTGACTTTGACTTTTCATGCCTTAAACACAAATGCACCTCTTTTCTTTCTGTCTTATTTTTAATTAAATAGAATTTTCCTACCACATTGTCCAAAGGTAGAGGAAATCACATAATACCCCTACCTTTCCTCTGGGAAAAAAATGCTAAGGAGTTTTTCATCTTTAGCTCTCTCTTACTGCAGACAGCAACACATGGTTTTACAAGTCAAGGTCACATTTAGCTAGTTGTCATGGTGAATGAAAACACAGGGGAAATTGGGCATATAGCATTTAATTCGGCTAGCTGGGAGAAGTAACATACAAGAAACCCTGTCATGAAGAGACTGTGTATAGCCAACCTCTGGTACCTTTAACAGTCATCTTTTTGGCACTGACATTTAAACAGAGTAATGAACCTGTTCCTCTTCTCAGCTGTAAATCAATACCACCAATGTGTCCCTTAAGAAAATCATTAACAAATTGTACAAATGCCTGACCAGTCGATAGAAGGATTTCCGTTTCTATTGTCTGTGGAAAGAAAATAAACTCTTTTTGTAACATGTTCAGAGCAAGTTCTCTTTATGAGTTACAATCACTTTCAAGATAAATATTTCAAAAGACACAACTGACTCGGTGCTAAATGTTTTCTGGGAAAAATAACAATTGTATATGTACCTGTGAGCTCTTAATGACTATTTTCTCCAAAGCAGGAATTGAAAGAAGCTGAAAAAATTACAGAAAATGTAATTTCAATACAAACCTTCCTTTTTACTAAGTATCTTGAAAGGGTACCTGAAAAAAGCTTTCTCAGCAAAGTACCTGAACTCCTGTAGATGGGGTTCCCTTAGAGGAACTCTTCTGGCAACTGCCTGCTCTAAGTACAAATTAGAATGCTGGCCTGGAGAGCGCAGGAGTAGCACTACAAGGAAAAGGGCAGTGATAAGCATCAGCTGAGGAAAGACCAATATACAGTTGTTGTTTGAGCTTTCTCCAGAGGCTAAAAAACATTTGAAAATATCTTAAATTGGAAAGCAGTAGAGTTTGGATTTTCACTAGTAAAGTGGAGAAAAAGAACAAGTTGCTGAAAAAAAGGACAGAAGAATACAATTTTTATAGAGCTGTGCAGCAGTTCACAATAAAATCCTTTCAGATCAGGATATTTTGGGTGGAAATGATGTAATCTATCACTTTTGACTGCCAGTGGAAGCTCCTAATACCTTCTCTAAATCTAGCCTGGAATCATACCAGGCACTTGGGTGTGCTTTGACCTGGATCAGAATACTACCAGCTCTTCCCTCCGTCCTGGCCCATCCCTGTGGCGATGGTTACATACATTCCCACAGAGGTCTGGGCCCAGCAGTTTGAAACTTTCCATTGAAAACCTGGCTGTATTTATTGAAAAACTAAGCAGTGAGGTCACCTCCATGGCTTACCCTTTTTGTCTCAGGAAAGAAAGATTAACATTTATTTTCTGTTAGGTAATGGGAGAAAAATAGAACCAGAAAAAAAAATCACCCATAAAACTAACACTTGAATAGCTACTTCAGGTTACATTTCCATTTTGTCCAACCACTCTGAGTCTGAAGGGTTCCCCCTCACTCCCATATCCTCCTCCCATATCTTCCCATTTTCTCCCTGTCCCCAGGAAGGAGTACGTTCCATCTCTGAGTTGGACGTCTCCTTCCAACTCCCTTTTGCACTTTGATTTTTCCCCTGCTGTTTAAGGACACTGTTTTAAGGGATAATCTGACATGATATCCATGTAGGGGCATGGTAGGGACAAATGGACCCCGATTACTGTGAGCACTTCCTAAAAAATATAAATCTCAGTATTCCTTGATGGAGCAAAACAGGGAACGAAGAGAGGAAGTGGAATAGAAAAGCAAATACCAAGCTGCAGTTTATGATAAGACTGATTCAGAAAATACTACTTTCCATGCTGGCCTACAATTATGTATCTGGCTTAGTACTTTTATGTAGAAGTGACGAATCCCATGTTTGCTGCTGGTTGCAAGGAGTGCTACGCTTGACCCATGGCTGTGCAAGAGAAATAACAAAGCTCGTGTTCACATGAATTCCCTGAGCATGCAAAGGGACGGTGCAAAGAATGAGTGGGTTTAAATTATAATATCTAGTGACCCCAGAACTCCCTAAGCAGAAAAAGAATGAGAACAAGGATTTCTAACGGTAGTGGCAAATTCCTTATTAATGTGTGCAGACAGCCTCACGTGCAGTAGTGACTTTGGTGAACTGCTTTCTGACAGCTCATGCCAGAGCCATTTTGTAATGTTAAAAGGCTAAGTGGTGAAGAGGAGGGATAAGGGAGCCAAGCAGGCTATTATAATAATTCATATTAGCCTTGTAATACTTTCTGTTATGTGCTGTTCGTAAATCACAAAGGGGGAAAGTTTGTTACATTGTCCTAAGTTATATGATCAGTCGGAGAAAAACTCTTGTCAGATATGTAATTACAAAGGCTGCTGCTGGAAACAACTACATATGCCTTCTGCTTTGGGGGTACTGGACATACCAAGAGTCAGGGTCAGGATGTCTCAGGATACTTTATTTTGTGCCTAATACATGTAACATTGCACAGCTACCTAGTTATTTCAGTATTACAGAAGGTGTAGGGAAAATATCCTGCATGCAAAGACAAAAAGAACAATTAATTTCTTCTAAACTGTAAAAATCCCGTCTCTCTCCATATTTTTATTATGCTGAAATAATGACAGAGCAGAGACAGAGAAATCATTACAACTCTGCCCACGTGGTGTTCAGGCAAAGGCCCAGATTCTCCAAGGACAATGTGCTTCAGGTGTTTAAGTGTGACAAGAGGACATAGCCCTGATATTAATTGCACCTCAGAAGTGACTACTTCTTCCAGCAACTGCAAAAGGAGATAGTTAAGCCTCATTAGCTAAATCCCAACTCTACTTTGAATGCTAATAAAGGATGTGGTATAGCTGTCAGACAGGTAATTCTTCCTCCTTGGAATCAATACAGCATAAATTGCCCAACACTGGGGCTCTGGGCTGAAGGGGAAGCGTTTATAGGTGAAGTGTGAGATCAGTGCACAACTTTTCATCTTTCATCCCAGCAATACTATTTCTATATTGTAATTTGAACTACAGGTCAGGGAAGGTATCTGAAAATATAATCATGAGAAAAAAGTAAGAGAATCTGTGTTGAAAATGCAGCTGAGATAGAGAGTTTGTGGAGGAGACAAAAACATGAGGATAATATGAGCAACGAATCAGCGAGCCTGGGATAGGGAACACATCTCACAGAGGTACAAGGAGCATTGGGGAAAAAGATGCAGAAGGAAGCAGCAGCAGAAGTACTGGGATTAAATACACATGTGTAATGAAATCAAAGTATGTGACTTTCTTTTCCTAAAGTGGAAATAATTGTTAAATACAAAGCATTGCAGAAAATTTGCACGTAACACAAACATTGGCATTTATTAATGAAGACAGAGCATGTGCACAAAGTGATCTCAACTGCTGGATAAGAAATTTTTTTCAAAAGACAAAATTGATATGAGTTTTGGTTATTGCAGACTTAGAAACCTAGGGCATACATAAAAATGGCATTTTGAAATCTTTTTAGAGTAGTATCTTGAAAAGCAACCTTTCTGAAATGATTTAGGGTCAAAGTAGGCAAGCAGTAGAACATAAGCTTCCACTGTGGTGCTGTGGCCAAAGGGCTAATATAATCCGTGGATGTATAAATGTAGGAAAAATGGGTGACATCTTCATTTTTCTCTACAGCAAAGATGAATTCATTAGAAAGGTAGATATATTGGAAAAATTTGAGCTCTTAAAAGCAGAGTCAAAGTTCAAGAGCCATGGAAAACACCCTACTAGGAGAGACTTAAATACTTCAACAGATTTAGTCCATTAAAAAGAAAACTGAGAGTCGCTTGACTACAGTGCGTAAGTACATTTATGAGAAGAAAATAGAGGGCCCTTTAACAGTCAAGAAGGTACGATAAAGTTTGGAAGCCAAAGCTGGACATACTTATATGAGAAATTATGCACTTTGGGTTTTCATACAGAATGAGTGATCAACATCTGAAACGAGAAGTTTTAGAAACTTTTGTTGTTTGAAATCTTCATGTCAAAACTGGGTGTTTTTATGAGGGGTATGATTTTGTCGTATGTGTGTGTTGTGGACTAAGTCTAGAACAAAGAAAACAGACGTGCCATTTTCACAGATAAACCAAAATACAGTACACTTAGCCAAAGCTGAAAATTTTCTGGGGAAAATGGCACTTCCATTTTAGTTGTTCTCTCTATTTTTAAAACTTAAGAATTTCACCCAAAGCTATAAAGCTTCTGTCAAGCTGAATTGCGCCTTTTGTTTTGTGTACTGCTTTACCAACATGTTTTTTCTAGCTCTATTCAGCTCAGAGCTAAACATGTGAGATTTAGTGGCTTTGATTTACAGGTTTGATGAGACAATCGAATGATCTTGCCAGAATATAAAGTCTATAAATCTATCAATTTATTCTTATTAACAAAAGAACTTTGCATGCTGATGTTTATCTACTGCAGTTTAATATCATCTTATTTTCCTAACAATAATCAATGAATATGTTCTCTCGTATATTTCACTTCATTAAAAAAATAGTCCTTATCTGCTTCTCTGAACTGCTGAAAAAGCACATCCATTCATGCATAAACTATTCAATGAATTTGAAAATGAAGCTTTATGTTTAAACCAGCATCCCATAGTCTGCTCCTGATGATTCCCTGTCTTCCCCAAAAGTGACATCAATTGTGATACTGGGTAGTGTGCACTGGTCTTTCAATGACACTGCATCCTTTGAAGCAAAAGTAGTTGACAAAAGCATCATCAGAGTTGTGGGTACCCTGGCAGCAAATAGTGATGATTCTCATGAGAAATTTTCTTAGGAACCTGAAAAGCAACAGGAAGAATTTGAAAGTTGGGGGAGGCGACACTAAGCACTTGGCAAAGATCTCTTTTTATCCTTAAATTCTGCTCTTCGAGATACCCCTCTGCGAGACAATGCAGGCGTCAGACTTCACTGTCTGTTATTGGAAAACTGGGCTGCCTAATCTGTACAGGCAGAAGACAGAGCAGAGCTGCGGAGTTTCTATGGAGATGGGAATTGTTGAGGAAGTGCATTTTCTCCCGATTCATCCAGTCTTCCTGATCTTATAAGGGGCCATTATAGCCATTTATCTCCCTCTCAAGAAATGATGACATATTTGGGAGCAATTGCAAAAGCAAGGTTAAGTTTGGCCTCAAATGAGGGTAGCTGATATATTTTCACCAGGTCCAACATTTCAAAGTGTAATTCACAACACATTTTGGTTCTTAGACCTGACAGTATTTGACAAATATAGATAAGCTAGTAGGCTGGGTTTGACACCCAGTAAGGGGTAGTAGAGAATAAGAAGCATTTCTCAAGTAACAGCAATCTCATTAACACTAACCAGGCTATCGAACAATTGTACACTACTCAAACTCTCTGCAGAGCAACGCTGTCAAACACCACTGGATGTGTGACAAGCACCCATAGATGCCAAAACTGGCTGAGTTACTACTTGGACATATAACCAGGCAACATAGAGGTGCTTTACATGATTATTTGTACACCTGAGAGATGCCTGGAAAATTTGAGTTAAATTTCTCCACTTTCAGAATACACAGGGTTACTCAGTCTGTTTACCTCCCTGTCTCTTCTGCCTCTTCCAGGGAAGTTTTTTTAGCAGGTGAAATTTATAACTGGAGAAGGAAATTGTTTGCAGGAAGAGAGAGCTACAAAGCTGGAGTTTTCTTTTTAAAGCCACTTGTTTGGCTGTTACTTTGTGTGGGTTTGAGGCTGCTCCCTTATCTACACATGTATCTTATGAGAGGCTGAAGGACTGGGGAGAGGAGTTAAAACATACCTTGATGGAGTCATCAAAGAGAAATATATGTCTGGCTTCAATTTAGCTCAGTTCAGGGACATAATATATGTGGTGGGTGACACTCATTTTCAAGCGCTGGTAAAGAAATACGTTTCTCAATTTGTATTCTTATATAAAAGAAAAGTTCTTCTTTTCAAATCTGTACAGACCAGATGTTTTTACAGGATATGTAGCATGAGCTGGAGAGGTTGAAAGGAGCCCTTTGCCTTCTTCCCCCTGCTCTCTCCCTTGGCAGCAGCAGTGCATCATGGTGATACGTGAGGCTGACCAGTTACCTGTCCTCCCCCCGAGAGCACAGTCACCGCCCCGAGCACCCACAGGCTCTTTTATTAGCAGTCCCAGCTTTGTGAGCACGTTTTGATACACATTTGAATCTAAGCTTGATTTATTTAATAAAACAGGCTTTCTAGAAGAAAATGTGAAAGTCCCAGGGGCAAGGAGGGAGGTGAGGGGAGGAAGCCCACAAAATTGCGAATTCTGGTCCACTGCTCTGAAAACCCACACAGGAGTTTGGGGAAGCTGAAGGGCCTTCACATAAAAAAAGTTCCTCAAAACAAAGAAGGAGCGAGGGGTAGGAATTCTGCTAAAGCCGTGTAAATCTTGAGGACAGGAATATATATGTGTGTGCGTATATATATCTCTCACACAATGACAGATAACCCTGATCACAGTAGTTTCTTCTGAGTTTATTCTTAACTTGCAGATTCCCTTTGGTTTTTAACCTTTTGCAGTTTTTTTTTCATTTCCAATAGAAGCAGAGTTCTAAAATTAGTGTTTAGATAATACAAAATAATCCACATATATTTCAAGGAATATAATTTCATAATTTGCTTCAGTGTTCAGAAAAAATAAAATTATGGAGCATTCACCTTACACCAATTGCAACTAATACTTCATTAGTATTTTCAGTAAAACAAATTCTTTTGTTAATGTAGAGAAACATTTACGTACTAAGGCATTTTTAAAACCAGAAAAGAAACAAAGAATATGGATTAGTGATCTCACTATTAGTTCAGAAGATACTATTTGCAGTGTAATATTCTGTGGGCTTTGTAACATACATAATAAATAACTTATTATTGACTTATTAAAATATTTTTCTTTTTGGATCGACTTACCTCAGATTTTTAGAATGACTCAAAAAACTTTGAAGTTTTTCTAAATTAGATTGCTACCTTCCTCTTCTTTTTAGTAAATTAGAGATATTCCAACTACAGTAGTTACATAGTGATTCATTTGCCAGATCCATTGTCCCATCCTCCCCTTTCCCCACAAGCCAATTCCTCAGTTTGCTTGCCAGGACAATTCAGACGCCACATTTTCCTTGTGCGATGTGTATCCTCTCAAGCATTTTGTGATTATACACATTTTACAAACTAAAAGATGCCAAGTGAAAATACTGAACCACCACTAAGTTTTTTTCTTGTGAAACAGGGACAGCAGGCCTAAACTCACTAAAAGTTATACAAAAATCAGCAGGCCAGCAGGAGAAAAAAAAAGTAGGCAGGAAAGCATGGCCTCTTGTAGATACAGACTGTAATATTTGCCCCTTACTACAAGAAAGATAATGAGGTGCTGGAACGTGTCCAAAGAAGGGCAACAAAGCTGGTGAAGGGTCTTGACCACAAGTCTTATGAGGAGCGGCTGAGGGAACTGGAGTTGTTTAGCCTGGAGAAAAGGAGGCTGAGGGGAGACCTTATCGCTCTCTACAGCTACCTGAAAGGAGCTGCACCCGGGAGAAGGCTGAGGGAAGAGCATGGTCCATTTCCAGACCTGTTCTCTGCTCCTTTAGGGGAGCTGCAGCTGTGGGGCAGCATGACTCTGAGTTGCGGGGCAGAAAGTAGTGGAAGAAAGTAAGGAAAGAGAAGCCCAGAACAGGGCAGAAAATGGATATTGCAGATGACACAGCTATATCATGGTGCCTAGTAATCTTGATATCAGATGATACCATCCCGTTTGGAATCACCTGACATTACTGTACGTTTCACTATACAGATATATACACATCACTGCCTTCTAGTTTTCACATGAAATACTGAAAGAAAAGACTCATGTTGGATCTTGACACAGCAGCCAAAACACATGTCACTAATCCAAATGTTTATAATCAGACTGAAGGAGCTGGAGGGCATAATAATAATAATTACTGCCAATAATTTCTTCATGGTGTGACACTAGATAAGCCAAAGCACTAACAATTTTTCTAATCTACACACAGAAACCATCAATGGAAAAAAATATAAAACCAGTCCATATTCCAGACTGATTAAAGATGTATGACATGTGAAAACATACTGTAAATAAGCCAAACTCTGCTGTGCATGACTGAGTGCAGTAAATTTGACATGCCTTAACTATACGTGTAAAGATTTGTAACGAGAGCTAAATGTCATCAAGTTCTGTGTTTCTGCTAAGGTGTCAGTTTCAGAAGACAGAGAGGCTCATCCTTTTGTGATAAGCAAACTCTTCAGGCAGCTGCTGTCCTTTATGCCTTCCTCATCTCCTCCAGACTAGAGCAGGGTTTGTAAGAACCAGCAGAGACCAGCAAGAAGAGTAGATCAAATGAGAGACTACAGCTCTGGATGTGGCATAAACTGGTTCCTGAGGCTCAGCTGGGTACTTCTGCTACCCATGAGCAAGAGGAGTGCCTTCTGGGTCCTCTTCCAGGAAGGTATCAGGGAAAACCCAGTGAGGAGAAGCTGAAAAGCTGCAGCGAAATGCAGAGAGAAGCAAAAGCAGCCCAAGCAGGGGATATAGACTGTATGGCAACTTTTCACAGTTATGCCCAGTCTTTCCAGTTCCCTTCTGATTGCCTCTTTCTTCCCTCTCTTCTTTCTCAGCCAGATCTTTTAACAGCTTCCCCATCCACGTCCCCTTTCTTATTTCTCCTTGCTCTTCTGTGCCCTCACTCTCCCTTGCCTTTCCATGTGTTTTTTCTCCTTACAGTGTTTCACTCCTTCTTCACAGCCCTTCCAAAAATGAGCAATGAGTTTAGCCATAATCCTTCTGTCCCCTTCACTTTTCTATTCAATCTCTTCTCTGTCAGCATTTCTGTCTGTGTAGGTAGCAAGATCTTCAGGAGAAAGCCACTGGATCTTCTGAGACCGTGTTGCCATGAAAACTAACACCAGATCTGTGAGCGGTACAGATTTGACCCAGAAGAGGTCACAAAACTGAGCTTCAGGAGCACCTGATCTGGGATTTATGCTGACTCTGCACCGGTGCTGAGAAAACAGGCTGCAGTTGGTTTGGTAGAACATTGGATGGCTAGGGGAAGATGATACTGAAGCTGGCATAAAGCCAATCAATATAAAGCTAAATTACCAACCTTTAAAAATACAGTTGAACTTGCAGAATTATTTCATACAGCGTCAGCATTTCGGCTCATGTGGCTTTGGTGCTTTTGATCCAGTAGCGGGAGCCCTGAAGCAGGATTTATTGTGTTCTTGAATGACAGCCCAAAGTTGCAGAGCACCTAGCAAGATGAAGCTTACCTTAGCTTGCTCCTCAGGCACTTTTGGAAGAGGCACTATTTTATTATTAATAGTAATAGTAGTAATAATACTAATAATTACTCTGTGCATTAAGCCAACGCCCATTCAGGTGGTGCCTAAGTTACTGAAAATAACCTGCAAACCTAATCAACTTGAATCACTCACTCTGGTTCCTGGAGGGGAAGGCTTCTACCTCCAGCATGGTGCTAGAGAAGGTGGACAAGTCTTTGTGCCTAAACTGCCTTTACCTAGGAAGCACTCTTGAGGAGAGCAGGGCCATTCTCACATGGAAACCAGCCAGGCCACATATTTGTCCCAACACGCCTGGAAATTGTCAAGAAAATGAAGGTAGAAGATTGTTCCCTGTCTGGAGATGTTTCACTACCCAGCAATCTGTTGATCAAAATTTCAGCATTATTTCTGTGCAATAAGTACTGAAAGCCTATAAAATGCTCCAAACATTGCATACCAGGAATAAACTTGAGCTGGGAGCCCTGAAAGATTAGCTGAACTGATGCTGTTCTTGGAAATCCAACTTCCAACTAGGTGACAGAGCATCTTGTGGTTTCAGCCTGTTGGGATTTGGTATTTGTTGTCTGAACACACAACCGACCACGTAGCTTACTGCTTTCAGCATGTCTCCTTTCCTCTAGATTTCCATACGTCTGCCCAGGGCCACACAAGAGAGCTGTACCAGCATGTGGCCTGCAAGGTCTGCAATATACCTGTGAGACACCCAGCATGTGGTCCTTGTAATCTACAGCTGGTCCAAGATAAGCAATGGTGTTAGGTAAGAGACCTTGAAAAAGGGCCAAAGTCTCCTTTTTCCATTCAGATGATATTTCTACAGGGTGGGAGGGAGGAGAAAAAAAAGAAGATTTCACACGGGGTATCTCTAATTCTACAAGTCTAATCTGCTGCTGTGTCAAAGATATCACATAGCGTTGAAGGCAAATGGACTTAACTGTGCTCAGCACATAAAAATCAGGCTTTTCCTATGAGTCAGAAGTGAGTTGCTTAACCACAGACCTCAGAATCCGTGACAGTTCAAGCACAGTCAGTTTTTATACGTCTGAGTCCTTAGACGACAGGGACTTGGCTGGGCTGCACTGTGGGTGAAATTAATTGTAGTCCCTCGTCATCTTAACTTTGCTGAGGGATAACCTCCTCTTCAGAGGGCGAAACAGCTGACTTGAGAGAATGAGCTGTGGCATAGCTCAGAGCCACAACAAATTCTTACTAACCATGGAGCTTTTTCTAGCAGATACCTGCATCTGGACTGTGGTGTTGAGTACAATGGGATTTAATGAGTGCCATTAAAACTGGCAGACAGCCCTGCTCCTAGAGAGGGGCCATATATTTAAGAACTATGCAAAATATTATGCAGTATGCATGTGACCAAATTCTTTGTAGAGGAAAATCCCTAGGACTGTGTTAAATTAAATAGGATTATGGCTTTCACTAATCTGTATCCAGTGTGACCATACAAGGGTATTAGTTTGATAATATTTAAAGACTTAGCTTTACAGCAGCAGCGATCAGCTGTCTAAGCTCAGTGACTGTGCTGTCAGTGAAAATGTTAACTATTAAAGATATTGCCGTTTACATTGCCCGAATTAAACATGTGACGCTCACCAGCTGGCAAATTAAGGACAAGAAAGTTATGCATAGGTCAAGGCATTTTTTCCTTTTGGAGTAAGTAGAAGGAGCGAGTTGTAGGATGTGACTTTTGCAAGCAGCACCACTGAACCCTGATCTGAAGCCATGAGTAATGCTCCCATCAGCTTCCGTGAGAGTGGAGGCGAACCTGTGTGATGCTATCAAAACCCTCACCCTTGTGCCTGAAACCTTTTCCCTGAGTGGCACTAATGGGTTGTTAGATAATTTAGCAATATAGCATGGTATCTAAGCTGGGAGTATTCCCTGTCAACCCAGCATTTGTTTACCAGGAGTTGTTCAGCTATTGCCATTACAGTGCTACAGCTGTCTACAGTCGCTGAAATCAGAGATAACTGTGGCACACACTGGCAAACACTGACATTTTAATGGCTCTCTCCAGAAAAGCAAACAGATAACACTCTTTGAGCCTGTTTTTGCACAGACACACACACATGTGTATAAATATATATACTCAACTGGAAAAATTTAGGAGTCTCAAATGTAAATCCGAGTAATGCAATATGAAAAACATTCAAAGCAGAAAATGGATGTAAGCCACAGCTCAGTTTAAAAGTCATAGAAATTTTCCTGCTGATTTCAGTGAAATAAAGATTTTAATTACCTGTATTGAAAGTAACATTATTTCAGTAAAAGGATGACATAACCAGACTATTCTACTATTTTTTTACTGTATCTTATTGTTTTAAAGCTATAAAAATCTTAATATTGCATTTTCAATTATTTTGTATGCATAGAATTTTTACAAAAAATAAAATAAGACTGATAACTACTTGAAAAGAACTCTTACTCCAAGAATGGGTTATATGAAAATGACACCTTTTCCATTATCATGCTTCTCTTAAAGTATTCAAATTTGTATGTCTTTAATAGAAGGAAAAAACGTTTTTAATACTTCAATTACATATTCTACAGTCAGCACAGCTAAAATACAACAATAGGTTTAGCAGCATCTCAGATCTCTAACATTGGAAGAAGACTGTACCTGAAAGCCACATTTTTTACAGAGACCTCTATATAAATCCCGTTGAGGGTAACCGTTGTTGTGCCAGTGTGGCAGAGCATAATGACCTGAAAATAAAGTATGATTACAGTGTGGGCTGCAGAATGATCACTCATAAGAATACGGAGCACAAGATGCAGTGGGCTGATTCTTAGCTCCCAGACAAGGTTTGCAGGGCTGCCGGGACAAAATATCCTTTGTGTTTAAAGGGAACAGCCGTGCACCAGAGGTCAGCCAGGGACACAAGCGTAGGAGCAGCCTAGCGCACCCTTCCAGTCCTCAGATTGGGTCTGTTCTTTGCATAGTCCCATCAAGGCAGACCTAATCTGTCCCGTCATACTAAAATCCCCACACACGAGCAGCTGGCTATGTCATATCAACAGGAAAGACTTGATGCCCAAAGCAGCCTTACTCACTTGGGCACTGCAGGCAACTTCTTCAAGATGAAGATTCCCCGCAATGGAGAGCAATTTTTGATCACCGCGCTGTAATAGCACCTCACTTCTAACTGCATATACAGTTAGAAGATCTTTCATGTGCAAATATCACATGATCAGCCACCTACTCTCTACATGTTTCATAGGTCTACAGTGAAATTGTTATGATTAAAACCCAGTTTCTTCATTCTGTTATTTAACCCACTTTTACCGTATTTCCTTGCCTGAGATCATTGGTTTGCTATGTGACTGAGTGACCCAGATTAAATTTCTTAGGATACCCCAGCTGATTTTTTTCCGGTTTAGTCAACCAGTCAACATTTTAAACAAAAGGGGTTAAAGAAATGCAAACATGAGTTGGAATCTCACCAAAGTTCCTTAGACGGTTTCTCCCAGAATCATCAGGAACGCTGTTTATGCTTCCTTAAGCTTTCAGTATGCTTTCCAGATGGATGTTTTGGGATCCCAGCTTTGTAAGCAAAACCATCCAACTGAAATAAATGTGTGCCTGGACAGGTTCTTCATTGTACCCCGGAGCCAGTTGAACTCATGGCAATTCCCAAGGATTCACACAGCTATGCCAAGGTTAGGGCTCTTCTCCAGAAGACAAGCAAGCTGTGTCTGCTCTTGTCTTGTTTTTTATATTAAAACGCAGGGAAAATTCTAGCGTCAACAGCATAATTTTCAGCTAGAAACACTTTATTATCACATCTACAATAACAATGTCAAGTAGTTAAATGCTAAACTACATTTCATTTAAAATAGGAATCGGCAAGATACTTGGAAACCCATTAAAGTTCATTTCACTACGTTTTTAAATATGAAGAGATGTTTTCCAAAGGCCTGATCCTGACTTGCACCACAAAAGCATCTGTCTTCTAAGTAAATTACTACACTATTGCAATGGCATGACAGTAACAGTAATATTAATGATTGCTGTTTCCAGAGCTGTGTGCTGTAGGTGTGGGAAAGAGCTATGGGCAGGAGCATCTGTCCTGGTGAGGAGGGATTCCTAGATACCGCAAAATCTTCATGTAGTCCTTGAATCACTGCAGCAGTGCCAAGGGTCACAGTGGGTCTTAGGACAAACAAATGCCTCTGAGACATAAAATATATTCTCAAGTGTCAATCTTTCTTAAGTTCACTGAATTCAGAGGAGAAAATTTGGATAACTCCAATTGGTGTTGAGCATTGATGTATAATCTCTAGCAATTACTTTATCAGGGGAAAGGCAGCTTCCGTTTTACAAAGAGGAGCAGAAAATCCTCTGCCTCCATGCCTGAGAACACAAACAGAAACAGAACAGCCTATTTACATAAAAAAAAAATTATCCTTCTGTCAGTGTTGTCACTTACCTGAACAGGAGTACGGTACAGGTTATCACTGGGTGCCTCTTTCTAATTGTTTTTATACATTGAGCATGTTGCCAAGGAACACCTGTGTGCTTTGGCTTAATTTTTTATCTTTAGGAGTTTTTTTAAGTACCAAGAGAACAACAGAAAAAAAAAAAGTCAAAGCAAATCCTAAAGACATGGTGCTAGCTCATAACTCATTTTGAACATGGGAAAAATGGCATACAATGGTATGCACAAACTTATACCATTAAACTGTAAGAACAGTTCCTGCAGTGCTTTCAGCCTGGGCCAGCTTGAATTCTCCCAGCAGTTATTGGGCAGAGCCTGGGAGCTGGCACAGTTGCAGAGACAGGCAGTTTGTAGGTGGTCACTGTTTAGAAAACTATGTAATCAGGTAGATGTGGGATGTTCCACGCCAGCATTCACTGGCACTTTTAAATTTA
Organism: Ibidorhyncha struthersii; assembly: GCA_013398815.1. Taxonomy (NCBI): domain Eukaryota; kingdom Metazoa; phylum Chordata; class Aves; order Charadriiformes; family Charadriidae; genus Ibidorhyncha; species Ibidorhyncha struthersii. Next base: position 47,262 of record VZSZ01002194.1, read on the forward strand.
CCAGCACAACTGTAAGCCATGTGTTCTCTTTTCTCTTTTTCAAGAGAATAGGATGCAGAAAGTTAAAAACAACTGTACATGCCAATATATCAACTTATACTGAGTTTTAAGCTGCAAGGGAAAAATAGGCTGGTAATCATATTGTTATAGATGCAGTTTAAAGGCTAAATTCATCCTCGTTCTAAATTCACTGACCTTTATTTGTATGTCAGATCAATAATAATAAAATATCGGCAAGTAATATAAAATAAGTTTCTCACAACCTTTCAGCAGTGCTTTGTCATCCAAAAAGTTAGGTTAAAATTGAAGAGGTTTGAGAAGAATGAGGCCTCTTAAGATGGATAGGTATGTCAGGATCCAGCTCCCACAGTATAATATAGTTGTTTACTTCATTTGTAAAAATGCTACCATAAACTTTCCCAGTGAAAATTAATTCTGAAGACATTAAAAAAATCAATTACCAAGAATAGAGCTTTCTTTCTAATGATGTTACATACTGAAAATTCAATCTGGATCATGGAATTATGGTAAGGGCTTCTTCTAGATTTATGTGTGTACCATTTAAAGGTTTTGCAGGTAACCATCCACTCAGTCCCACTGAAAACGATGGTACAGAACAGAATCTGTCTCTTTAAGCACCACTTGGGCATGAAAAAGAAAATGGAGCCCGCTTCACTTTTCAATCATTATATTCCTTCCCCACTGCTACATCTATCATTCATGTTAGCAGCTGTAATTCCACAGAATGGTAAAAGCCTCTCTGCTATAAGACACCATTTTTCTGAATTCAGCGATCTTTTTCTGTGTAAGATCCTTACTCTAGCTCTGAATTCCCAGCTATCTGAAGATAGTTTTACACCAAGTTGAATGTCACGTGTTACTTAAAGAATTTGTTAACTATTCGAAAGACCAAAACTGACTAGCAGTGATTTACAGGCACGATATTTGTCATGCAAAATTACACAAAGAAACCACAGAATGAAACACGTTGCTAAAACCTCATTCTTTTGCACTGTGACTTTGGCTTTTTGGAGGTGCAGATAGAAAGTAATTCTTCATAGGAATACTATCAGAGAAAAAAATGAAAGGATTTCAAAGGTTGTGTGAATTGCAAGTCGTAAGTCATTGTAAGTCATTTTTACTTACACCATGAAGCATGGTTTTACTGAGTTATCTCCACTGGTAAGACCTCTAAACCACAGTGTAATGGCTTTTGCCCCAGTGAAACTAAGTAAGGTACACCCTGTTCCTGTGCGAACGTGATTCAAGCAGTCGTCTGGGCCTAAGGACACACTATCAAATTGACATGCCAGGAAAATGTGAAAAGTTATCAGAGATCACAGCAAACAGTGGTATTTGTGAAACAATAAATTCTTCTTAGGGAATGTTTATAAACAATACATTGTTGATCTGAATACTTCAGCAGTGACCTAAGGTTTACAGAACAGAAATATAAATACTAACTCATTTCTGTGCTACAAAGTACACCTTTTACCTATTGATCATACTGAAATTAACCCCTTGGCTGTTCTACACTCTCAAAAGACTACAGATTTGGAAGGATATGGGATAATGATGATGAGTGATTAAACACAGAGGTAGAAGCCAGAAGTTTTAGATAAACAACTTAGTAATTTTGAAATTTAGGGGGAGAAAAAAAAGACAAGTTAAGCTAAAACCAAAAATCACTGTCTGAAACCCAAGCCAATTATTAGGAACACAAAGTAATTTTACTATGTCTCTGTACCACAAGACTGTAATCGTTCTACTAAAAGTCAACTTAAATCCACTGTAGAGAGTCTTAGTTGAGACTAAGGGGAAGAATAATGTACAACCATTACATTATCAAATTCTATTAGAATAGTTAATTGCCACATTTACAGTGCTTTCATTATCTGCCATTATGGCAGCTGCAGGGAGGAGAGAGAGTAGGGGCACATGTGAATTCTTGGCACTGAAACCACAGCATCTATGTTAAAGGCTTATTAAGACGACTTAATCCCTCTCCCTGCTGATTCTGGATTGTCCCACATTGTACACTTCCTAGTGTTTTGTCTAACCTAGTTTTAAATATCCCAAGCGATGGGAATGTCTTCAGTTCCCTTAGGAGATTACTTCAAGGCTAATGGATTTCACTGGCAGGGACGCTTTTTGATATCCTGCCTACCTTTGCCCTTACTTTATTCCTTTTGATTAAGAAAGTTTCTTGTCTTCTCTTTTTCGTGTGAAAGATATGAGATCCCCCATGAACATTAGAAATTCCACCCCCTGCCCTGTTGTTACAGTTGTAGGCAGTTTTCAAGTGAGGGATGTAGAGGATTTACATCCAGATAAAGCCAGTAGCACACTGCCAGCAGCATTAACCGTCAGTATAGTCATACTTTCTTCTCTGGCTGCTGCTGTGCCACTAGAAGTGGTTTCCATATGCAGCCCTTAGCCAGCTACTTGTCACCACCCTCTTCCTAGAGGTTATACACACCCTCCCACTCCTGATTTTCTGGCTGAGCTGTTGCTACAATTGCTGCTTAAAATGAGCCAGCTTAGTTAAAGCCTGTTTAAACAGTGAATTATTGCTTACCCATCTCTTTCTGGCTGACGTGGGCTAGACAAGCCTCCCAGCCACCTCTCATCTAGCTGGCGGGAGAGAGGGTAACCCCCAGCAAAGTTGGTGGTAACCTTTGATGCCGCAGAAGGGGAAATGCAAATGCAAACATTCATATTTGCCTCCCTGCTCCTGATGTTCTGTGGAAACTGGGAATGACTGGTGGTAGGAGACAGCTACAGATTGCAAGCAAACAGGCTGAACTTTTTCCAGACTGAAGGTGCCCGATTAAACCAGGTCTACCTGAGCTTTGTATAGATGTCACCGCGGTTGTGTTGCAAAAACAATTTGCTCTTTTGCTTACTTTGATATGATTACTTAAAACAAAAATACTTTATTTTGAAAAAAAAAAAAAAAATCCCATTTTTGGTTCACTACAGGTGCGGAGCGTAACTCTAAAAAGGAGAACTCACGCACAGTTAGGTTGTGTGGTCCCAGGAACCATGGCTGTACACGCCGTCTCTCCCGCCTGGTCCAACTGCGGATGGGAGAGCCAGATTCCAGCCCAACAGAAGATGCAGTCAGTCACTTGAAGTGTTGTGCTTCTGTAAAGCAGTCGAATTGTATTCGGTCATTTACATCTTTTATAGATATTCTAGACGATATGAGCAAAGCGACTAGACAACTTAGTGACAGAAATCACTAAGAACTAGGAAGTGGTGCATTTTTGACAAATGTAACACACTATCCCTCACACTGAAATCAGAATTTCTATCTGTAAAATATAACTGTTATCAGAAAGTTAAGTATTTAGCACTCTCTAATGCTTTACAAATGGCTGAGGATGGGGTGATAAATGCGTTTTTTCCTAGGCCTGTTCTAAATTATAATGTTTAGCCAACATAGCTGTGTCAGTTCCCGGTGTGAAAAATTCACATCCCCAGCAGATATTGCTATGTTTGCAGAACTCCTGATGGGGACGCGGCTTTGCCAGAAGGGGAGAGCTTATATTGGCTCAACTTACATCACTTAGGGAGGTGGTGTAACTATGCCAGAAAAACTCCTTCTGTCAGTTTGAACAGTATGTACTGCAGGGTGCTCTGCCAGCTACAGCGATGGTGGAGCTGTGGGGTAGACAAGACTGCGATGACTGTCACTCCGTACATTCACTTTTAATTAACATATTAATCAACATGCCACATTTGAGAAATGCATCTCGTGAAAGAGTGATGCATTTATTGACAGCCTCAGTCTGCATGCCTGCTAATATATCACAACTGCTACTTTGATGCCCGTCTTGAAAAAAAACCCCATGTGCTACTCAAATGTGTATTCTTGGAAACCAGACAGCTAAATTATGGCCTCCCTAGGTGTGTTGGCACCTTTGCTGCAGTCATATAATTTTATGTTTTCTTGTTTCCCTGCTTGGCATCTACTACCCTCCAGACCTGTATTTTGGAAGTGTAGCTCATCCAATCTCTTCTGACTCTGTCAAAGATATTTTTGGATTTATTGTGATCTAAGTTTAACTGAAAAAATCTTTTTATAAATAAGAAAAAAAATTACAGTAAATTCTCTGAAGTGTCCTTAAATTGTCCTTGATGCCCTTTTCTCGAAAATATCACGTCAACTGCTTTCACATGACTCTGAATGCTACTCATGCCTGAAATGTATATAGATAGATTCTGATTTCAGCAGTTGTTTCCAGTATCAGCTGGTTCCTTCCTCTGGCTAGAGCCGTGTCTGCCAGTTCTTTCCGGTGCTGTGTGACCTCCGTGTTTATGTCTAATATCCTGTCTCCATTTACCACAGAGGTGTAATATCATGTACACTTGGTAACATTTATGAAATGTGTATGTTGTGCTCTATACTAAGAAAATTGAAGATAAAATATTCTTAAATGTGTTTTTTTTTTTAAAAAAAAACAGTAGCTACATATTTTATCTGAATTGTCTTAAAAAGTGCAAACTAAAACTCAGTAAAGCCAGTGAGATATTTCCCATGCAATATAAGCAACAGAAGTATTGCTTAAGGAACAACAGAAAGGAAAACCTTCAAAGTACAGTCATGGGAGTGTTCACCCTAAGCTTATTTCTATTAGCTCTCTCTTCCATAATGAATTATTTTGGGTCTACCTTCCATAACTGTGACAAAGTGAGTTGCAATAATTCAACCTGAAGAGAAACACATCTCCATCTAGAAAATGGCAGTGGTGCCTGGCCTTTAGAAGAACAGGAGAGACATCTGTCATTGTTACTATTATTACTGAACCTGAAAGTCCAACACAAATCTGGACACCACCTTAGAAGCAGGAATGCTGATACCTACAACAGGACCTAGAACTGACACCTGGCAAATTCCTGGCAGTTCATTTCTCTATTGATAGTATCATACCAGTGGTTTTGAGCCAGCAGGTTTTCCATTCCCTGTGCTTATCTCTTTCTAACGGCAGTGTCATCTGTGTGACACCACTGGCTGTGTTTGTTGAAAAAAATATAAAGGAGGACATCATCAACCCCAAAGCATCACTGAATCCCATGTGTCTCAGCAACATATGTACCAACAGTTGTGGACTTCGAACGAGTGGAGCAGAATTTAGTTAGAGTAAGGAAAATGTGAAGATAAATGGCCTTCACGGTTTTGACACATCTGTCTGGCAAGCAAGCAAGCAAAGCAATACTGCATTAGATACACATAGCATTAACACTGGCTATTAGCATGTAAAAATGTGTGCCACTAGCAGTGGATGCAGTCAGAATGAACAGAAAATATTATCATATTTATGATCAGCTATCCAGAAAAGTTAGATAAGACTTTTTTTTCCAGTCTGTAAACCACTCAAGAATCTATTGAATAGCATGCTTAAACCAGTATGTTCATACACATTTAAATAGTAGGTAATTTCAAAACAAATTGTACAAATATTATGCTTCAATTAATGAAGACAGCAATCCTGGATTAGAATTAATGCTTTCCACGCTGAAAGCAAACTCAGGTGAAACTTCCAATTTCCCTGTGTGTGAACATCAGTGAAAGGAGGTTGTAATTTATTTGAATTGTGGAAAGAAACAAGATCATTCTCCTGCTATTCTTTTACAGGCATTTCATTTCCTGAGTGTGCAGCTCACTTTAAAAGTTTGCTAATAACTTAATTAACTAACAAGCTTAGACTCTGAGGCGCTTACTCCTGCCAGTCTCTGCTTTACACAGATATGGCTGTATTAAATTGGCTTTGTCACAGAACTGTTCCCTCTTCCCCCATCCCCATGGTGTGACTCAATCTTAGTTTATGGGCAAACTTGGAAAAATCATTTAAAACTCGGTGATGAGATGCCCCTCTATGTTTTAATTATTATGAGCCAAAATGCAAAAAGATATTAAAGGAGTTTAAGGATGAAGAAATCTTTTAACCTGCATAAAGACTTCTAGTATAGAAAATGAAGCAAATACTAAAACTCCTTTACACATGGAAGAGGTGACAGTGCAGGCAGGCCACCATCTTACTGAGCTATTCTCACTGAGCAGGACTTTTACATTTCAGAGTACAAGGATATTTGGAAAGAATAGCTGGGATCAGCCAGTTTATTAACCTCTCTGCTAATACTGCCAATTGTGGTGGTGTTTGTAATGTGGGCACCTGTTCAAAAAAGAGCAGAACAGAGACAACTCCCTTTACACAAACTTTTCCGTTTTGTGAACCACATCTTAAAGGAGACCACAGCCCTCCCATACAGACTGTGGGCCACCTCCCACCCCACCAATAACTGGCTAATATTTCTGTAACAGCTATGGTAACTGAGTTTATAAACTCAGCTCAGAAGTAACAACAAAAAAAAAAAAACACACCATAAACAGACAGGAATGGGAGTTTTCAACTTCTTTTTAATTCTATTTACCATCCAGAAATGAGACAGCTACAGTTCTCTCTGGTTGACCGGTGTTCTCTGGCTGACAGCTGTCACACCAGGAGATACTCAGTGCACCAGCAGTAACCGCTGTCTGTAGTGGACACTGAGTCACAAAAGCTGGGGTAGATGTCACCTGAGTGAGAACATCAAACTGCAGTGGCTGCATTAGAGTGCCAGTTCCCCGTATAACAATCAGATAGATCAAGCCACTTCCAGAACTAGATCTGTAGGGAAAGAGTCAGAGTCACACTTGGATTTTTCTGTTGTTTCCATTGACGGTTGAGGAACGCAGCCAAGCACCTTACTTTTACTCACCTCCTGCATTTGGCACAAGTCAGGCAGCTAAAATCTGGCCAGCTTTGCCTATCAGCCAGTACTGCAATCTGTGTGTCATAGGGAAAATACAATGAACCATAAAAGGTGCCTTGCAAAAGCTGAAGATGCTCTGGGGAACTGTCCCAAGGTGAACTTGCTGTGGGGACTGAACTTGCTGCAGCTCCAGGGATTCCTGCTCCGACACGCAAACAACATGTGATTTACTGTATCTGTTGCAGTTCTAAGTTTAAAATGTTTACTGCACTCCTAATGTTCTATCCGCTCCGAAACAAAAATATTTTCCAACAAACAGAGTGTTGAGCTGTGGGTAGCTTCATAAAGTATCTGTTGGTAACCTACTGAGAAAAGAACAAATAAACAAACCAACGAAAAAAAAAAAAAAAGCAGAAACATTCAATTTCCTCCACAATGAAGATGAATTCATCCAATTTTTTAAAACTCCTTCAGTGCTCCCTCTCCTTCCCATCCCCTCTCTTTTAAGCATTATTTTAAGCTCATTTTCTGTTGGGCAATTAATAATGGCAAGCTAACGTCCTTGGGTTTTTTGGTTGGTTGTTTTTTTGTTTGTTTGTTTGTTTGTTTTTAAATGGGTTTTGCCTGGGAATTTCCTTAAGAAACGTACAACAACTGGACGCTGGAACAGGCCCAGTTCGGTTCACAACACCCGACGTCCCCAGGAGGGACCGCTGCTGCTGCGGATGCTGCTGCGGATGCTGCGGCAGAGGGACGCATCCCGCGGGATTTCTCCAAAACCGAGGGGGGACGCTGAGGAAGGAGCCGGCGGGCTCACTTCGCGGCGGGCTTGCGGGCCAGGGAGGCGGGAGCCAGGCCGGNCCCCGCCGCCCTCGCGGAGAGCCGTGACCCCCTCCTCCCCCCCGGGGCTCCCCCCGGCCCCCGGTGGCGGCAGGGCAGGGCGGAGGGTGCATCGCGGCATCCCCAGCGCGCCGCCTCCGCCGCCTCCACCTCCCGGGGTGAAGCTGAGGAAGTCCAAAAGAAGGAGAAGCTTCTCCCAAACCAGCAAATCCAGGCCGGGGAGCGCTCTGGTCGTCCCCGGCAGGTCACGGAGAGGCTTGACAGGGCTGTGCTCTCCTCCCGGTTGCCGCCCTGCCCAGAGCCACCCGTGTCCTGCCCACCACCGGCACGCCTGCAGCGTGGGGCCGTCACGCTGTAATACTGCTAGCTCTTTTGTTTCTAAGGCACCATGGTGGATCTTGCTGAAACATTGCAGAAATACGATAGCGTGCCTGAAATTACATAATTTCAGATGAGTTTGTTTAGTCTAAGTTGAAATTTGCAGTTATTAAACCAGGTTTACTGTTTTGTCCTCCACTGTTTTGTCCTTATCACCTTCATATCATCTTTGGGAAAACCCTTTGGTAAAGTGCAAGCCCTGCCACCCCCTAATGCCTCTTTTCATAAACACCGGTGTGGTTGATATCGTTGGGTTTAGCTTTATAGAAAATGCAAAGACAATGTCCAGCTTCAGAAGAGAGAACTCTAATCTTCACCAAGTCAACTGCATGTACCTTACTTCTGGGAGGTTATACCAGGGATGAGGATAGATGTTTTACTAAGAAATTCAGTATACAGCTGCACTATAAAAGCCACAAACGTTTAGCAAAAATGGTTTTACAGTTGATTTGCTTTTATAAATAGCTTATATAGCTTTTCCAATTACAAATCTCCACCAGTCTTGACATTTTATTTCAGCCATTGGAAGACAATATTCATTAAAAGAACCACAGCTGCTCTGCAGGCAGTCTCCGCTCATTATTTATAATTAATATCCTTCTATATGCAGACATATAAAAAATCTTTTCTCTTTGTCTTAGTGTTTATGGCAGTGATGTGCCAGACTGCCCGTAAATTTGAAACCTGAGGAGTTTGTTTTTAGAGTCTCCAGTGGAGATCAAAGTTACAATAGTCACTCTCATTGAAAACTTTTGCCTGTATCAAGCTTATTGGTAGAGTTGTTGCTATAAGTACTGAGCAGTATCTTTTTTCATGAAGGTTGGACTTTTATAGCAGCAAAATAAATTAATGTTGTCCAAAAACAAGACAGAAAAATTTCCCCATACTGGGGACCAATATACTTCAGCAAACACTGGCTGTAAAACAAAGAAATATTCTCTTTCCCCAGCTCCCACAGACATGGTTTTCCTCTGATACCTCGGGAGGGAAGCTGAGCTACAGCTATTTCCTGACTTATAGGACTTCGGAGGGATCATTGTCCCTCAGTAAGCTAAACCTTTCTGAAGAACACTTATTCATGTATACAGCTCACACAGAGTCATTAATACAGTATTTATGCACGACATTGCCTTGACTATCAGTGTCACCCTTACACGGCTAGGAGTGTGATTTTCCGCCTACATCCTTCTAAACTTCAGTGAACCCCTTAATTTTGTGGAAAGCATGCAGAAAAAAGCTAGGGAAGTTTAAAATATATCCCGTATGAACCACCATCCCCATTTTGAAAGTATGATCGCAGCAATGCTTTGTAAAATGTTCAGTGTGGTTAAAAAGGCATTTGAAAAGATCCAAGCCACTCCTAGACTTTCTAATATTTCCTGCTTCATCAAAATAGTCTAAACCATCCTCACTTTCTAAAGCTAAAGGACAAACGTCTTTTGAAACCCTTTCAGACATGTTTATATGATTTTTCTAATAAACACAAAATAATGCTGATTAAAGCATAATAAAGTATCAAGCATGTGTGCAAAGCATCTGCCCTTAGTCTGTGAAGCTCTTGCCTTCTGAAGATGTATATACTTTCATCTGAAGTTTTTTTATGTGGAAGTTTTTGACTAGAAGTTAATCAGATAATTGTGACAGTTATATATGAATTTTGACCTGTTCCAAAAACACTCCAGAGGACATCCCACACTGTTGGGTGAAAATAGCTCATATGACTTTTTTTTCCCCCCCACCTTAACATTGACGCTGCTGATGAATAACAGCAAATCTCCAATTCCGATTCGGCTTACATGTGCAAAGCCTCTTGCCTGTCACGCCTGCCTCCCAGCCACAGCACCTGCTGCAGTACAGTCCTGTGAACTGCACCAAATACTTCCCAGTATCATACCAGGTTGTCCCGTGACTCTGAAATGCATCTCTCCTGTTGGCAGAAAGCCACGTTGCTTTTAAAACCCTCTCGCTTCTCCCAACTCTGGAAAAAATGTGCTTGAAGAAAATGTTAAGAGCTGCAGAGTTTTCCATTTTCATTTCAATCAACTCTGAGTCCATGCCCTCAATCTCTATTTAAGGGAGTGTAAAATACCCCCAAATCAATGTCCCCAACAGTTGACTCTTCTTGGATTTCAATTATGTCATTGGAGACTGTAGGGCTGGACACAAGGAGGAGCTGAGGAATGACTGAACGAAACAGACCCGCCGGTCCTCTTCCCAGGCTGGTGGGAAAGATGCTAAATATTTTTTGACACACTTTGTCCTCTCCTACTAGTCAAAGGACACGTAGAGTTCTCTGCTGGTGTCAGCCTTTCCTTCCATAAATCTTATAAAGCCTTTCTTAAGACTTTATTTTTCAGTACCAGCCTGGCCATCTTCTAACATTCCTGCTACCAAATAATCCTATGCAATTGCTGGATTTATGTGGTGCTAAAAGAACCTATAAGCAAGGTTATCAAATAAAAAGCACTGCTCAGTTATTTTTCAGCATGCCATTTTTTTTTTACAGAGGAACTGGTCAAAAATGTAACTATTTATTACTAAATCTAAAGAATTTACTTATACACTGTGCTTTATACAATCTGCTGAATATGACAGAGCACATTGTGTATGGACATAAGTTTAAGACAGCATTTTACTATACCTGCTTATTCTGTTCCTAAGAGAGACAGGCAGTCTCCCAAAGCCTCCGCGGCCTGATGGTCGAGAAGCTGCTCTTCAACTTGCTTTCCCCACCTACCTGCCACAAAATAGGTTCAGGAGATTAAAAAGAGTTTTAGTTATTTCTCCAGTTTAGCTGTAATTATGGAGTACTTGACAGGGAAATAGGCTGGTGGAAATACTGAACCTGTTTTTTTCAAGTGGGTTTAGGGTATGTAGCTATAACATAATGAAAGACAAAATCCTTTACAAGAATTAAACAAAATTTGAAATATGTTTGGTGCTGGGTGAGTTTGCACTAATTTATGATGGGAAAACGACCTGTTACTCCACTGTAATTCTCTTTTGGGTCGATTTTGCAGATTACAGATATGACAGAGCAGAATTTATAAATAAGATTAACTGATTTTATAGCTTCACCTTGTCATGCTTCCACAGAAATATCATCTAGTAGAAATCAACTAGAGATGGCCAAGTTTCCAGACTTTGTAACAGAAGGCTTTTCATTATTAGGCCTGCAATGTTATCGAAATGACCACAGGTGACAATAAGGAAAAAAAAGCAATGTGTGTGGGCATGTATGTGTGTGTGTATACTTCCATCGTGCATGTGTTGCTCCTGTAACTTCTCTGGCCTTGGAGCTTCCTTCAGTTGTTGTAAGGTAGCCAGAAGTTAACAGTAACTATTACTTTGCCTGTTGCTTGCTGCTCCAAAATATTTTCCTTCAGTTTCACCTGTTAGTTCTCTCTACTTATCAATCAAATGTGACTTTCTCCTTGATTTTAGCAGTCTTCTTGATGTGGCCCTTATGAAGGCCCAAGCATTTTTGTGTTCTGGTATCTGTACCCGTTCCTTCTGTCAATAACTGTTCCATACCCTATCCTATGCCACTGCTGAAGCTGGAATACTATCCCCTTTAGGCTCCTTCCTCTAAATCCCTACTTGTCCTGAGACATTGCTACAAACAATAGGCCATGTTGATGAACTGCCATAAACATTTAGAGTTCACTCTTTTTTTCCTTTTTTTTTTAGTCTTAATGATTTTTCTCCTTTTACATGACTATAGAATATGGTTAAATGTCACCAGATCCAATTGGTATTTTACCATCATACCTTCCTGGGAGCATAGTTAGTCCATTAGTGTTTACCTAAGCTTTGCCTCAAAACCATTAGAGGTGCCTTTTTGGTTCAACTTGGAATACAATCAAATGTCAAAATTTTGCATTGAGGAAAAGAAACTATCCAATTCTGCTCTTGATTATGTAGATACTTGCTTTTTTAAGCTAACAGTTTCAATACTTAAGAACAACTGTAAGCTGAATAAAATGCACAAGAAATTGATAACAAGCCTTTACACCAAGGAAATATCCATGTAGAGCAAATATTCTTTTGCTTTGTCCTAAGACATTTCTTCTCAAATCTAAAACACACTTTTGATTTATCTCTTAAAGAAATTCATGTCCAAAATTAAAGGAAAACATACTGTTTAATCATCTTTGAATACCTTGTTACTTTACAATGACCAGGCAACTTTCCATCTGTAGTTTTGCAAAGAGGTTCCTGGCTGACCCAAAAGCTATGTTTTATCTTTGTTGGTCTCCAAGAGTTTAGCCAGGTGAAGTAGTGCAGCTTGAGTTACTTCATCCACAAAACTCCTTTTGAAGTCTTGCCAGCTGCCTCCTTTTGTTTTGAATGATTTGGCAGACATTAGGGAAAAAATAAAATCTTGGCTATGCCGTGAAACACGTCCACCTCTTCTTTGCTGCAAGAATGCTGTCCCTGTCATTCGTGTTGAAGAAAATTGCTAGCAGTGTAGCTATAAACTTGCTGTGCTGAGATTTTCTGTGTGGTATTCACTTGGTCTTGCTGACCGGATCCATGAGCCACCAGGAAACCTGCTTAGTAATTCAGAAAAACTTAGATTCATTCCTCAAAGAATCGAGGCAGCACATTGCTCATCGCAACAGTGTGGATTAGATCTGTATTAAATTGTAACTTCCATTTTGTCTTGCAAACTCCCCTGTGGCTTAGAACTTCCCTTTTGGATTGTGTACCGAGATCATGTCTAACCTCTGTGACTGAATTTCTTCTGTTGATCTTGTATGATCTTGATAAAATAACAGTGACATTTTAAAGTCTGATCATAATAGCATCTTTTAATGTGTTCATAAGCAATACTAATGCCAGTAACAGGGTGAAAGAAAACTGGAATGGGGTAGGATACAGAAACCTCACAGGGCACCTCCTGTTTGGAAGTACCATGCTCCAGTGGTTATCTACTGACTACATCTTGCTGAGCACAGAGCTGGTAGGGGTAGGAGAGGAGAAGCAGCAATGACTGTACAGACCTCCCAGGAAATCTTTGGGGTGGAGAGCAACAAAACACCGATGACACCTATTAAACACTGATGCTGCTATGGCAGTTATGAAACAGAAAAGGGAAGAGAAAATTCATCCCTTGAGATTAGTTTTATCCTGGTAGCTTCTGCCCAAAGGGGGACTGTGCACGGGAATGGAGACAGCAGAGGCTGTCAGCTACAGAAGAAAAAAAGGCAAAAAAGGATATAAAAGTGTCAGCAAACAAGAAAATCTGCACACAGATTTGTAAGTAAATATTTGAGCAAGTTGGGATTCTTTTTTCCTCATTTTACAAAGTACAATGTTTAGTCCTAGTTTAAATTTCCAGTTCCCTAATTATCTATTAATAGAAATGCCTGATAAGACCTGATGTCAGAGGTGCAGAAAAAATTCCATATGAAGAGTGATCGAAACAGCCTGGGACTTCTTTATTTAGAAAGAAGAGAAATAGGAGAGTTCAGTTGGAGAAATTTAAAACAGTGAATGGCTAAATGGAGGCAGACAAAGCCAGGAGAGTTCCCATTTCCATGGAAGAAGAGGACATCCTTTGAATGTAAATAAATGAAAACTCCAAATCAGTAAAAACAATTACGTTTCTACAAGTCAGATTGTCAACCACTACATCTTATCACTACAAGCTGCCATTAAGGTAAAAAGCTGGGACGAATTCAGAAGAGAAGTGTGGATGAAAGACTTCCTGACTTAAATGCAGAAACATGGGGAAAAACAAGCCTACCCACTAGGAAATGTAATTTCTGCTTGAAAACAGACACTAAACTTTAGCCTCATATCCACAGGATTTTTTTTTTCCCTAAAGCTATGTTGTTTGGTAGCTATCTATCTACCACAAGCTTCTTTGTTACAGGCAGCATTTGATGTTACCTACAGTTAGAAACAAGGGTCTTGCTCAATGGACCACTGCATAACCGTGTCTGTGTTGCGCCTCCCAGGAAGATGAATTAGGTTTTGTAATTCAGAAAAGACTTCTAAATTTTTTTCTGGGAACTAGTCATCCCATCTTTGCCCTGTGCTGGGAAAGGGATGGACAGTTATGTGACATGGGAATAGTTTTCCTGATGGCTGTTCTGGCCAGCTGTTATTTCATCCCAGTAAGTCTGTTATCTTTTCAGTGTGCCGGTCTTCTTTACAGTCTTTCTATTGCTCACAGGTAGCTTCTTTGCTCCTAGCTGACTGCTTCTGGATTCCTCCTCCTTCCCAACCACAGCTCAAAAGAACCTTTTCTGGCATGCCTCAGCCTGAAGGATTAATATTGCACTGAACACTGTTTGATCTGTATTTCATCCCATATTTTAAAAACAAAAAGTTTCCTGCTTTTTTACTCGCTCACCCACTCAGCTGCACCGAGCAACTTTTTGTGCAAGCTCAGAATGTCAACTGGTCACCAAATGAAAAAATTAAAAGTCTCAGTAATGAGTTGGGGGGCGGGGGTGCTTTTAACTATTCTTTTTTTCTAAATTCCAAATAAGAAATTAAAACTATCTTGGGATATCTACAACCCACCAGAATGAAAAGAAAGCACTATTCCTAAGTCTTCTTCAGGTGAGAAATAAAGATGGAGGGAAATGAAAAAAAAGGAACATGTCCCTACTATGTATGGGGAGTTTTGTCTGTGTGTACAACTCTATGAAATGCAGAGAGTCACACAAGCACAAGCTAATCACAGATAAATAAAATTAATGCCCAAAACTATCTATAAGAAACCGCCCACAACTTCAAACAAAATGCGGACTTTGAATTCTTATTTATTATTTGTACTCTGTGACTAATTGCACAATAAAAATAACCTCTGTGTAGCTTCATGAACACCAAGAATTATGTTTATCATCTGAAAATTAGTGTCTGAACCTTAGGATTTTTTTTTTTTTAGGTTAGAGCGTATAAGACGAAAAAATATTTTCAAACGGAACCGAAATTATTGAGATAACAGTGCTTTGCAATAATATTTATCAGGTTTCTTTCAGCTGATCACTAGATGCAACAGTGGGTAGAACCAAAGAAAATGAGGTTCAGAAAGTGTTCCAGTCAGGGAACAACATCTTAGATATTTATGAAGCTATATCATTTCCTGTTTCTCATACATAGCCACTTAATAAATCCTTGTCTCTCACTGCATAACATCACTTTGTATAACTCCATTCTGTTTGGTATCAGTGAGACAGCAATAAAAGAGTATGAGCAATCGACCCTCTGCAAAAGACTTTTTGATTGACTTATAAAAAGTACGGAAAGTTCAACAATTCAGAGAATAAATTATTCTCATCGACATTTATTCCTTTTTTTGTTCATGCTATGTGGTAATAAACATATAATCAGTAAAATATAAATAGCAAAGGATTTATAAAAGCACAATTTAAGCTTTTCCGAAATTCATTCTGCATTATCCCATGAAAGCTGGGTCTACTGAACTCTGGAATTGTGAGCTGGCCACAGAACGATGTTTGGATTGTTTTGAAAACACATCTTTCCCTCAGGGGAAAACATTAATTAACATATCTACTGTTTATATAGAAATGAATTACCATTTCCTGTTTTTTTGCTGGCTTCAGCTAGTAGTTATGATTGGGGAGAAAAGGAAAAATTTAAAATATTATCTGAAGGTATAAATCCAAGGTTAAAGCACAAAAGCTAAGTGCTGTAAAGCAATAAAAAAACCATAAAACACCCACAAAGAAAAGCACACAAAAAAAGAAAGTAGGATTTATCAAGATTCATCTCTCCAAAGAAACTTCTAAAATGTATCCAGTAAAAGTTAGTCATAAAGATCACCCAATCTTTCTAAATACCAATTTTATGTTCATGAAAGTGACTGTCATATAACAGAATAGTGTTCTCAAATATCTTTGTATAGACGCTGAAAAATGTGAAAAAAAACCCTAATCACTTCAGATAGAATTCTTCAAAGTTAAGGGGCCAGAATCCAAATGTCATTTTGGACAACATACACTATATGTTTTGGAGAAATCTTGGAGAAGCAGAAAGGAGAAAAATCCTGTTAGCAACAGAACTATGTAGCTTATTGGATTTGGGTATCTGACACCTCACAGGGGAATTCTGCAGTGTTATAACACCAGATTCACTTCTCTCCTCTTTGAGATATAAAATACCAAAAGACTACTAGGATTCATCTATTCCTTTAGGAATTATAGCTGTTATCTCCAAGTTTCCTGGAAGACGTATAGGTTGAAGAAGAAACAGATCTCATTAGCTAACCAAAGTACAATTAAAAATCAAAGAGAGGACTGTGCTCTATTGGAGAGTAAAACAGAAAATGACTGCAACGGCAACTTAAGCCTTTTACATATAAGAAATTGCTCGTTACTTCAAAAAACTAGTCACTTTTTTTTTTTGTAAGTCTCCACAACTTTTATTTTTGTGTTAAGACTTTTTTCTTTAGTTTTAGTGGAGGAAAGTGCATAAAAATTCTAACAATTTGCAAAGTACCTACATGGTTTAAAGCCAAAAATTAAATGGTCAGGGATATGTTTTCAAGGGGTAACTAACTCTAGAGTTCTTGCTTGAACAGCAATTATTTTTATTACCTAAAAGTTTCTATTACTCTTAGTTTTTTCTTCTTAAAGTCAATATACATCTCATGAAAAGTGCTAAAGAGGCTTAGAGACTGAAATTTTGCATTATCCAAGGAATGAGGACAGTACAGTATAAGACTCCACACGTGCCTTCTTCAATGTGTTTTAAATCTGGTCATTAATTTAGACTGCCTCCATGCGCTTTCAGAACCGAGCATTTCTCTTTTAAGCAAGTTTGCCCTAAAAACACTCAAACATTTTAGGAGTTTGGCAAAGGGCTATATACCTAGTCCTTCATCGAGGATACTTACTTGCAGTTATGAAGACACTTCACAGTATCAGTGCCTCCTTGGATTCAGTCCCCCTTGATTGGAGTTATGTTTCTTATTACCATAAATTGCACTCTGGCATCTTCCACCAAGCTGTGATGTTCCTTTATGAGATCTGCTTACCTTATACTGTTAGGTAAAATAGAGTTAAAAAACTCACATCAGCTGATCCATATTGCCTTTCAGCACAACTGGAGTCTCTTTTTATAAGTTTAAGTCCTAGATAGGACCCACTTGCAAAGATTAATTTTTTCCCTTAAACTGTGATCGTTTGGGATAATGAGTTTCTGGCCTTGAGGACTTAAATTGTGCTGACTCAGAATAAGATTACTGGTAGAACTGGGCCAAAATTTATGCCATTTTTTTTTTTCTTATGGTATTATTCTCAAGAAACAAAAATTAGCTCAACATGAAGCATTTTATGAAATTGTCCCATTATACCGGATTTTCTACAGTGAAGGAATATCAATTTAATCGCTGAGTCTGATCTCACTGGTTTCTGTTGTCATTTCTTGAATTTTTTTTTTCAGTTTTTCAACTATCAGTTACTTTTGTTTTAGAACTTTCCTTCAGTTTCAATTTTTAGTCTCAATACTTGACTCAGAGACAAAACATTCTGGTGTGTGTACAACTCTATGCTTAACCGGAATGGAAACACAAAAATTACATGATATAAATAGCAACTACACAACAACGAACAAAACTAGTAATACCAAAACAAGAATGATCATCTTTTCCAGTTAAGCTAGAAGTAATTATTTGCTTTAACTGCTAGTGACTCTGATGTGAGCAGCCGTAACTCTGTGATTCAGAAACTTCTGATTCTTGGTGTCGGACCATACGCAAACACTGGGATTTCCTCACACTACTGGTGTATCAATGCAAATCTCTCAGCTCTTAAGACACTTGATTGTCCAGTCTGTTTTCCTGAATAATGTAGGACACCCTCTGGAAACTGCTTCCTACCCCAGAAAACATCTGAGAAAAATTAGTGCATCAGGAGCGTGCCCATTGGATAAATCATGTTTGCTTGAGAACTTGATAAAAGGGAAATTTTTAGTGCTACCTTTACTAGTAGGATTTTGCTGTCATGAAGTAACCTTAAATGTAGTGAATTAATTGTAGTTAATTATTTTCCCTTCTACAGTAAATACTATAGTATTAGTATAGTAACAATACTTTCAGATTTTGTTGTAAGTAGTCTACAGCAGTTTTAAGTGTCAATAAGCTAAAAGAACGTGTTAGATGTTTTACTGATATCTGTGGCACCTCAAGTGTTATTGGACCCATGTAACACTTTGTCGTATCATAAATCACAACATTTAAGAATGTTGGCCATGCTTTAAAGGTAAACATGAAACTTTTGCTAACAGAAAATATTTAGACTTTCTTAGATTTTAGTTTCACATGTCTCTGAGCCAATGCCTCATTTACACTCACTGTTGATATGTTTTTTGAACTGTTTCAATTCGATAGACTAGTAGGCTGAAAAATAAGAAGGTTATGTTTTTAGAGTTTGATCCTAAGCCAGTAAACTTAATGAATGAACTCCCTTTTGCTTAAGCTAGGTTTAGGCTAGTCCCTCAAATCTAGTAATAAACAGTACTAACAAAATCTTAATCTTGTCTAGTGCTTGCCTTCTTTTCTCTATGCTTTTTACTGCAAATTAAATCCCCATATCTCTTCTCACTGTTCTTTCAGCTTTGAGTCTGAGGTAGTTGAAATCCATGGGTAAAAAGGACATTTTGACATTGTACCGTTCATAATGCTGCCAACTAATTAAACTAATCTTAGGAGATAAATACAAAAATATGGGTCTAACAGATCATGGTAGACTCAGTGGGCATCTTATACAGGGAAGACAGACTACCCTGAAGGCAGTACGCAGGGGCCCATAAGGGAAAACCAAGAGGCCATATGGGAGACATAGGGAGCTGAGCAATTATTGAACTAAAGACAATGGAGAAGACTTGTGTCTGAAATATCCTGACACAGTCAGACACCCTTCTCCCTTATCTGAGCTTCAGTGTTGTCCCTGGAGTCTGTCAGAATTAAGTTGAATTTCTGTGTTTGCCTTCAGGACATCCTGAGCCTCCAGTCCTACAAATGGATTTAATTAAGACAATAATGTATTTCTCAACCTTATCTCCTATGGAAATCATCTTCTGCCTGACACAGTTTCCCTTTCATTATGTAAAGATTTTTTTGAGTATCCTACCAAACTGGGTGGACACCTCTCATATTCCTTTGTTGACTGTAAATAAATTTATATATGCTATGCAAACATGCCTTTTCCTGGCAGACAAAATGGTGGTGTGAATTTGCGCTGCCTCTGCAGCGTATGTATGTAACTCTGTACAGTACAACTTCTGAAATGTCATCATAAAACATAAATGAGAACAATGAACATGACTCATTAGCATATTTAAAAGAAATTATGTAGAACAGATTGCTGCAACTGAGCATATTATTCTGGGACTATCGGACACAAATCAAATACCTTTAGTTTTGCTGACTTCAAAGAAATGTGTGTGTAACAGGAAGTAAACAAAGCTTCTCTTGGACACACTAAATTCTCATGTCAAGTTAGTTTAAGAAAATATAGTATTTTCTTATTTTCCTTGCTAGATCATTTTGTTCTGCTTGTATAGCAAAAACACTTCAGTCCAATAAAGTGCATTACACACACAGATTAATGCACACCTTGTCTTTCCATGCTTGAAAGCCAGTGTGAAGGGCAGCTTGTGTAGTCCAATAGAAAAGAAAGGAGACAGACACTCATAATCCCAGAAAATCTATTTCACCTCTACTCTTCATGGTAAGGATCAATCAGATGCAGCTGGAATAGCCCCTTAAAGTTTGTGCCAAGTTTTTTAACAAGGCAGTAGGTTTGTTAAAGTCGTTAGCAATCTCTGCTCTGGATAAGAGTAAAGTAAAATAAAATAAAATAAAATAAAATAAAATAAAATAAAATAAAATAAAATAAAATAAAATAAAGTAAAACCTTTTACTTCCTGTGATCCTCTGTAGTGGAGCTCATTATAAGCAACAATAACCATCCACTTCTTTTAGCACCTCCCTGAGCAATACAAACGTGTCATCTCATGTGAAGACTTTCACATGATATTTAGATTCAATATTTTGATTTAAGAGTTGCTGTTAGAATAGAACAGTCAGCAAGTACTAAAATAAAGATAAATATATACAAATTAAGAAAAATAAGGACAATGAAATATGTATCGTTTAGACATGAGGTCTCCTTGAGAAAAAGAACAGATACTATACACAAAGGATGTTGTACTGTGTTTTTCCAGTACCACTGATGTTTATATTTTTTTATAACTCTCTCATGCCTGCGTGAAATTTGGTCAGACATAGTGCTTTCACCATTAAACTATCACAAAATGCATTACAAAAAGGACAGAATGAACTGTGGTTCCTGCAACATCTGAGAATAACAGAGCAACTATTATATGACCTCATTAACAGCTTATGCATAACCTTGGCCATTACAACTTGTTTTAGTAAAAGAGGGAAGGTCAGCAGAGCCACTGGACTTCATCCATAAACTTTTAGCAAATGTGCAGTACAAATTCCCAGCTTATTCCCTGCTGGACAGCCATCAAGGATAAGCAGAAGAGACTGTAACTTCAATCCTTATGCCAATGACAGACCCTCTAATACAGACCGCTACTCTGTGTGAGTATGCACAGGAAAAATCTCCACTTACAAAAGCTACAGGAAGTTTTCATGCAATTTTTTAATTTGTTTTAAACTGTCTGCAAACAACGGCAAGCAGCTGCTTTGTATTGTTTGATTTGTATCACATTATCTGACAAAAATGTTGATGAGATCAAGTTTTGGGACACTCTACTGTGAGTTATGCTCAGGCTGGATTTAAGGGCAATGTATATTTATATCCCCTTTCATATGCACTTGTGAATAATACTTTAGGATTCCATGATGAGTTATGTAAGTCCTGAATGTGAGCAGTGATCGTTAATAAATTATGACATTATATAAAAAACCCACCACATTTTCCTGGCTCTGTCCTGCTAGCTGCATCTGTCTTCAGCTGGTTAGGTGAACCATTAGCTAAGCCATTTACCAGGAAGGCAGATTTATCACAGGGCCCTAAATTATATGCAATAATCTGTTAGATGAGGAGACAATCAGCTACACATTGGGAAACACGACAGTGGCAACTGAAAGCGAATGTGGACCCTGTCGTAATGGAGTAAGACTGATGACAGGGCAGCACAAACAGCTTGGTGCTGCATTCTAGCACTTAGAAATTAAATGATTAAAATGTGACAAGAAGCTGGTAGAGCTCTAGGTCTGAGTCTTAGTGACATATAGAGCCTACTTTCCCCAGATATTCAGAAGTTGCCCACTTTAAGCATGTGAACAGTTCCACAAAGATCAGCCACTTCAAAGCTTGGTAGAGGAAGAGTAGACACCAGTGAACTCCAGCCAAATAAGAAGAAAATGATAGTGACTGTCTGAGGAGAAGCATCTTTGGGGATAGCATCGCTGTTCATCTCAATGCTCTTATCTAAAGGAGTACCTGTTTTCTTTTTCATGAGCTGGAGAAGGATCAGTGTGTATGAACATTAATTAAAAGATGATTAGAAACCATTTATTGCTAATTTTATTGCTACAGAAAGCAAATGCAGTCAAAAGTGTGCTAGACAGATATAAGGAGTGCGAGGGGTTTAATAAGCTTTGCACGATGGGACATTGTACCTCCTTTTTTTCCAGATGTAGACACTGCAACAGCAGCCTGTTGCAGGACATAGGTAGTGAGCAGTACACAGAGCAGCACCTTCTGTGGGGGCAAAATCTGGTGGCCATCTTGTTAAGCTGTCTGTTCACTCATTAGCCAGGTTGACTTGTCTTTCATCATGAACCTGCCTGCTAGTTTCTAGTTTTATGCCATAAAAAAATAGTTCCAATCTTCAGAGTTGAAGGAAGAGTGATGTAGGAGTGTGGTGTTTATTCTGCCAGTGTGAAGAATTAATTTATCTGGGTTTACGTTTCTGCTGGGGTGGCACTATCGATGGGTAATTGCTGAGGACTGCTTACTTTATAATTATAGCTGTTTAAAGCCTCTAAAGAAAGTGCCTTTTTTAATATCGTTTGATAATAATTTCATAATTAAACATATTTTTTTTAGTAAGTAATCTTTTTTTTTTTCCTCCTGGCAGTATTTCAGTTTTCCTTTTGAATACAACTGGCCGCGGGTTTATGTCGGCTCAATGAATTCCCTGTAAATACGGCCCTCCATACAGCATACTGATCTGAAATTAGGCAACTCATTGAATTAATATTTAATTTTTCTTTGGAATTTTGCTTATAGACTAAATTCTTAAACCCATAAAAAATGTACACCTGTCCTAAAATTATTTTATTTGATTAGTAATTTGGAACACATCTTAAAAGATACTACTTTTTAAAATAAATGAAGAAAAGAAAAGCTACAGAGTAGTAAAATATAATCAAATTATCCAGAATGTCAAAAAATCCCCTCCGTGATCAGAGGAAATAACTCTCTCCATTCAGCTCTTCTCCGTGAAGAATTCTGAGTAAATAAATGGCCTTTGTAACATGACCAAAAGTCAACAACATTCAGGCTCTCTCTCAAACCCACCAATGTTTGTGCCTAGGAGGGCATCGTTAGGGCAATTACTTGATTAAACAGCCAGTCCATTTTATTTATTTGTTACACTCCTCAGAGGAGCACAGTTCACTCTCACGGGAGCACTTGTGTATCCAGTAAACAGAAGCAGGTTAATTACATGCCTTAAAATCACAAGGCAGAAAACGCTATCTTTCTGTCTTCTGCTAACCCACAAGCGGGAGCAGAGCTGGAGAAAGGCAAAATAAGTGTTACATGCCTGGTTGTGGACCCTGAGTGGCTCTAAAGCTCTAAAGCTGCATAGCTCTGCTCAGGGTGTTGCTCTCTTTTTTTTTGCACAGTTTTGGGCAGATTTACACCATATGAATATTATAAGAAAGGTATAGCATTTATTTATGACCGTTAAACACTATTACTGCTTATTGCTTTTGAAAGATGGCAGGAAGAAGTGTTTATTGTGCCTCAAAACATCTGCCACTTTTACCGGTATTTATGCACCTTTTTAATTCCCTGGCCTCAGTTTAATTTGTCTTAAAAGTAGAGTTGCTTTCATTTCAGATTATTTTGTCCATGTATTTTTACTTTTAAAAATCCCTTATCGTTTAAACCAAATCTCTGGTGATCAGCACCCCACACAAATACTTTCTCTGGAGGGGTTTGGAGGGTATTTTTCCCCAGGATCACATTACCAGAGCCTTTGGCTTTGTCAATATCGGTCTAAAAGAGGAGTGTCCAAGAAGCCAGAAGCATGGCATATTTCCAGGTCTGCTTGCCTCCAGTTTACACAGGCAGCTCCTAGGCAGGAGGTATAACGATTGCAGAAATGCTTGCAGGCAGCCTACAGCTACGGCATGCAGGTGTGCCTGAGAGCATCCAAACTGCCTAATGCTGAGCTAATAGCATGTCAACAGTATACTGAACCACTAACTATGCTTAAGAGATGGCGTCTCATTTTGTTACAGAAGCAATACCTGGAGCCATGTTTCCATGTTCACTATCTGACCATCTCTCAAACACAATGTAAAAATACCTACTGTGGTTTGGGGATTTTTTTTTCTGTCTCGTTTCTTTCATGTCTCTTGTTCTTGTCTTCCTTCTCTCTTACACACCTAGAGCATCAGCCAGAAAAGGCCTCTGCCCAACTACTTTTCCCTCTTGAGCAGACTCCTCTCAGTACGCTTGTATTCCTTGGCTGTAACCTGACTCAAGATTTTGACAGGAGTATCACTTCTTACATATACCTGAAATGAGGGTAGCTGTCTGATCTTGGTCCGACTTCAACTATAGCAATACTATGACTACTATTTTATATATGCCTATATGAATAACATGTCTTTAGTCTAAAGTCCTAGAAAAATGAAGTCTTTGTTGCTTAATTTTTACTTGATCTTACATTAAAGTGACCTGTATCAAAACTGTTAACAAACAGTGGTAGTAAAATATTGGTATTTATCCAAAATTACATATCCCAAGTCTAAACGGGTGTGATTAGTATAAATCCATAAAACACCAGAATATTTGGAAGAAAAGAAGAATTTTTAGACAATTTTATATCTGGCTGTGATATATTTCTCTTTCCCTGTTAAAAGTTATACTTTCAGAGATGTAGAAAAAGGAAATACTTAATTCCTTTCTTTGGTATAAAAGCAAGAACCTCTTCTCTGAGTGAGAAAAAGTAGATCTAGGTAATTCACAGTTCTGATTAGACACCTGTTATGATGCTGGAGTGATTTTGTATGATGTGGATATTAAGGTATATCACACAGTCTCACAGAGTTCTCTGCCCGTGCTAAGCAAATCTGATGTTTCTGCTCTTTTTTTCATGTATATGAGGGGTACATGTGTAATATATTAGGCATGATCCACCTGTGTTTTGACGGTGGAGGTTCTTTCTAAACAGGGCTCACTCTAAAGACAGCACAGTGTTTAGCCTTCTTCCTTAACCTGACTGCAAGATAAGAAGTAAGGAGGGAAGCAGAGGTGATATAGAAGCATGTCTTCATTTAGATAAGTGCTCCCTATCCCAGCGTGCTGCCTACCTTCTGGGGGCTAGAATTTTACTTTTCATAAACTTAAACCAATGAGGAGACAATTAGGTGTGCATTCTCTGCTTATACTTTACTACTTTGCTGGGAACTGCATCTTTTAGATTAACTTACGTTTTCTCATTAACTTTTTCTTTTTTTTTTTTTTTTGTTAGGAAATTGCTCAGCTTTCATTATCTGAAAGGTGACTCAAATGTCTTTCTATCTGACTATTTCTTCACAGTTGCAGTACTTTGTATCCAATAACACTACCTGCTCTGTTGTTTCACTCTGAATTTTAGTGATTCATTAATTCTTCAACATAACTATACAATTGTCCTAATAGCACATGATATCCATCTTTACTGATTGCATCTTTACTGATTTTCATCCTGTAGTAGAATCTTCTATTTTATTCATGTAGAACTATAAGTAAACCAGCAGAAGTGAGCTGATGCTTAGGATAAAATGTGGTGGAAAAAGCAGGACCAATATGGTTGTATTTATTCAGTTATCTTTTTCGTCTTATATTCAGCTTTATCATTTTAGAACTTTTAAACTCTTTCCTTCCCTAGTTCTTTCAGCCTTTTCAGTATAGGAGATATGCTTTTCTCCTGGAAAAAAGTAGAGAGGAAATAAAAATAAATGTCAGGTTGTAAAAACCAACAAAAAGTACTGTGAGCTCTGCAGGACAGCCCTCAATAGTTGTAAAATCTCACCACATCACTGTGTATGCAGTCATTCAGATGCTTTGATCAAAAGGAGAAGATCTTCACAGAATGTCTTCTGTTTAAAAAAAGAAAGAAATGGTTGACCATTAATTGAAGAACAAGAAAGAAATAAATCAGTTAATTGACAATTGCTGGGTCTTACTAAACAGGTATATTCCCATTTAAGTTGTTGGCAGACCTTCAATTGCAATACAAGTTTTTACCCCAAAGGTAAGCGTCTTTGCAGGAGACAAGAGATTCTCAGCTCTGGTGCCAGACAGTGAAATGAACTCCCACAGGAGCTAGGAGCCATCATTTCTTTGACCTTGCTCTATTTAACACAAGCGCATTGCAGCATGTACGTATGATGAAATAAAATACCAGACAAAACAATTTTACTTCATGAACAATTTCCGCTTAGGGGAGATGATAAGAAGAAAAAAACCCATATGGCAGATGCCGCTCATGTCTCCCAGAGTATTACTGGCAGGCACTGAGAAACCATGCTAACGAAAGCACAGTTGTAGCCCATATACAAAGGTCTAGACAAGAAATACCTGTCTGAAAATGAAAGCTACTAGACACCAAAGTGGCTGATTGCCAATGCCTTAAAAACAGAGTTCTCTCATTAGAGCTTGAAACGATCATGTCTCGCTGTTTTCTGGTCTTTAAGAGAAGGCAGGATGTGAGTAAAACCTGCTCACCCTCCCCTTCTTGTCCTTTTTAATAGAACCACCAGATTGTTAGTCTTTGGCTAATGCTGTTCTGTATTTTAGTGTACCTGTCAAACACATCTCTTGGATGAAGTAGCTGCTGTTATTTAGTCTAAGGACTTGTTTTTGTGAACTTCTGTTTCCCATAAAGAAGCTGTTGGCCAGGCCAGAACACCTTGAAGATGTTTTGGAGCTGGTTCTTGGGCTGCACAGCTTCCCTGGAGATCAAGAATCTGAAACATTCCCAATGTTTAACAGTAAAAACTAGACTCTACTTGACTGCACCTGCCTTTGGTGCTTTGATACTGTGTAAGAAAGTGTTGGTAAATCTCCCCGTTTCCTTAAAATCATCAGCATTTAGGAGAGTGCAATAAAAGAGTGGGAGCAGGCATACCTTCACGCTGCTGTCTAGCAGGCCAGCCATTTAGCATTTGTTTCTTTCCCTACAGTTGTGATACCTGAGACTGTGTGCTCACTGTTGACATTCTGGCTTCTCCCAGCTGGGGAGAGGTAGAAGGTACTTAAAACAGAAAAGACCAAGGTGGCAGAAAAGGAGTTAACTGGTGCGCCCGGTTTCTGCAGTATTCCCTATTGCTGTTGGGCTCTTCGCTCCAGGTCATGTTTGTGTTGCGGCATGACAGGCATTCCTGACTCTGCCTTTTTTCCTTCCCATTCAGTACGCTGGTATTAATGATCATCCTGCTGTCCCTTGACACCTTCATGGGAATATTTCATGTCTTTCTTGTGGACAATAAAGTCTTTAAACACAGAAAACCCCTCCATTTGTGAGTGGTCTTTGACATTTGCAAACACGGCAGTAAGTAATGTTAAATACTTTTCAATCTCCATGTTTTCCTTATTACTCCAGAGCACGTCTCTCTCCAGCTTTACTTCACTTTAACCTGAAGAAAGCTTCTTTTAATTTAGTGCTAGCCATGTGATATTCTAAGGAATGTTGAGAAACAGAAAAGAGACATGTACTACATTTATGATACACACACAAATTCCAGGAAGTTGAGAGAAATCATGCAAAGATGACATTTCTATTCCACAGCTGTGAGAAGGACCCTCTAGCTGTGAGAAATTGTGCATTTTGGATTCTGATCATCCCAAGTCTTCCAAAAAATCACTTTATTTTTTCTTTCAGAATGAGCAATTAGATATTCTAAGTGTTACAATCCTTAGTACCTGCAGCTAAAAAGAGTAAAAAGAGTTTCACATAGAAGTAACGTATGTTATATTTTCATGTCTCTTGTTTTTTCTTATCCTTGAGAGGTATCAAAGGGACAAGTCCTCTCTTACCCATACACCCCTACAAGAGTGTATGACTGTATAGAGCTATGAAATTGTGAATGTTTCCTAATGTTAAGACTGTCAGGGTTGTATTTTGTTCCTGTAAGCCTGGCAGAAGGCATTTTGCATGCAAAATTATTTGCTCTTATGGACTCTTATAGACTTATATACACACGTACACAACATATACATGTACACCCAGTATTGATCATTAATAAGTTTAAACAAGGACGTTAATTGTATTTCTAAAGAGAAGGAAACACCACCTTGGATAGCACTGTTAAAAGATGTTGATTTGATAATGATTCCTGCTGCTTTCAAAGCCTGACTGTTGACTATCTTCTAAATCTGTTCTTGAAAAATACTTTTAGGAATAAGTCAAGTGCAGTAAAAATTATGGAAACCAAGGTTTTGGCAACAGATACTACTAAGCCTTTAACAGTCTGTGGAAAAATTCACAAATAAGAAAGTCATTTTATCCAAACATTTTTTAGGAAAGCTTTATAAGTGTTCTGAATTGTCTTTACCCTCATCACTGATTTCTAAGGAATATGTGTGCAAAATTAAACAAATCTGTTTCTTCTCTTGCTTTAGCTATTTCCTGGTGCTGCATTGGCTCTGTTTCATGATGAGCTGTTGATACTGCAAAACCTGGATTGTGGTGTGCAAAATAATTCAGTTAAAGAGGCTAAATGATTCAAATATCCCAATACTCAGCAAAGTGGAGGAAACTAAGAGACCTGTTTAAAATAACTTGCTGAAGTTTCAGAAAGTTGGTACTTGTTAAAGTTCCCTGAACTTTTTTTTCTGAAGATGCTGAGTTATTGAGAAGAATAAGTAATAATTCAGCTTTAAGAAAACAATTTTTTTTTTCTTCAGTTTTTGGAAGTCATTCAGCTTTCGATGTAGTTATAGAATACTGATATTTTAAAAAGAAAGTGTTTGTTTTTCTTAATTATCTTTTGCTAGGAGTATGTTCTCAATGGGAATGGAAGGGTACACTTTTCACGTCGTCAGGAGATGTAATACAACAAGAAAGATGGCCCTAGAAAAAGTGTGGTGTTCTCCTTGGAGGTTGTATTTGCTAACATTATAGTATCCCAAGTGCTAGGATTCATTCTAATGCAGGCAAAATGAAAACAAATTTCACGTGACTGTCTCTGTTTAGACATTTGGATGAATAATGTTGCAATGGTAATGGGTGGAATTGCCATCTAGAAAGTTTGCTGTATTAGGAAAAAGGAAATAAAGCTGTCCTGTGTTTCATACCTTCCATAAGGACAGACAAATTGTCAATACATTAATGAAATAAAAGCCAGGAAAGAAAATTAATAGATTCCTCTAAACAAAATGAAAGAAAACTCTCCAGTTTCAGAGACATAAATGAATCTTCATTTAGAGATGGTACCAGGTCACAGTGTAGAATAAAAAACATCAACAGTGATGTTCAGTCTTGCCACAGAGCATCAGCTAAGGTAAGTTACCTGATCTCCAGTTGAAGAGCATGAAGAAGACTTCATACTCAATTGTCTGGAGAAGCTAGAGACTGGGAAGTGAAGTCAAGGCCACGTTACACTGCAGCTGGAATTTCATAACACAGAAGAAGCCAACACATTGGCTAGTTAGGAATATAATTACGATTATACTATGATATATAGGTACTGTTTAACTATAGTACATGCCTTCAGTAATTCATTTCTAGGAATTGAAACATCTGATTCTTCATTTTAGATTTCCAAAGTGATTATGGATTTCTGCGTAAGTAAAATACTGCAGTATTTTAGATTTATTTGAATTAGAGTATCCGAGTGACACTGTGTAAATCTATTCTTTTTGGCCTGGTGAGACAAAATGTTAGAGCTGAAGTTAGGTAAAATTAGCTGATAGTTGACTTAATTGTCGCCCATTTTATTATAAAACAAGTCTTCCAAGATAAAATACACTCAAAACTGGGTTGTGTAGAATGTCATGAGATAAAATTAATCAATTCCTTTCTTTTTGAACATAGTACTTGGAGAATAACTGTCATCTGGCTGGAATACACAGCTGCCCAAAGGCAGCAGGGATGCTGCTGCCTCACTTAGTGCTACTGTAATCCTAAAAGACTCTACAGCACCGTAATCTAAGGAAACCCTTTTACATCATCAGTGGTCTATGAGCTGCACAGACATTAACTTAACATAAACACTGTACTCACCAGCTTGGGCAAGTAATATCTGTGTACAAATTTGGTAGTGAATAAAAGGGGAGCTAAGGGAGAGACTGGTTTCTTTTAGGATTTCAACATACGTCTAATAGGACTGTCTTTCTCATGGCTGTGTTTGTGCTTCTTAGGTCTGAACTTGTTATTGTACCTCAGAAATATTTCTGCTACTTAGGATAAAATATTACCACTTAAAAAACATCAACAGTATAGATTTTTCACATGTTCCTTTTCTCAGCCTGAGCTGTGAACCCACTGGTAACATGGAATTTCCATTAGCCTTTGAAATTTGTCATCTCTAGAATAAATCATTTGGTTTTGTTGCCTTTGTCCATGACTTATGCTGCACCTTAATTATAATTAGTGTGATATCTAGGATGACAGAACACAATGTAGGTCCACAAATATTTACTTTAAAAATGGTAAGTTTGAGATAGTCGGGAGCAGCTCTCAAACTGTGAAGAATACTCTGAAGAAAGTTTCAGTCTGGAGTAAGAATGAGTTTTGTTCTTTATTTTCTGCTCTTTCACTTAAAATCAAATAATCTATTGTTTTGGAACTCTAGTGAGCAAAAAAATCCTTAGGATCCTCATTAGTAACTTACCAAAAGAGATGCTGTATAACTAAATTTCCAACTCAAACAATACATCCATTGGAAATGCTGTCGCTTTGTGTAACAGAGCTCCACTTTTGTTACGAAGCACAAAGTGACATCTGTTTAGCACTGACATAGTTAGAATTAGCAGGAGATAGATCTGTACTAGAGGCTAACCCAAGTGGATTGTCACAAGAAGTAACAGAAGAGACATCAGAGACATCAATTCTATCCTCAACTGGATAGCAACGAGAATGTTCAGGGAACATAGGGCAAGGATGTAGTTTGCATGACTTAAACAGGCCTATGAAAAAAGTAGTGACTATTTGCATTACCTTTATGTAAAGGGTGTGCTCTACTTTCCCCTACTTACTTCTACATGGTTACCTAACCAGATTAAGGGGATTCTTTTTTATTTTTCAGAGTAGAGGGATAAAGTAATACAAAGAATGAACAGTAATCACACAGGTAGGTCACTCTCATGGCTGGTCCTGTGTGGATAGAGAGCCACCAACTGAACCTCATAGCTTTGAGTGTTGATGGACTAACAGCATTTTTCTCTCTACATCAGAAGGAACAGCTCATGTTAATTTAACACGACTGGAAGTGAAAACAAGGAACAAAGTTTCGAATAGACCTTGATGCAGCAGTAGGTGAGACTGAGGACAACAGAGTAAAGCAGAGAGATTTTTGAGACAAGCACTAAGCCAACCTCACAACAGTAAGATATGCAGTGACTGCTTTATGAAAAAGCTGAAGGCAGCAAGTGTCAGGTAACAAATTTGCACATTGGATTTGTTGTTTACTCTACTTTAAGGACTAGAAATATGAAGCATTCCAGCTTAAAATCAAGTGCTGTGTTGCAAAGGCAGCCCTGTGTGATTGTGAACATTTATTGTCTTTAAATCTCCCAAGAAAATAACCTCACAAGGATACAGGCTCATGTGGTCTTGTTGCAGAAACTACCATAAGCATTACGCGTCATAGACAGAGACACAGAGTTCATTGTACTCTGCCACCAAGATGCAGAAATAATCACGGATATCCTTAGCTGGTGATTGAAAGACGGAGCCTTTGTCTTTGAGTAACCTGGTCTAGTGGAAGGGGTCCCTGCCCATGGCAGGGGGGTTGAAACTGGATGATCTTTAAGGTCCCTTCCAACTCAAACCATTCTATGATTCTATGGTTCTGAAGTTTTTGATACTTGGAAATGACATTGGAATGGGAGTGTAAGTCAAGTCCTTCCCTCTTTCTTTATGATAAAACAGGTTGGAGTGACAGTTCTCTGCACTGCAGTGAGACTGAAAGTCTTGCCCAAAATGCAAGCAAGGTGGTTGGATAGAATAAAACGCATCATTCCCACCCTTTTACTTCCTTACCTTCCAGCAACTGTAATACAAAGGAAAAGCTGTAAATTCAGATTTCTTCATGTCTCTAAGTGGTTAGAGCAATCTGACAGGAGCAATAAAATGCCTGAAGCTTAGTCATGTGCTCAAGGAAACTCCTTTGCCTCCTGTGTGGAATAAGAGCATATCTTAGAGTTGCTGTGGCCTTGAGGCCCAGACAAGAGAAAGGATAACAAAGTGGGCTGAAGCACCTTCAGATGAAGGCAGCTGAATTCCAAGAGACTGTAAACCAGCCTGTGAGATGGAAAGTGGAAATTATGCTTATGTGATTTATTGTAAAGGCATGTTAGAGAAGTTAAAACTGCCTCAGTTTGACCTATCTTGTGGGGCTATCCTGTCCCTAGTAAAAGCTGTGGTATCCTTAGAGTTACTTGGCTTCATGCTCTGTCCCTCATGGGTCTTTTACAAGCAAAGGCCAGTCTCGCCACATGCCAAAGGCCCCTTATCTGCCACATGCTGGCTGTCAGTCTTGGTGCTGACTCTTTCATTTCTGCCCTGAGAAAGCTCACTGTATAAGGGAAAATTATGAGGGGTATTTCCACATGCCTTCAGGCATCTTTCTCTTGCCAAAGTGACTTAAGAAGTAAATCACTTTAAGAGTAAATGAGGATGAGGCCCACACCCTTTAATTTATGTTTCCTCATGTGTTCTTAATCTTTTTTTGGGGGGTTGAGATTTCACCAATAGACACCATAAGCAATTTAACAAAGTGTGGTTTACACCAGCTGACACTTGTCTCTAAATTTGGCCCCAGATGTGATGCCTATTTTACACTTAATCTCCACAGTATTTACTCCATTCTGGGAAACAGTTTGCCACAAAAGCAACTCTGTTTCTTGGTGTCAGGTCACGTGGTAATATGCTTTGTTAATTAAATAAAACAACCTAAATAAATATTGGAAAAGTTCCATTTTGTCCTTAATAAAAATAATGTTAAAATCAAAAATGAACTTGTGAAGATAAATCATCTTCTAAGATTCTCACTTTGGATGCCTTCCACTGACCTCTTGCAAAACAACAGCTTATTGTTTTGCTGCTGGTCAGTACAGGAGAGTGTGTGAGAAGCAGGAGCTGGAGAAAAGGTGTGAGTAAGATTCAATTTCTTCTTTCTTGTGAATGACCAGGTACATCTTTATGTAAGCATGTCTGTTCTGCATACATCTCAGCAAAGGGAACAGGGAAAATGATGTGTCCTATTGTCTGTTAGGTGAAACCTAAACAAACTAGATTTCACATCCTGTGTGTCCTGTAGAAATATATGTTATCTTCATAAGCTCTTCTAAACAACCGAGCATCAAATTCAATTACAGGCATTATTTACTAAGTAGATTTGTAATTACTACCATTATTCAGTAAAACGAAACAAGCTCTCTCAAAATGATGAGTAAAATTTTGTATGGAAAATACCACTCTGCTCAGAAAACAAAATAAATATACATTTATAGGGAAATGGAAAAACACAGTTTAGTTTCATGCAGAGTGCTTCTCGGCTATGTATCTTTCTTACTTACCCCTTTATTCAAGAGTGAACCTCTGCACTACTTAAAGATTTTTTTAACAGAGCTTTGTTTTTAGCCAGAAAAGTTTAGAAAAAAACCCTTAGTTTTGAGAAATGTCGTGCCATGATGCATTTCTGTGAAAGAATAATTGTACCACTTAGAGGTAACACACTGGATGTAATAATTAAATGACTGTGGTCTGGAAATATGATTATTACTATAAAACAGATTTTTAAATAGCTCTCAGTTTTAAGTACTTTATCTCCAAATGAATTCAGAGACACATGTCATACTCTTGTGCTGCCTAAATTGTACTATCAGATGCTTTTCACCTATAAGTCTTAATAAAAGAAAATAATACTTTTTTTGTTTAAAGGAAAAATAAAGACAGTAAATGTAAATGTCCGATAGCTGCATTACATATTCCCATTCGACCTGTCAAGGAAGAAATGAATAAAAGCTGCAACGTGTAAAGTTTACTGAAGTGTGAAGAGCTTTTAATAAATGTTAAACAACCAGTGCTTGAAATTAAGTTCTCAAAATCCTTCTCCACTTAGTCATATCATAGCAGGTTAAACTTTTGTATTACATTGTAAAACACATTTATTTCTTTACTGATTCTTCTGGGAAATATTACATGATGAAGACATTCTGAATAAACTATATTCATTCTGATTTTGCTGAAATTAAGTTATAAAGAAGATCACATCTAAATAGATACAGCTATTTTTCTCTAAAACCCATTAAATAATGGTATTCCTCAATCAATTATGCACACTAGAAATACCTCTTGCACTGCCATCTGCCAAAATAGAGTGAATGCGATTTCCCTAGCTGCAGTGGAATAAGTATCAGGGAAATAAAAGAAATTGTTATAAATTGAGATATATCATCCATTATTGATCATAGATTTGCAGCTATACCTGTTAAAGCAGTCTCTGTGCTCTCCAGTAATAGCTATAACCCACTGAATATTAGATCAGTATTCTTGTCATACAGCCTGCAAAAAGCAATCTTTAGCTGGGATGCTGAGATCCAAATAGCAGACCTAATTCATGCATCCCAGTCATGTTCATGTGCACTGAGGAAAAGAGCCCTTTGTACATTTCATCATTAATCTCTGTAGAGGACGTTGTGTCTAATATATCTCTAAAATATCTGTAATATGGCTCAGGTAATGGCAATCCATGCCTTGTTTCCTCTTGTCAAGGATTCCAAAATACATTAATTTTATACCATCTTTGTTATCCAGAGGCGCTGTGTGGGAATAATAAAGGCCTACCAAGCAGTGCTTCATTCATTCAGTATTATTTACCTCTGCTGAAGCCTCTGCTCTAACCACTTCTGAACTGAATTCCTAATTAGAAAATAGTCAGAGAAAAGAGTTACCAGGCAGTATCCCATGTAACAGTAAAGAATGGCTGGAGGAGCTTTCCCATTGTTCCTTAGGTCTGGACTGATTTTGATCCCTCAGTCAGAAATTCACAGCATTTCCTACATTTCTAGATCTTTAGATGCATATTTTGGTTGCGTTGGGGCATTTCAGAGCCTTGTTCTTCCCCTCTATGCTTTGCATGAAATTCAGGTCCTGTGTACACCACTAAAGGCATGTGCAAAAGCAAAGAATCTCAGCAGAAATTCTAGTTGTACCAAACAGAATAAAAATATGCTTAAGTTAAATGCCTTCTCCTTGGACTGGGTTTACTTGTGGAAGTCTAATATTATACCCCAAATCAGTAGGATTCTGCGCAGATACTCTTAGTTCCTCAGACTCTATAGATCAGATCACTCCATCTTTAGATCTTAGTATTTTCCTGTTACTGTAATGTAATTTCATGAGGAGACAAATTTACTTCTGCTCAGTAACTGCTCCCTCTGAAATGGCAAATGTTGTAAATAAAAAAAATGGTTTTAATTATCACTTCTTATATTTGACCTTCAAAAATAAATACTTAATCAGATTTTAAAAATATGTATTTGTTCTTAATGATCCTAAATTGCATTTTACAATCCAATACTAGAAGCCAGTCACATTTGTCCACATAAATCCCAATGATCTTGTCTATTTTCATGCTACGTACTAAGGAAAAAGCGAAGTCATATTTATCTTTCCATTAGAGCATGCAGGCAAACCAAGTGAGATTTTAACTTGTTGAAAGAACAAGTTTTTTCAGAAGTATAGAAAATGGCAGCATCAGTAAAGAGCAGGCTGCCAGAGGGGGTCAAAAGAATCATCTCCCTGTGTTTTTGTAGCGAACAACCTGGAGTTTTTTGTATGAGAGCTTTCTTTCCCCTTTTTCCTAGGGAATGTAGTACAGACCACAGGAAATGAAAAAATGTTTATTAAGCTGTCTCCAAAGGCAACTAGATGCTTCCAAGGAAGATATAACCCCCCATATTCACTACGGGAGGAGGAGAAAGGTAATACTTTTCTATCCTCGGGCAAAGTACAAAAACAATGAGAGAAAAGTCCTTCTTAAGCTATTCCTGATGCAGCGAAGTGATGCAGTGCTACCAAAACTGAGTTTGGGAACTTGTCACACTAGGATTGTCAGTACATTTAGTTCTAGCTAAGTTTTACGCAAAACTGAGTACCTTGGTGAAGAGCCATGGGTCCAAGAAAAATGTCAGCAATGACCTGTGAAGCAAGACACAAAGCAGTGCCTGATTTCTTCTGTGACAGACTAGGATATTTCTGGCTCCAAGTAGGAACTTGACTTCTTTCTGTTATGTGCTGGACTCCTGTCCATTTGAAGACAAAGCAGGGTGCTGTGAAATACTTCAGACAGTTTTTCTGCCCAGGAAGAATGCTTTAGAGCTACAGTGAATGACAAAAACATAGAGAGACTGGGAATCAACTGTTTGCATTTACTTGCTGAACCAAACAGTATAGCTTCTATACATCCAGGTCCTCAGGCTGGATGTATGGAAACAGAAGACAGAGCACTGAGACCATGTTTAAAAGGTGCTACTTTAAGCATGCCATTGCTTAATACGAATTTGCTGGAGGAGACAAAGGAAGAGGAACTTTGTCCAGGCTGAAATGCTGGTTATGGAAAGATGGAGAATAGGTCAATCAAGGCTCTGCCTCAGGGCTTACATGTTTTTCCAGAGCCCTCTGACTCATTTGTGCCTTTTTAAGAGCAAAGTGACTATGGTTAAGAAATTATTTGGCTATGGTTATGTTCATTGCTTGCTTGCCAAATTATGCTTGAAGATGTTAAGCCAGAGGCCAGAGCTCCTAGAGTTGGATGGAAATCAGAGGAAAATGTCTGAGCCATTGCAAGACCTGAGAAGCCTGAGGCCCAGGTCTGAGCACTATGGAGTCCCGTGTCTCAATGAAAAGGTTGAAAACTACTGCTTTATTTAGTACCCTACAGACCTTGCACTAGAATAAGCCCACTGCCATTGGTATATGGGACTAAGCAACCGGGTACACTCACAGAAGACCAACATCCCTGTTGAAAAAAGGTGGTAGTCTATCACACTTTCTTTTCTACTAAAAGAAAGAGGTATTCTCTGTCTTTGCTGAGGAAACGCTTACCATCAGCACATCAGGCTCCTCCACCCATTACAAGAAACAACTGTTGTAGCACTGTGTTTATTCCCTCATCCTATCTCCTGTTTCAGATTATTTTCTATCTTCCTGCAATGTAGTAGAAGGCCCAAGAAGCAGGAACCAAAGACAACACTGTCTTTGGAAACAGGATCTGTGCAGCTACATCTGCACACGTGATTTGGGAGTACTCATTCCCCCTTACAGAGGTCTAGTGGAAAGACATCATTTAGTTTTTTGTTTCCTTTTACAGCAGTTCTGCATTGCAGGGCCCTGTGCTTCTGGCAAGAGCAGACTTGAGAGGTCTCTGCTCAGAGCCTTTTAGCCCCAGATGGAATGAGCAGAGCAGCATCATTCAAAAGCAGCATACAGCCTGCCAGGGACCTTGACATCTCCATCTCTCCACCACACTGAGTGACATTTATTTGGGTCCAAGTCAAGGACATGTACTCAGGTCCCAAACCTGCGGTGTGTACTGATTCTTCCCAACTCTTCTGTTTGTAACCATTCCACACCAGTGATCCCACAATGTGTTCTTCCAGCCATTGGCATGCATGATTTTGTCATTTGTAACAGCTGAATTCATTGCATAAATATTAATAAGCAGGAGTGTTACAAGACATCAAAGTGATATGTGATTCGCTAAATCATTTTCCTACGAAGTACTTCATAAATGATGCATTTATTCTGTCAGGATGCAGCCCTTCAGCATGGCTCATTAAGTCTGGCAGTTGCCTACTTTTCTTTTGATCTTGTGCATAGAGAAAGGAAATAAAAGCCATTTTTATCTCCTCAAGAGCATCCCCTACCACCTGTCCTGAAATAGAACAAACAACATTTTCCATTTGAAGGGGACTTTTTTCCCTATCACCTGAGAAGTTCTCACATCGGAGAGTTTACATGATGTTTATAAATGTACAGGCTTTTGTCATTACTCTTTCTTGAAATCAAACTACACTCTGGGCCATAGTGGCAATCTGCGGGCCTGATGGACATCTAAAATAATCCCAAACAGGTAGCTGGGATTTTTTCCAAAAGAGAACACTCTGGTTAACATAAAGCTCAGTGTCCACCTGAGAAGTCTTTCACAACAGGTGAGGACCTGAACCATCTGATTAAAGCAGAATTTTGCACTCTTGACAAGAAGACCAAGCACTGGTAAGAGGATATGAATAAATGCAGCTAGTTACTTTTACACAATAGATTAGTCGTAACTGCTGTTATACAGGAATTATTAAAGGTCATATGCATTATAATTTAAAAATACTTTCCCTTTAAGCTTGGTCAAATGAATTTTCCTTGTAGAATATGCTATGTCTCTAGTGACAGTTCTATTATTTTTCAACACTGCACGTCTTTGATAAGAGCTTAACAAGCGGTGCTTCAAATGACAGCAGCCAAAAGCTGCTCTGATTTCTGGTTACACGTGGTCAGGCTGAGCCCTGTCAAGCGAAGCGTTTCTCTGCTGATGACTAGTGGATGCAGGTGTCAGACATGCATCAGCATCTCCAAGTGCTTCCCCAGTGGGCTGGTTGGGTTTCCTGCAACTGTCTTTGCATTGTCTCATCAACTGCCCTTTCCAAGTGATGGATCAAATAGCAAGTCTAGACAATGACAGCAAGGTTTGTAAGCATCTCTCTGTAGTATGGGTGTAATGCTGCATGGCAGCTTGAGAGTCACTTGGGTGGGGTGTATGTGTCCTTTTTCAGTTACACAAACCCAAGTGATGGTACATTTGGATCTGGTGAAGCAGGGCTAGGTACACTGCATACTACAATGCAGTAACTAGCATGTCAAGGATGATGGCATAGGGAGGTAGGTCAAATGTCAGATTTTAGACTCCCAAAATTGTAAAAGGAAGCTTGGTGACACAATGAGAGTTTCAAAAAAGCCACAGAAAAGGAAATTTGATGACCTTAAAAAGTTGCAGTCAATGGCTTGATGTCCAGGTGGCAAGCAGTGATGAGTGGTGTTCCTCAGGGGTCGCTACTGGGACTGGTATTATTTAACATCTTTGTTGGCAACATGGATGTTGGCATTGAATCATAGAAACATAGAATTGTTAAGGTTGAAGGGACCTTTAAGATCATCAAGTCCAACCATTAACCTAACCTGACAAAAGCACTTCTAAACCATATCCTCAAGTACCACGTTTGCCCTTTTTTTAAACACCTCCAGGGATAGCAAATCCACCACCTCCCTGGGCAGCCTATTCCAATGCTGGATAACCCTTTCAGCGAAATTTTTTTCCTAATATCCAACCTAAACCTCACCTGGCTTAACTTGAACCCATTTCCTCTCGTCCTATCACTTGTCACTAGGGAGAAGAGGTCAGTCCCATCTCTCTACAACCTCCTTTCAGGTACTTGTAGAGAGTGATAAGGTCTCCCCTCAGCCTCCTCTTCTCCAGGCTAAACAGCCCCAGTTCCCTCAGNGCTTACCACGCTATTCCTGATACAGGCCAGGATGCTGTTGGCCTTCTTGGCCACCTGGGCACACTACTGGCTCATATTCAGCTGGCTGTCGACCAACACCCCCAGGTCCTTCTCTGCCAGGCAGCTTTTGAGCCACTCCTGCTCCAAGCCTGTAGCGCTGCATAGGGTTTTTGTGACCTAAATGCAGCACCCGGCACTTGGCCTTGTTGAACCTCATACCACTGACCTTGGCCCGTTGGTCCAGCTTGTTCGGATCCCTCTGTAGAGCCACCCTACCTTCAAGCAAATCAACACATCTGCTTAGTGTCATCTGCGGACTTACTGAGGGTGCACTCGATCCCCTCTTCCAGGTCATTGATAAAGATGTTAAAGAGAACCGGCCCCAGCACTGAGCCCTGGGGAACACCACTTTTGACTGGACGCCAACTGGATTTAACTCCATTCACCACCACTCTCTGGGCACGGCCATCCAGCCAGTTTTTTATCCAGCGAAGAGTACACCTGCCCAGGCCATGAGCAGCCAGTTTCTCCAGGAGAATGCTGTGGGAAACTATGTCAAAAGCTTTACTAAAATCCAGGTAGATGACATCCACAGCTTTTCCCTCATCCACTAAGCAGGTCATCTTATCGTAGAAGGAGATCAGGTTTGTCAGGCATGACCTGCCTTTCACAAACCCATGCTGACTGGGCCTGATCACCCTGTTCTCCTGCATGTGCTGTGTAATGGCACTGAGGATGATCTGTTCCATGACCTTCCCAGGCACTGAGGTCAGACTGACCCATCTATAGTTTCCCGGGTCCTCCTTCCATCCCTTCTTGTGAGACACTGGAACTGGGTGCCCAGGGAAGTTGTAGATGCCCGCTCCCTGGAAGTGTTCAAGGCCAGGTTGGATGGGGCTTTGAGCAACCAGATGGGAGGTGTCCTTGCCCATGGCAGGGGGTTGGAACTAGATGATCTTTAAGGTCCTTTTCTGCTCAAACCATTGTATGATTCTATGATTCTATGATTCTATGAAAGTAGCTTACAAATGACCAAGTAATGAACATAAACAGCTATGCCTAGAGGAAGCGAAGCAGAGCCAATACTAGGTTTGAATTCCCAAAATATTATGTATCCTCATTGTAGTATACTGTATTTATAGTATGATCTTTACAAATACTCATTAAGGGGGTGTAAAAAGAGTGATAGTATTGACAAACATGTCAGCCTAAATTAAATCAGTTTCATGCTAAACAGCATGTTTTCAGTATTACTAATGCTGTTTTCAAATTTCCATGAGATATTCATTCTCATTTTTGTCTTTTTTTTTTTTGCATTTTTCCTCACATATAAATACATCCATTTGTATAGATACAGAAAAAAATATAGATTAATCTAAATGAAGGGCTACCTGTAAAACAGAATCAGGAATATTAGATATTAGTGATGTTGCAAATTACTCTTGCACAGGTCAATTTGAAGCAGAGTTCTGTTGACTCTCACTCAAGATTCATTACAGAATATGTGATTAGCCACAATTGCTGAGTTTCAGCTACAGGCAGCTGTGGATTACGGACAATGAATAATTACGGCATAATTATCTAATTAAGATGTCAGCAAATAGTACGCTTAGATAATTCAATGAGTTATTTAAAAATGTGATCCTGAACAGGTGTTTTTTAACAAAAATTTGAAGGACCTATTTTTAATATTGTTCCACCCTACCCACTACTTTTTTTTTTCTACATGCCAGCAACAGGGGACAATGAGGTTTTGAGATGGCTATTTTTTTTTATTGAACACCAGCTATTGGTTCCACTAGCTAACCAGTACAGAAAATTATGATCCTTGTATTTGTCTGAAGAATTGTGCATGCAGTTTCTTTATTCCTGTTTTCTTTTTCTAAAAGTGCTTTACATCTCGCACCAGATCTATTTTAGGATCTTTTTAACAGATGTTGTCTATCCTACACTGTGATGAAAAGAAGAGAATATTTTCTAACAGCTATAACACAGTCATCATGTGATGAATAATCATGCATAAGAAGCAATGCCTATGTTGCATATATGCAACTGTGGTACCCAAATATGCCTCTGGCACAGTTATCCCCAGTGTTCAATACATTAACAGTGGAATGCACCATTCACACCACAAGTATTTTCCGCCATGGGCGACCACAGCTGCTCCTCCGTCGGTGAAGTGAGGTATTGTGTAGCTCTCACTGAATGGGTTTCTCTTTGTAGTACACCAGCACAGGAAATTACCATAAAATACATTTTAATTTTCCTGTAGCTTAATAGATAAAAACATTCATTAATACATGTCATCAGGTAGGCTCTTCAATCACAGAATTTTTATAAAGTTTGTACAAGACTGTATTAATATGGAAAAGACCTATGTCAATTATAGAATACTATCTTGGGAGAAATGTGCAGCTGCCTGTTAAAACAAACTAACATTTTGCAAAATAACAGCTAAATGGGATTAGTAAAATCTCTTAATGTAGTTGAATGCTTTTTTACCCCCAGGGTGAGCAAAAACACTTTTTCTTGTCATGAAAAAGACAAATCACGATCAGTCTGTCACATATAATTTGACAATTTGCAATGCTTGAACAGCAGGAGGCCAAGGCATATATTTCAAACATTGTTATGGATAGAAGAGTTTTACAGTAGCTCCCAATTTCTGTGTTGGATAAATGTCCTGGTTAAAAACAGTTGTATAACAGATAGCCATGAAGGCTTGGTGCACTGGAACCAAAGGAGTTACCTGATTAGTTTTGGTCTTAAAGCTGGTGATTTTTTTAAACATGCATGGGAAATCAAGTTCTATGCTCCAAGGATCAAGCAAACTAACAGGTGTACATCTTGGCAACTGCACATGTTATGACAAAAAAAGGGGAACCTTTCTGCATAAATTGCCAGCTATGCCTTTATGTAAATAGATGGCAATCTGTGCCTGGTATTTGAACCCTAAAATAAGGATGTAACGCCTGCATTTTCTTTTGAAATTTCTCAAAGGCACTTAACAAAGTGTCCTGTCTCCACTTCTTGGAGATAATGGCCATCTTCAAAGTCAAAACTGTCAGATACTATTGCAACTGCATTTATTGGACCTATGGGAAGACATGTCATAAATAAACATCTTTCCACTGAGTCACCATTTTATATTGCTTGATAGACAAGAAAAGATGAAAAGAAAAAGGAGATAAAGAAGATCAAACTCTTCCTACTCATGTAATGACAAAAAAAGCCCAAAACAAAACCGGAATGCATCATAAACACTACAGCTTAAAAATACTGAGAAAACAGCAAGTGTTGAAGTTAAAGAGAATAAGACAAAGGTACAGTCAGCTTTCTCCTAATTAATTTAAATTGTGGTTTTATTCTGAAAACCATGGCATGGGATTTCACACTGATTATCTCCCCTTAATTTCCACATAAAGTATGTTCAGTTTGCAAGTAAATAGTTCATTTTTTTTCCTCTTCCTACAAAGCCCTGGAAGCACAGCCTGCCCTCTGAAATGCAAGCCAAGTCTTCTGTTTCTTGTGAATAATCACCAGTTAAAGGCTCAACCTGCTCTGTCACACGTATTCACCAGCAACACATGTGAGAAGCTGACTGGAACAATTCTATTTGCAATGAAATAGGAGGATGAATTAAATCTCCTTCATTTCCTTCCAATTAGCTGCAGTGCAGCTCCCTCCTAACTTGGTTTTGTGGGGCTTGAGGGGCAGGAAAAGCAAGAATTAGAACTGATTCTGCCAGGGAAGGAAGCAGTTGAGACAGTATACCGGTGAGCACATTTGTAAAGGATGCCATTTTTACAAAAAGTGGCAACATATTGGAGATAGGA
The DNA here is from genome assembly GCA_013398815.1 of Ibidorhyncha struthersii. Lineage (NCBI taxonomy): Eukaryota > Metazoa > Chordata > Aves > Charadriiformes > Charadriidae > Ibidorhyncha > Ibidorhyncha struthersii. The sequence continues at coordinate 90,040 of VZSZ01002194.1, forward strand.
AGAAAATTTGGTTAGTCATTGCTCCAGAGGGTGTTGAAATGCCCTGTGATATTCTCTAGACCAATTTCTGAATTTATCGGAAGGATTCTGAAAAGAAACTGTGTTGCTGTTTTTTTGCTGCATCTTCAGGCATCTTCAGCTGGCTGCCTGTGGGACTGTCAGAAAGGAAATAGCCCTTGTTTTCCTTGATGTGCAGCTTGTGGAAGATCTATGGTCACATCAGTACACAACTTGCTGTGGATCAGACAAGAATATGTTTCCTCTGCAAGCTCCAAAACTGAACTACCATTTCCAGCTTTTACCAGAGCTAATATAAGAAGAGAAAACTACCAGGTCAAGACAAAACTCCACCTCACCCAGCTGATGCTGGCAGTAGCGAAGACTGAAAAAGTGTAAGACCAGGTCAAGCTTTAACAATGCTTCTCCAGGATACTTGGCTCATTTCCAACAGCAGACAGCTCAGAGGTTTTCTGAGCCAGGCCTGGGAGCATCCGGCGGCAAGGATTTGCACAGCTTGACTGTACACTATTGGTAAACCAGCCTTCCTCATTTCTGTGTAGAACCTGTCATGTTCTAGCTTCATTTAACATCCTTGTTCTTTTCTTTTTACTGGAAGAAGCAGTAAGCAATTGATCCATACTTACCTTCCCTATATTTCATACATACCTATGATATCCTTCCTTAGTCATCTCTTGTCAGGCTGAAGAGTCCTGTCCTAATTCATTGCACCTTGCATGGATGGATGCCTTTCCAAATCCCAGAGCCTCCTTCTCCAAACATTTACTTGTTGCTACATTATCCTTCTTGACATGGGGGAGGGGGAAACAGGATGCCACACAAGTGTTCAAAACATGTGCACATCAGGGATTTGTGGATAGGCATAAAAAAGCTTTCTGTTAGCTGTCTATTCCTTGTCATCAGAAGGTCTCAGAGGAGACCTGCCTGACTGAAGCCTCTTGGCTCTTCTGACCATGTAGAATTGGCTGGGTTTTGGGGTCTTATAATAAGTCATATTTCTAATTCTTAGACTGTTGCTGAAGTGCTGTTATTATTTGAGAAATAAGAATTTTAACAGAAAATAAAGTAGGATTGCAGCCCTCAAACTTTGGAAGACATGTCTAAGAACAAAATAGATATGGAAAGCAAAAAGAAAAGTAAAAGTCATTACAATTTTTTGTTAAGTTAAAGGGCTTACAATTTAGCCATTTTTGGAGGAAATACAGGACTGATGGGTGAACAGTGGATTCTGTTTTCCAGGCGTAATAGAAGTAATATAATCACATAATCACATATTATTCTCATTAATACATTTACCAAGTTACACCTTGAAACCACAGAGGTGTTTTTAACACCCGTTAATAATATAAGAAGACTGAGCTAGAAATCTTCTGATGATTAAGAACCTTCCATCTTAGATGAATTACTAGCCATTTTAAACCCAAGAATTTTGATACCAGCAGCATCCTTCAGTTTACATAGCTTTTCTGTCTTTATTGATAGAGAAATACATGCTTTCTCATCAGTCTTTTCCCTGCATTAAAAAACAAGCCAAGATTTTTTGCCTTCTCTTATGTGCTTGACTCTTCATTACTTTGATCTGCTGGTAGTTTTCCTCTGCTCCCATTCCAGCTTGAATTAATCTAAAGATAGATAAGCAGAATAGTGCGCGGCTATGCCAGACTGGGAGGCTCTTCTGAAATTCCCCTTACACAAAAAGCTCTCTGATAATGGCATTACTCTGTCAGATGTACTGGGAATATTTCACAAGATAATGCCTAAGATTACAGCTGTTTTTTTACATTTCCTAGCTTCATGATACTTCATGATACTTCATGATACAGGCACATTTTTATCTTATGATCAACTAGTTCTCCAAGGTTGCACACCTTCTCATTTGTTTCAGTCAGTTCATCTTAGCAGAAACTCCTCTTAGTTCATCAATGCTCAGTTTTTCACTACTGTACTATTGCATTCACTACATTGGCATTTTTGCGTACTCAGGATTATTCAGTTCTTCATAAGATATTCCTGTCCTTCTCTGTATTAATGACATTTTCTAACTTTGTTAGTAAAAATTATTGCATGCTCCTACTTTTTGTGTCAAAATCACTAGTGGAACCACTCGATGAATTTTTGAATAAAGACATTTTGAGTAAAGAGTGTCAGTAAAGCCTGACAATTCTTAAATGAATTTAATTGTCTCTATCTTAACTGATTAAATTCTTTACATGAAGTGACATAAAATTCTTCACTGGAGTTCTAAGAAGTTAGACTGATTTTGACCTCCTTGTCTTAGAAAATCAATCGTCTAAAAAAGACATTGTGTTGTTTTGGTAAAATGCAAGATGGGTAAATCCATGCTGCATTCTGTTTTCATTTACCTCTACATTTTTAATCATTCTTGAAGAGTTCTAAAGCCTTGCACATTACTAACATACCATGTAGTTATGCAGGCCGTTCTTTGTTTTCTATTTCGTAAATCTATATCCTGTGTTGACTGCTTTCCAGTTATACCTTCCCTGATTTAACAGATTTATTAGAAAGCTCTGCTGCTGGATCTGCAGCTTCATGGAATCATAGAATCGTCTAGGTTGGAAGGTGTGTGAGTTCATGCAGTATTACAAGGAGATTATCTAATTCCCCCAAATTGAGTAAATTAAGTTGTTTGACTTTTGGTTTCCACTTCAGCTGTTGTAATTTCCTTTTCCACATTCCCACAGCTGTCATGCCTCTGTTCCATCTTCAGTATCACCATTCTTACTGAAAACTGATCAAAAGCTTTTAGAGACACAGCTAGTGACCCACACTTGGCCCACTGGGATCATCAAGTCCAGACTCTTATAATCACAAGAAGAACCTTGATCCAGAAAAGTCTGTAGGATATTTGTGCCAAATACTGTTTCCCAGTTTCTGATAACTTAAGACTTAAAGATTAAAAAAATCCAAAATTGTAGTATGCCATGGGGAAACAGTAGGAGAAACAAAACCATTGACAGGGTCAAAGGACCCTTCAGTGGGAAAGAGTGTAGTTTTGGTTGTGCCACTGAACTCCAGGAGATTTTGAGCATTACTAAGGAATGATCTTGCCCCATGAAACATGCCCAAAGTACGGCAAGTTTCTGACTCTATAAAAGAAGGTCATTAGCCACTGCTTCATCCGTTTTTTCCCTTTCCCTTATAAAGCAAGAGGATAATATCTTCTTGGTTCCTGCTGCAGACCAAGAAAACTATGAAGTCTTGGATTAATAAAAAATATAGATAATAGTCATTAAAAATATTCAATAGAGAGAAATCATCTTTCCTTTACTTTTTAGTAGGCTTTTAAAATCTCTGTCCTAGGTGTAGATTTTTCTTTATTTATCTGCTGAACACTCAGGACTCATTACAAGAAGCCTAAAAACTGTCCTTATTACATTCTAACACAGCTTTCTACCAGCAGAATAACATCATAAAATATTTATACTGTCCAAATTTACCTCAGATAACCCCTTTATCTCTGAATTTGGGACCCCGACTATGTAAGAAGTGTTGTCTTCTACAGAGACAGAATAAAATCTGCATTGCATAACTATTCATGTCCATTTTAGTTCTTAATAATGTAAACTGAGTGTAGTCAGATGAAGGGAACTAGCCCTAAGATACTGCTGAACAAATATCAGATCTGTCCAATAATGCTTGCGATATTTCATACGGTCGACTTTGTCACCCTCTATTTTTTTAGGTTGGCACACTTGTTAATTGAGGGATAATTTAAGACAATTTTAATTTAAATTTTCAATGATTTTTTTTTGTTATTTACATATGATTTTCTATACTTCTCTGACTCTATAGTAGATACCTTCACAACATTTTACTGGTCCTATATTAACATTTGATTGTATATACCAGAAGCTGTCACTCTCTCAGAATTAATTGTGAGACAAGTTGAATACATTGTTAAAATCTGAGGGGAATGTGAATGGAAAACATGTCAGAAAAATGACTCCTCATGAACCAGGAGGAAAATAAAAAAACACAGGATTTTTTTCAATGTCATTATCTGTATATTATACTGGGAGTTTGTCTTACAGCAGCATTGGTATTTGCTCTCACTCCTTTTTCTTGGTGCTTAGAACATCAACTTCATCACTGAATTAAGCTGATCTAATCGGAATTTTATCTCACTTATTTTCTCACTCCTGTCATGAACACTTGGTGCTGGCACGTATGGCAATGCATGGGAGGAAAGGCTTATTTTAACAGCCTCGCTGACTTTTCAGTCCCTCTGTTACCACAGCCATCAAATTCTAATTTACTCTTCTGGGGGCCCTCATCATTCCACAGTCCAAGGTGGACAAGAAGAAAAATAATTTGGTCACTTAACAGTGAGAAAGTCTGTACTCCCAAAACAAAACCAGTCAGACAGCTATCTCAAAATTAACAGGCTCTGTTGACTGACTCCTTACCTTTCTTCCCTGACTCTGCTCTTCCCATTGCCTCCCCTTTCCCCCCCCATCGCAACTGTCCTACCCTTCTCTGGTGCCTTTTCAACAGTCCAGTGACAGAATCTTGTGAATATAGATAAATGGGAGGTCAAACAACCCTCTTTTTTTTTTTCTTTTTCTTTCTTTTTATTTTGCCCACAGATCAAGAACTAAAGATGGGAAGTAATATTTGAGCCCAGACTATGAGAAAACAAGAGGAAGATAAAAACAATAAAAGCTCATTCTCACAGTCCCTCCCTCCTAAAAGTTTAAAGCTCTCCCTTAACCTACATATTTTGTCTACTGAAAACAAATACAAAACCAAAGAAATTATCTGGCAACCAAAATTATTAATTCAAATACTAACAGATTATATTGACATAAAGTTGACCTGCCATGCTTTACAGGAATCTTAGGTCATAGGTGCATAGTTAATTTCTGTAAATATTTTAAAAGGACATAAAAATGCAAATGAAACAACAGCTTTTGCTAGGGATGTCATGCAACAATTGTTAGGGAAGAAATAAAACCCCTCTTTTAAGAGATTTGTTTCTGACATGGTCTGTTTTCAGCCAAGCCTGGACACTCACAGACAAATTCATTCCCAGCATTTCTGTCTTCATAAGCAAGCTTTCCCTTCAGTTTGTTTTTATTCTCTTTCACTTTTTTTGTAAGTGGGAGAAAAATGCACTACACTATTTTTTTCTGCCACTGGACATTATTAAGTAACACTACGTAGATTTTCTTTTCTTAACTATAACAAATACATGGTAGAAAAGTATATTTAAAAATTAATAGTGTTCATGCTTCAACAGAAAAAAATCATGAAATTCAGATTTAATTTTGAGCTTTCCTAATGTACATTCTTGTACTTTAATACCTCATAGGCCTTTGCCAATTTAGGAGATTTAAAAATCTCATGTATTACAAGACCTAGGTACAAAACCTTCCTAAGAAACAAATTCCACTCTTATTAATTTCAGTAAATTCCCAATTTTGTCTATGTAAACCATCCCTATGTAAGCCATCCCTTAACTTTACTTTCATTTAAGAAAATTATTTAAAATGAAATAAAAAACCCACTGATCTAGAAAAAATCCTGCTTTTTGAAGCTAAAAGCAGTTGACATCTTATATCTTGGTGGCTTTCTATGATATACAATTTATTTCTATGATGAAAATGCCCCTTTTAAAAACATTTAAAACACATGCATGATAAACTGGTGAGATAAAATTTCTCAAAGACATATTTTTTCTTTGTATCATCCTGTCCCATATTAAGCAATTACAGAAAAGAACACTGACTACACCACAGAAATTTCCTAATTAAGTGGATCAAGGAAAACGCAGATGCTAATGACTCTATTTTTGGTTTATATGTGTGCTATTTATAATCTGCTATGCTATATATATACTAAGACAGTAAAGTACAAATCTAAATCCAACTCCCCTCAGAAACAGTTTCTTTATAAAATAGTGCTTGAAACTATATGTTTCAGACCATAATTTGACATAAACTAGAGGTATGTTTTTAAGAGTCGGCTCCTGGTCGTCAGTTCTATGTTTTTTCTCTAATGTTTTGCTTTTTTTCTAATTAATATCTAATGTTTGGGTTTTTTTCTAGACTCTTCCTTTCTCACTGTTTTGATTTCAGCATCTTATCTTCTACTTTATAACGGCGTTTCAGTGCAGGAATAGTTGTTCAGTTGTGCCATTCAGGTAAATTTTACAATCTTTTGCTTGTTTTCAATGTTGTCTGCATTGATCTCTCGACAACATTTGCCAAACATTCTTATAAAATTTCTTCTGATATCCTCAGACCTTTTCCTGACCCAGATAATGAAGTTATGGGTGCATTTTAGTTTGTATCAGAGTGCACTTTGAAACTGATGTCCCAACTGACCCCTCTTACCATCACTGAGTCATCTTGGAGTGAACAAATTGAATTCCTTTGGATGAAACTAGGCTGGAAGACCAGGAGTACATTTAATTTGCTCCAGCCACAAATGGCCACTCAATCCACAAGACCAGACTAGCACTAGTCCGAAATGAAATCTCCAAATCTTATACAGTGGTGCCTTTAGGTCCTCAGCCTCATTTCATTCCATTAACCCACTCTTCTGGGCCCCCCTGCCTGACAATGTAAAGTTGAAATGTGTCACACAACAAATGCTGAGATGGAGTGGTCTTTCATTCCAGTACCACCTTCTGGTTTTGAGTAAACGTTCATGGTAAGTGTTACATAAAGAAAGTGCTGTGCTTTGAATGACAATATTATAGGAAAACTCTGAAACGTCTGTACATGAACCATTTAGCAATGTGCAAAAAGGAGGGAAAACCCCAGTTGGAATTTTGAAAACTTCATCTGATGAGGCATGTCTATGGATGAAAGGCAGATGAATGAGAACTGTAAAGAGAAGTTCAAAGAAGAACAGTATGATTCCACAGGGAGAATGAAAGGACGCCTATTGAATAAACAGACTGTTCTAAATATGACCAGGGATGTCCTTGAGGACAATGGAGGATGAACATGTCACAGAAGAAGGGTAATGTACTTAAACTCTACTTTCTTCAGATACAGATGAACTCAGTAGAAAAGCTCTCTATTGGTGTAATCAGGTTTGAACCAAAACCTGTTAGGCATTCTAACAAGAAAATGTCAGCATAAACTTTTTGTGGTAGAGATTTATTCACACGTAGGAATTGTCATCCCAACCCTGCTGAATTCTCTTGAGTTTATGCTGTTGGTACCAATGTATCCATAAGCTTCCGCCTTGTTGACTATATCTAAATTAGAAAATTAAACAGTGTCAGGGTGTTGATAGTCTAAATGACTAAATTCGTAGAGCAGTCACTGCTATTCCTTTTGTTTGGATCAGCTTTTTACAAACCCAAATATTCCCAAGTAGAATTTGGGAATAATTCCAGTCCTAGAAGTATTGTCAACTGGCATCTGTCCATTGCTTCAGGTACAAGAGTATTATTACGCAGTATGATCATGACTAGAATATGCCAGTAGCCCAGGCTGAGAAAAAAGGCACTGGGAGCTTTTAATTTCCTAATATAGATTAGCTGTTGAATTGAAGAATGTGTTTTATGCTTCATCTGACTCATTCTAAAGGAGTGGCCCCACAGGGACAGTGCATAATAATTAACTCTTCCGATCTTTAACTACTATCACTTGAAATGGGAGAACAAATCTGTAATAATAGATAATAATATAGACAAGTGTGACATACGAAAGGTTGACAAGATTTCACTGACAGTTTATACAAAAAAAATGGGCACTTTTTTTTTCCAGAAAGAGGTTCCTATGTTTGAACACTTTAAAAGCTGAGAGAGGAGCTCTATTCAGAATAATGCTCCTTGTTACCACAGTAGTGAACTTAAAACTCAGCAAAAAAAGCAATGTGCCATTCATAAAGTAGTAATCTGTCTAGGGAGACAGAGACTAGTAATATGTTCCTCTAAATATGTTTCCATATTTAAAAAAAATTCAGATATATTTACAGCCAGGAGCACAGTGAATGGTGCTTCTCTGTAATAATTTTTCTCTCTTTCATCATCTAGGATATTGTGTTTGCAGACTTGCGGTGATGAATGATATAAAAAAATCACTTCATATTTATCGAGTAGTGAATTATTGATGCTTGTAAAACAACAAATAAAAAAAAAAAACCCAAACCAAAATACATCCTTATGGGCATACCCACCTGAATGAGTAGATAAAAATGAAAGTAAAGTGGCTGGACTGCCATGGCACAAATTCCATTCCTCTGAAATTGTAATTCAAAATTAAATGCTACTTATAAGGATGCAGGCAGTTAAGGAAGTTTATATCCCCACAAATCTGTTTCAATCAGAAATATCCAAAATATTTTTGAATACCCAAAAGTGATTTACTGATAGGTAATTTCCTGCTCCAAACCCTTTGTAGTCCCGCTGAAACTGGACTCAACAAACAAGACAAAAGAATGACATGTATCATGTCATAGAATCATAGAATTGTTTGGGTTTGAAGAGACCTTAAAGATCATCTAGTTCCAACCCCCCTGACATGGGCAAGGACACCTTCCACTAGACCAAGTTCCTCAAAGCCCCATCCAACCTGGCCTTGAACACCTCCAGGGATGGGGCATCCACAATTTCTCTGAGCAGCCTGTTCCAGTGTCTCACCAACCTGAGGGTAAAGAATTTCTTCCTAATATCTAATCTAAATCTACCCTCTTTCAGTTTAAAATTATTACACCTCATCCTATCACTGCACTCCCTGATAAAGCGTCCCTCCCCATCTTTCCTGTAGGTGCCCTTCAGATACTGGAAGGCTGGTATAAGGCCCCCCCAGATCCTTCTCTTCTCCAGCCTGAACAACTCCAACTGTCTCAGCCTGTCTTCATAGGAGAGGTGCTCCAGCCCTCTGATCATCTTCGTGGCCCTCCTCTGGACTCAGTCCAACAGGTCCACGTCCTTCTTCTGTTGGCGGCCCCAGAGCTGGATGCAGTACTCCAGGTGGTGTCTCACCAGAGTGGAGCAGAGGGGGAGAATCATCTCCCTCGACCTACTGGCCATGCTTCTTTGGATGCAGCCCCGAATGCAGTTTGTTTTCTGGGCTGCATGCGAACATTGCCAGGTCATGTTGAGCTTCTCATCAACCAACACCCCAAGTCCTCCTCCTCAGTATCATATGTTAATGACAGAAGATAGCAGGCATTTTTAGAAAGAGGTGAATTTTATAGAACAAGCTGGAATTAAAAAGCTCTGGAGATCATAGAGAAATATGAAATGTGCTTGAAGACGTAACAGGCTAGTGCAGAAAAACAGGACCATGCATACAGGAGTCTTAGAAGGGAGTTCACGGCGACCCCAAAGTCCTGGGTTGTCTCCTCTTATTTTTTTCTTGTAAAAAATGGCTCAGATCATTGTGGAAAGTAATCATCTCTTCACAATCCTCCAAGTAAGTCTTCAGTGTTCAGTGATGGGTTGACCAAGGAATTCTTAGGAACTCACAGATCAGTGGTGAAGTGTAGTTTGACTTGCCCATCCTTGAATCATGGATCCTCCACGCCCAAGTGAGTGGCATGTCAGATCCATGAATTATGTAAAGATATAAAAGTAAAATGTTACATGTATTGAAATTGTAAGGAGATGTTAGAATAACAACATAAAAGGAAAACACATTCTTAAGGTTGTGCTTGACAGTGAGAATCCTCAGTAGTCTCTGATGCCAGCTAACAAGACTCTGCAGTCTCCTCTCCAGGGCATGTTTTAAAGAGTTTTAAAACCGCATCTTTCTTGCTTCTGTTTTGACAGAGAATGACTAGAACTGTCCGCAGCTATTTGCCCTCAATCATCTGCTCCTTTACTAGCCCCACCTTGGCAGGATCATGCATGTCCACTTTCTGCCCCCAGTAAGTCCTGTTATCTGGGTAGTAGAAAATCACAAGGGACAATGACATTTTATTCTCTCCAACGTTGTGCTTCAGAGTCTTGATTTTTACAGTACAGTTTGGTTACCATGTTTTCTACTGTTGCGTTGTTTACAAGTTTCTTCAATATAGTGGCATGTTTTTTATAAGTGCAATACCATGAGAAGCATCAGTTGTACAAGCTCCTTTTGATTTATATTTAGTTTGCTATGTGCTTTGCAGAGGAGCAATACATGGCACAGTGTAAGACCAACCTGAGAAAGGATGCGACCTTTCCCTTCCCCCAACCACTGCACATACTTTGTTAGATTTACAGAAACCCTGCAGAGCCTTGTCACCAGGCCTAGCAATAAGGAATGCCCACTAGAAATCTACAGGTGGGAAACATCCAGAGAGGGGAAAAAAAAGACCTAAACAGAATCACAGAATCACAGAATAATCACATCTTTCATGTTATTTCATTACAGAAACACGAGGTGCCTTTTCAGTGCAACAAGTGCAATCCAGGATTCAGGAGGAGATGTATTCCTGGTAACAATAATGTCATATTGCTGACTATTCATTGACGGATATTCATAGCAGTGTTAATGGGTAAAGCAGTAGTAGTGCCACTATACAAGGCAGAAGGCATCTAAGCATCTGCACCAGCATTCTGAGAAGAATTTCTGAAAAGAGGTAGGGAACACCGAACACAGAACTTCTTGAGCAAAGGCAGGAGAAGCATGGCTTATTTAGCTTAGCTCAATATTCCTTAATGTCTAATTACACAGTATTTCAAAAGGGGTCTCAGAACATTAGAAGTGGACAGCAACATCTCAGTTGCCCACCACCAGTTTCATTATTATGGCAGTAATCATGGGCTGAAACTACCTTTGCTATGTTATGAACTGATCATTTAATTGTTGGCAGCACCAAATATACACTGCACACAGAGAAATCAGGTTATGAAACAGTCTTGCAACAGGAAGGAGGAAAAAAATAAAATTAAATCTGGGTACCCACCATCTAGACTTATTTATAAGTATTTTCCCGGCATTATATGACAGTCATGTGACAAGGAGACTGATCCAGTGACCCAGGAGGCCTCATGCTGTAATATATCAATAACAAACCATTTGTCTTCTCCTTTAATGTATAGTTTAGCTCTGCCATGGCTACATTTTTTTTTTTTTTGTAATTTTAACCGTTTATTTTCGATTCCTCTCTGCTTATGATCTAGCTTTCACTACTTATCACAGAAAAGATCCTTTCAATGTTTGCCCTTTGATCCATGCCACGTCTTCCGAGTAGGATGAACCCCCAATATTAAATCTCTCTTTAATGTTTACCACTGCCACGAGACCTACAAACTCTTTTGACAACTAATATGATGTGCCCCTCCCTTCTTATTTTGTAATGGTCTTACTACAAATGTTATGTTAGTCCATTGTTTCTCCTTAGGTATGTTGGTTGTCAGCCCTCTGGGGCTCTGGCCCCCTTAGTCTATGTTTAGGTTTGTGAAGGCATAGTAAATGCAATTCCGGACAACTCAGGTTGCTGCAGCAGTACAAAGAAAGAGCAAAAACAATGCTGAATGACAAAACCAAGCACTTAGAGTTAAGAAATACCAGAATTAGTATCCCCTGTACCCTTAATTAGGCTTATTTTATAGTATAGGTACTACCTAGATAATCATGTATTTTTTTGTATTTAGTTTTACACACTTTTACTTTATTCAGTGAACAGTATGCAGTTCTGCTGTGACTACCTCAGAGATGTTCTGCAAAAGAATATTCTTTCCTCAGGATCTCTGCCTTGTTGCAGATTTGGAAAGCAAGTTTGGAATTAGACAGAAAATTGGTAAGTGGTAGCAAACTGAATATGGAGGAGTACCTTTGCTAAAAAACAGGAGGAAGTGAGAAATGGGGAATCTATCATTCTCTTGACTTTTCAAGCCGTTCAAGCAGAAGAAAACACTGCAATACTGTGCAAATTTACCAGACCTTCTGGCTTTGAATACTGTAGCTTGACCCTCAATGCAGCCTCATTAAGCGCACAGAGAAAAAGCACAGTAGCTTGGGCTGAGTGTGAGAGTTTGGGAGTTAGCATGAGTGTTAGCACATGCTGTCTCTGGGCTGTGACACATAAAAATAGCTCCAAGCTACAGCCAGACATAAGAATTTGGGGGTGTTTATGAACTCTCCAGTCTGAGGCATGCTCCAGCTTTATCCCAGCTTTACACTGCGGAATACCAGTGTGCGCATCCTCTGAACACCTTGGGTTCCCGGGAAGGAGTCAGAGGGCTGGCGCAGACAGGAGCTGCAGGATGTTCTGGCAAGGCCCCAGCGTGCACCACTGGGAAACCAGCAGGTAATTACAGATACAGGTTCAGTCACCCACCCAAGAGTGCACTGAAAGTCAGTAGCAGAACAAAGAATTACATGAAAGTATTTTAAGCCCTAGCTTAAGATCCTAAAAACTAAACCATCCAAGAAAAATTACACATGTCAGTTACCGTCTCACAATTAAAGAATGCTTTTAATGAATATTCTTGTTCCTGGAAATTGCACTGAGTATGCTGACTGTGTAATTAAAAATTACAGAATGGCTTATCCAACCTAGGCAGTATTCATCTTTGTCAAGAAAACATTGGTACAATCCGTTTCATCTAGAATTTGCCTTTGGGGTCTGTGTTTATGAGCACTAGGGTTTTCACATCTTCCATGCATATTATTTTGCAGTATTCCAAAGCAGGAAATACTCCGTTTCAGTTATGAAAATTATTCCAACCACACAACCATAGTGTTGTCAAAACAGGACACTGCAACATAGACACCTGTCACCTCTCTCCAGAATTTCAATGGCATGAAAAAAGTGAAACAGACAAGAAAAAAAAGAAAGACTTAAGAAAATATTCCACTTTTTTGATATATTGGATAAAAGTAGTGTGATCAAAACAAGCAACAGACTTATGCTGGTTGTGAGCCACTGGAAGTAGAGGACAATCAGACACATAGACTGCATCACTGCTGGAGTGGATGCAACAACAAGATAACACTACATGTAATCTTCCTTTGCTGAAATTGAAGCGGAAGCCATTGTATAAAAAAAGCCACAACAGATATTAATACAAGTAGGTCCTTATTCTAGTGCATTCCTATGTTTGATGACCATTACACATTTTTTATAAAGAACAATTTTGTACCACTGTGTTGTGGGAATGTGCAATGCCTTTATCTGCTGCTTAGAATATTCTTTCTGATGCTCAAGGATCAAGCGTTTAATGAGCCTTTCAATATTATCTATTCACTGTAAGTAGAGTAAGAGCTTCATGGAAAACAGTCTATTTGATCTAATATATATATTTTTATATGCTATTATGAATTCCATATTATGCCTTTTGATGTAAATTCCCATATGTGGTCCTTATGGAGCCCTTCATAATTATTTCATTATGGTGCTAAATCATGCACAATCAACAGATAGGAATTACGATTTTAAAAATATGATTTAGGCATTTCAGAATGCATGGAAGAAAACCATGAAAAGTAGTTATGTTTATTTTGATGCACAATGAACTCAAAAATTTCTCAGAAATGACATTATTAATATATAGTAAATGAGAGAGGGCAAAACGTAGGTTTTGAAGCAGCTGGGAATTTCAGCACCCCTTTTTACTGCTACAAATCAGCTATGATCAGATGCCTTGCTAATGTAGAACTGAAAGTACCTAGCTTGGTATTGTAAACCTGAAGTAATCCAGACTGGTAGAAGTGAGCTGTTCAAACATGATTTGAAAATTACAGTTATAGTACCTCTGGCTATTGTATTTTTTCCTTGCACTGAAAAACATATAATTAAAATTGATATTTATAAAATGTATATTTATTTATTTATACACACACGAACACATCCAAAGATTATAGCTCTGAGGGATCAGTTCTGCTCCTAGTTACAAATCACTTCATAATTGTGATTTGAAATATACAATCAAGCACTTGCCTATAGAGTATGCATTTCCTTTCACTAAGAAGTGGACTGTTTCCCTGACCAGTTAATTATATTTTAATCCTTCAGCCTATCCCAGTCTTTATGTGATAATAATAATTATTGTATCTCTCTGAATGATACAAGGTAACACAAGATATCTGTCTGTCTTTCTTCTTCCTTCTAATCTTCAGAGATGAAACTTTGCATCCTCGTTATGGGTATCAACTTTGTTGTGGGGTGTCATGTGTTTTGTGAAAATGCAGGACTCGAGAAGAGCTGTTTGTTTGTATTTTGTTCTCTAACTCTCCTGTGAGGTGACCTTCCTGCAAGCAATTTGCCAGAAGGTCCTCAGCACACTGTATGTCCTCAATGTTTTCGTGTTCGATGGAATTTCAGAGGGGTGACATTGAATCAGACAATTCCTTCAGACATTCCCATGGATTTTTTTTTAAATAAAAACTGAGAGAGTGGGACTTCAGTTGTATTTTTTTCATGGAAACACCTGATAACATTAGAAAGCAACTTGGCTGTTGTGCTTTTCACTAGCCATGGAGTCTGAAAAGGAATGTTTGGCTGGGGTATTTTTAGAGACTTCATATCTAAGAAGAGATTATTACTACAATTTCATCCTTGGATGATGGTTGGTCAGCAAGTCTAACACTGAGTCTAGAGGAAAGGGATTCTTACACACAGCATGTGGAAAGCAAAGTTTTTGGCAGCTATGGCAATTTGAACATGCAGGAAGCAGAAAGGTGTCCAAATTGATCTTCCCAAGGAGGATGTGCTCTTACAGGCAGATGATGCTGCAGAAGGCAACTTTGTAAATATATTTCATTCTTTCTATGAACATCACCCGAATCATCCCAAAGTTACTTTCATCCATATGTTCTTTATGCCAGTGTTGATCCCAATCAAGCATTAGGACAGCTGGAAGTCCGTTCTGTTTGCATTGAACCTGAATGTGCTGAACGGGCAAATGATTTCAGGATATAGCTGTTATTTTAGTCCACAACGACTTTTCCACTCTAATTTCAAATAGATGTTGAATAGAGAAGAAGAGAGGATTATCTGATACATGAACCTTTGGGGTATAAACAGAACCCTGCAAAACTGAGCTCTGCTTGATCAAAATGACCAAGGCCATCTACTGTGAGCCTGCTAATCTTTCCCGTATATTCAAAGGATGTCTAACTGATGGCTGCAAAATACTGCACACAGGCCTAGCACTGGGAATAGGAATATTGTGAATAGGAATATATGAATGCTTCACGCTTCCATGCCAGCCAGGTCTGGAAAGCATCCAACCTGTTTCAAACTCTAGGCTTTGTACTCATTGTTTCTGGTCCCTTGTCTTGGGCTTTGAGAGTTGGTATTTAAACTGCCTCAACTCCTGAAACTAACACTCTGACTAGCCAACTCTTCTTTTTTTTTGCCTATAAGGCCAGAATTTCACCTCTAGGAACAACCTGAATTCCTGTATAGAACTTTGAGACCATGAGAGATCCTTCATAAAGGACACTTTTGACACGATTTTTCAGAATTTTTTGAGGAAATTATTTTAGAATCATAGCCATTTTTAGTGCCCAGGTACATGAGAGTCACAGATCTTTCAATGGACGCTCTTTCAAGCTATGACAATCTTTTCTCTTGAGAATAATTAGGTCCAATCTGTCTGTCAAGGTCAACAGGCATTGCTGAGTCACCATTTTCCATCATCTTTCTGATTGCCCGGCATGTTTGCGCTGTGAGGAAGTGCAGCAAACAGGACAGATAATAAGCGCTTGGGAAATTTTTGTGTGACCCCCTGATGAGCTTCACACCTTAGTCAGTCTCCCAGCCACTCTGAAGAGAAAATTCATTTAGTTTAGCTGCTCTCTCTGCAAACTTGGGTTATGAGTAGCCAGTTTAAATGTCCCTGCATCACGTTTCCCAGCTCCCGTGGTAGTGGTGTTAGATCCAGATGAGATACCTCTTCCATGAAGTGTTGGGTTTTATAAATAAGCAAACTCTTGGGCATTAGTCCTAGCAGTCACAGCCCTAGAAAATCACACTAAGAAATCAAAGCTCTTTGTTGATCACATATAGTGCACTCCACCTATCTCCAATTCCATTTCTTATTAGAGGTTCTTAAGCTATCTGGGGGAAGCACTTTTTTAATCCAAATCTGTACAGACCTAGTCCTTCCACTAACAGACTTGTCACTGAGTGCTGAACATCTCTCTGCTAAAGTTTTAATCGCGATACAGCGTCATTAGAGGAGCCTGAGAAGAATCACAGAATCACAGAATCACAGAATAGTCAGGGTTGGAAGGGACCTCTGGAGATCATCTAGTCCAACCCCCCCGCCAGAGCAGGGTCACCTACAACAGGTTGCACAGGACAGCGTCCAGGCGGGTTTTGAATGTCTCCAAAGTGGGAGACTCCACAACCTCTCTGGGCAGCCTGTTCCGGTGCTCCACTACCCTCAAAGTAAAGAAGTTCCTCCTCATGTTAAGATGGAACTTCCTATATTCGAGCTTGTGCCCATTACCCCTCGTCCTATCAATGGGCACCACTGAAAAAAGACTGCTCCCATCCCCCTGGCATCCTCCCTTCAAGTATTTGAAAGCATTAATAAGATCCCCCCTCAATCTTCTCTTCTCCAGACTAAAGAGACCCAAATCCCTCAGCCTCTCCTCATATGAAAGATGTTCCAATCCCCTAATCATCTTTGTAGCCCTTTGCTGGACCCTCTCCAGCAGATCCCTGTCCTTCTTGAACTGGGGAGCCCAGAACTGGACGCAGTATTCCAGATGCGGCCTCACCAGGGCAGAGTAGAGGGGGAGGATGACCTCCCTCGACCTGCTGGCCACACTCCTTTTGATGCACCCCAGGATGCCATTGGCCCTCTTGGCCACCAGGACACATTGCTGGCTCATGGTCATCCTGTTGTCCACCAGGACTCCCAGGTCCCTTTCCACAGAGCTGCTCTCCAGGAGGTCGGCCCCCAACCTGTACTGATGCATGGGGTTATTCCTCCCCAGATGCAGTACCCTACATTTACCCTTGTTGAATTTCATTAAGTTCCTCTCTGCCCAACTCTCCAGCCTATCCAGGTCACGCTGTAAGGCAGCACAGCCTTCTGGCGTGTCAGCCACTCCTCCCAGTTTAGTGTCATCAGCAAACTTGCTGACGGTACACTCTATCCCTTCGTCCAGATCATCGATGAATATATTGAACAGGACTGGACCCAGTACTGACCCCTGAGGAACACCACTTGTTACTGACCTCCAACTAGACTCTGCACCACTAACCACAACCCTCTGAGCTCTATCTGAGTGATCAAGAGATCACTTGACAAATTTGGTCACTGGGTTGCTCCCATCAGGCCTCTAATACTTCAAATTTAAGCCATAAATTGCTAAATTTGAGAAGTGTGCATGCATATTCTCTCTTAGCTTGACACTTTTCTGTCTGGTTATGTCCAATATTATTACTTGTTCCTGGAGGCAAAAGACTTACATATGTTATCAGAAGAAAAGTATTTTTGAGGGATAAAAACTCATTTTCATTTTCAAGTATAAGGAAAGCTGTCATCCATCCAGGTACCTGTAAGAGTAGTGATAGTGAATAAAAGTGTGTCTTCAGGACCCTGAGGTTGCAGACCATGACCTAAGTTCCTCAATGTCCAAGCTAATGCTTTTTTTTGTCAGAAATGTAAGCTCTTCAGTTCACTCCAGAATACATAACTGAGCAGCATGGTATTGAAATATTTCTAAAAAGTTTTTCTTCTGTGAATCAATTAACTGTTGCACACCCAAAATAAAAAGGCACCTTTTAACTACGCAACAGATAAATCCATAACAAATGAGACTGTCCAGAAACTGTCTGCAAAGCTGTTGAAGTTATATTCAGCACAGGGTTCCAACATCAAAAAACAAATGTTAATGTTAATGTTTTTTTTTGACTCTAGGAAGTGGAACAATTGGAGTTCTGAATGATTGATGATACTTATTAATCACAAAAATCTTCCTAGAAATTACCTGTTTAGTTTAAATAAAACAGTTAGTTTCAGCTTGCTACAAAGACACAAAGTATTTGATATACAGTTGCTTTTGTAGTACAACAGTTTTGCAATGCAGACATTTTGGTCTGGAAATTTTTTAAATTCTAATGATATTTTGCATATTAATTATGCATATTAATTTATTGATACATACCAATAACTAAAATTTTCATTTACTGAGGTTTTTACTTAAAAAACCTCATGCAGTTTTATGGCAAAATTAAGGTAAATACCAATTTTTCAGTGTGTGAGCAAGCAAGTAGGGATGTAAGGAGTATTGCTTATTCAAGCTGACTTTAATAGGTTAATATGTTGATTTTGCTTTTCCTTTTATGTGTGTAAAAGGAGTACATATTAAAAAATATTTCAGTGGTATTCCAATGATATTTCAAATTACTCTAGAGCTCTTGAACTGATTAGATTTCTATTTTTTGAGCAAATTTCTTTGGGAACTTTACAAAACCTACAAAAGGCAAAAGTTTAAAAAGTATATTCTATGATATAAAGAACATGGCATTTTTCTTCTAATTAGCAGCTTTTAAAAATCAAATTAATTAATAAATGTTGGAAATTTTATTGTGTAATTTGATTTTAGCTTTAAAATCTAGACTTAAGCTGGAAAATCAAATTAGATAATTTTATTAGTTATCATAATAATGTTATCTATGGTCTTCACAGAGGCATTTTTCTTAGATGTATTTTTGAAAAACTGACCGAGAACTTATGAATAAGATCAAGATAGAAAAATATCACTGTGAATTACACTGTATGATTACTAGTATTTGTTCAGCTTTTATATTAATAAACTGGCTACAGGACCGTATATATCTGTCTGTCTGTATGTGTGTGTATGTGTTTATATATGCATGTATATGTATGTATATGTTGTATATGTATATACATATGCATGTGCATGTGTGCGTACAAACACATAAGTGTATATATATACATACATGCTTCTGAAATTATATCTGTTTGTTGGTGTTATTTTTTTCTTTTTTTCTGAATTTATATGGTAGATACCAATATCTATTAGCAGATTTGGGTGCTACTGAAAGAATTCTGAGATTTGATTCCACTAAAAATAGGGTGTCTTTCCATTGCTTTGCAGCTTTTCCCATCCTGCTTTCACAAACATGAACGACAGAAATTAATTCACCAATTGCATGTTAATCTCTACAGAGGACTAAATAAATAAGACTCTTCTTTAGTTAACAGGAAATTGGCAATCTGTGATTTTACATAGTTTTCACCTAAATGCAAAAACAACGTTATGAAAACTTGGCGTGGATTTGAGACATTCCCTGGAGAATTTTGGATGCATAAGCCAATGAACGGGCTTCACATTAATATACGTGCAATTCTTAGGTGACAGTTTAAATATTAATAAGTTTAAGCAAAACAAGTTGCAACCAATGTTGAAAACGTTCCTCATTTTAGCAGTTTCTCAATGTTTAGTGTACAAACACAACTGAATGGAAGTTGTGCTTGCTAAATAGAAGGGAGGTTTCCAGCATTTTGCAGCACACCTCTGAGTATTTATGGCTCAATGTAGCCACAACATGCCTTTCTTATCACTTGCCCACAGGCTGTGTGAAACCCTACCTGATTCCTTTTGGTATTTAACCCACTGATGACTGTTTGAGAGTCAGACTGAAGCACAGGAACTATGAAACTTTGGGTTTTTGCAACACAGTGCCTGGGATTCTTCAAACAAGTGGCAGTACACTGGAAAAAAAAAGGCCATTCTAGTCTTTGAGAGGTAAGAGATATAGGCGAGTTTGGAGAAGAGGTGACACACCAATTCTGGACAAGAGTGAAAACATAACAACATGCGGAGACAAATCACAAAGACTGAAGTATTACTTGATACTAATCCCTCCTGGTCTGCATTACAACTAGAACACAACACTGTGCACCAAAATTGACAGGTCCTGAAATCCAGCTGCAAGGGATAATCATTTGGGGATATTTTGGTCATTTTATAAGAGGCAATGAGGCAGGAAGTATGATGGCATAAAAAGAGCAATTGCAAGGAAGAAGTTATCTAACCAACATAGTGCTACCAGCTGCAGTTGGCTATTCCAAAAGCAGCAAGACAAAGCAGAAGAGACAATAAGGATGATAGGACAGGTTTACCAGGGGAAAGGGGTTTTATCCCTTTGAAAAAGTAAAGTTTATATCATGGTTAAAGAAGTGCCATAGGACCTGTTAGGTTAATGCAGTTTCCACAGTAAACAAATAGACAAACAAACCCTTCCAAATCCAGCTTTAAGAATATTGTCTTGCTAGCAACTTTCAAATAACACAAAGCTTTGTTTTGTTTCTGAAGCAGGAATTAGGCCCATCATTAGTTTTTGTGCCACATGAATCTTTCACCAACCATCCTGAAAATACCACGAAGATATGAAAAAAACATTGTTGTAGGGATTACCCCATTTAGTGTAGTCATATAATATGGGAACAGTTCATTGACCACCTACTATAATATAAATGAGCCCTTATAACTTCTAATATTTTTGCTGTTTGCTCACAGGAGGAAGCAACATAATTTCATCTTTTATCCTTTCATATATGATCTGAAAGAGCTGTTACCTTGTTCTGTCAACCATGAGCAAAAGAGTCTGGTGCCGCACACCAAAAAATTCTGCCTATTGCTATGACAGTTCAGTAACAGACAATACAGGGAAAACGAGAAAAGTTAGAACAGACTCCTTGACGTTTAACTAAAAAAAAACCCAATATGCCATTAGACTCACAACAATATCCTGAATGGGGGTTGTCTGCCATGTTTTCCACCTCTGTGGAGTTCATTATAGACTTGGAGATTACATGTGTCGCCTTGGAAGAGAACAAGTATTGATTTATCCAGGATGAAATGTATTTTAGCACTCTGAAATTTATTTGTATAGTCCTAAAAGGTAATCTGGGGCCCTCAGTCAATCTGGAGAGATGTAGATACTTCCAGAGGGCAATTCATTCCATCCTAAGAAAGGTCTCTAAAATAAGCAGGTTATCATTGTATACAGAGGGAGTCTAAATGCTAAATACCCCTTAATGTTTAAAAAATCTTGTAGAACCACCCCTGATATTTGACAGCTTAATCCTTTTTCACAAAAATGGAAAAAAAGAAAATACAAGCAAGAAAACAGACATTAATTACCAGGACCAGTACCTATAGAGTTGTTATGAAATGCTTATAGCTTTCGTGCTAGAGTAATTGTCTGTAAACAACACAGTATGTTTTGTTCCACAAATGCACATTTCATTTTACCTGAAATAGAGATTTGAAGCACAGAATGTCTTTGTTCATCAGGATATTTTATGTACTACTGTAGTGCTTTTCATCTTGGTGAGTTATACTCCATTCCAATTAACAACCTGACCCGCTGTCTTCCTAGGTATTTTGGCATGATGCTTAACCACAGTATACCTACTCCTCTATTCTACTCTAGTAATCAGATAGCTAACCGACAGCACAAGCTGCCAGACAGGAAGCTGTTATCCAAATCTGCCTCCAGTCCTGTAATAACAAAAACATTTCTCTCAGCCTGTGTCTCCATTAACATGCTTTCCTTGCTGCTTTTGCTTCTGGTTTTCATATTATCTCAAATGGAAGGTTTTCGTGGTACGGTAGGTGACTAACCCAAAATGCATATTTAAAACATTCATTGCTGTAGTGTGAATCCCTGTGGTTTTGATTCAGAACTCCCTGGAGGTCCTCCTTCCCTGTAACAGTCCTAGGTGGCATGCACTTAAGGCTCTGTACCTCAGTCTTCAGAAAAAAAGAAATTAAAAAAAATCAATCTGAAGTAATCTCAGTTGTTTGTTCTCATTTGCTCTTATAAGAAGATGATAGAAAAAGCAAATTTGCCACAGCCTACCCAAATGCAGGGCCCACATGCACTTGGAAAGCTGGGAACACATTGAGAGCTGTGTTGTGAGTTTCAGAAGTTGTGTTACCCAGGCCATTTCAAACAGGATGGCTGCACTGGAGTTCTGAGATTGATTATTTTTGTACTGAGTGCAAGAGACGCATAATGACTGTTTTTGTGTCTTTTTTGAAAAAAATGTGAATTTCTGTGAATGCATGTGGACCCAGCAGCTGTGTGTGAAGCAAACATTCCATGAACATCATTATGGCTGATTTATTTGATATTGTCTCTCTGGAGTTTCCAAGCCCCACCAGAAGCTGTAGCTTATTAGGGGCATTTAGCATAGGCTTGTGTAAACTGTATTCATGGATTCTCTGTCTGGAATGAGGGAGATGTCCTCATGGCCATGTCCTCATGCCTCATGTGCTCCTCTAATTTGGCAAATTACAATTTTATATATTTACTTAGGACACTTCTTAAATGTTGAATATATTAAATATCATTTTTTCAAGTCATCTGAAAGGGTTTTCTTTTCAAGTAGACTTCAAAAAGTTAAAAGCACAGTCCTTAATACTATTCATCCTTCGTTAATTTTACCCCAAATGCAATGCAAAATTTACTCAAAAGTTTCTTAACAGTGTATATGGCACTGGGAGAAAGCATCGATGAAAGAAGAGCACATGTTCTTAACATTCCTCTTAACATTAACACAAAAAGACAACAACTTTTTTTCCCTGATGTTATGTCCAATGAATAGTGGACTAAAAAAAAAAAGATTTCTCTTAGCATGAGACCCAATTCCACAAAGTCACATTTCACAGAAATCTCAGATGTCCTAGTGGGTGATGACATCAACATTGACCTCTGGGCATGGGTATTCTCAAGGGCAGTTACAACACTCCTGCAGCTTACAGGAAAGAGGTCAGGCACAAAGTGTTAGCATTTGTTCACGCAACGGATAAATGCACCCCTGACTGCACACAGGAGACACTCAAGCTCCTCCTTTACAGACAAGGTTGCTACAGAGCCAGTGCCAGAGATGTTCCAGACAGTAAGCAGGATATAAAATTGGTGAATTGCATGACTTTCTCAATTACACCAGTCAGGCAGTCAATAAAAGAAATACTGTTATTACTGCACTTAATTTGTAGCTGATTTCTGATTTGAGAAGTTCTGCTGTGGAAAAGAAACTCAGGAAAACTGAGGGGTTACTTAACAGCTGTATAAGAAACAGGATATCTAGCTGTGACAAAAGAGGACTTAGTAGAGGCATATTTCAATTCCTTCTTAGACGGTATTTTATTGTATGGCAGTTTTTCTTTCTATACTTGATGTCTTTCCATGCTTTTTTCTGTCATATCTTTAATGCATTTTTTTCTATCTGCTCTTTTTTGCAACTAGACATCACAATTCAGTGAGTGAGCTGCCGAAAATTTTTCAGATCCATCCAAGTTCAGATCAAATTGACCATCTCAAGGAGAATAGTCCAGTATAGTTTAGTCCTGCCTCAGCTTTGAACTCAGCTGAAGAAAAGCAAACAAAGTTTTATAACCCATTTTTCTCACTTGAAGCAACAATGCCTGGCTGAAAACAAGAGCATTTGTATAAAAAGTTCTAAAAACTAAAGCCAGATTTTCTGGACATTCTGTATTAAAGTTTTGGTAAATATAATCATAACACTTCACTTTTTATTAGAGTATGACCCTTTCCCATATTTTTCTTTACAGTGCCACAGTACCTTGATACATGATACAGTGTTCTGTACGTACCTCTGCAGTGGTCTGTGTTCATTAAGGTAGGTTTGGAAGCTTTTTCAAAAGAAGAAATGCTTGGTTATGCAAACTGTCACATTTTTCTGTATCTCATCTGATTATTTCCTACAAGTACATTCTGCTCTTGCTGGAGACCACACATGAAAAATGTCATACTCAATACTTTTGTTTCTCAAGACTGAGATACAGAAGGGTTTGGGTTTTCAAAATCAAATTTGAAAGCGGATTATAGCTATAACCATGGAATTGCTACCACAGCATCATAAAACAGTATAAAAGACTGTCAAACTTTCAGCACTTGAAAAGAAAGCCTTATTTAAAAAATATTTCCATATGTTAATCAGATGTTCACACTACTTTACACATTTTGATGTTAAATCCACCCAGAGACAGATATTATTATACTCAACCACCATCAAGTGGCATCAACTTTCTGGAAAAAACTGAAAGGATACAAATGTGCCTTCATTGTGTATGTGCTAAATGGAGCTTTGCTTTGTTAAACTGGCTTGGAACAGTTACAGTGCTAAGTGAGAGCCACAAAAAGAAAGATGCATATGAGCAAAAATAACTAGAACAGAACTAAATCTAGTTCAGGGACCTTCAGAGTTTTATGCAAATCTTGCAGGATGTCATCTCCTGGAAAGTTTCTCAGGTAAATAGCTAAGGAAGATTAATTCACTGATTAAAAGCTTGACAATGAGGGAGAAGGGCAAGGGGAAAGTAACAGACATCAAAATAAAATAAAGAACAGGAAAATAATTCCTTTTGTCCTGTGACACTTCAAACTTTGTGTTATTTCATATATGTCTTTCTGGAAGTCCACCTCTCTATGCATTAAACAATTTTCACAGGATAGCGAAAATCAGCCACCATGCACAACCAACCAACAAAATCTGTACAATTATTGTGCTTCCTGTGTCGCACAGATTAGTTAAGATCCTTTGGCTAGTTCATTCAATAGGGTCTTGAATACCACAAACTGCAGAGGGACTTTTTACAAGGGCATGTAGTGGTAGGATGAGGAGGAATGGTTTTAAACTGAAAGAGGGTAGATTCAGGTTAGATATTAGGAAGAAATTTTTCACAGTGAAGGTGGTGAGGCACTGGAACAGCTTTGCCCAGGGAAGTTGTTGATGCCCCATCCCTGGAAGCGTTCAAGGCCAGGCTGGATGGGGCTTTGAGCCACCTGGTCTAGTGGAAGGCGTCCCTGCCCATGGCAGGGGGGTAGTAACTAGATGATCTTCAAGGTCCCTTCCAACCTAAACCATTCTATAATTCTATGATTATGGCACCTTTTTTTCTGATAATCCTGACACTGCTTCTGGACATGGATTTTTTTGAGTTAAGGTTTTCACACTAGAATTCTGTGTTGAAGCTGTCCACCAGTCTAAACTTATCCTTTTCATACCTCCTATCTTGTTGGGGCTTTAATTTAAAACTCACTTTTCAAGAGGCATGTAGTCAAGGCCTACAGATTGAGATTTTGTACACTTTCAAGTACTATAAAGGAGAGAATTTACTTCAAACTGGTAGAATATTCTTCAAGCAGAATAAGATATTCATAGGCATGGGCAAAACAAGGAACACTTGTATCCTTACCTCATCATCCTCTCCTGACCACTTGGGAGCAATACATGGGTTAGGATCTGCTCAGTGTCCTTTTGCTGGGCTCAGTTTCTCCACAACATGGAGCCCCTCTCATCTTGGCTTTTTCTCCAATTTTGTTTTGCTCTGAAGTTGGTGGAGTCCCTTTGATTTATAATTTATAATTATAAGTGCCTTTCTTCTTCCTTCTGACTGCAAAGTCCTTTTATGTGTGACTAACTTGGTCAATATGTTTTTAAAGTGCTTTACTTTCCTGCTGAGAAGAATGCAATTGGGACAAATCGTATCCTCCTGAAGACAATTTATAGAAAACTGAGTTTCTGGATGTACTCCTCTGCTTGACATGGGCCCACTGTACCTACTAATATCTCTTAGTGATAAATATACAGACATGGAGGGCACTCTTCACCTATTGTTGTAACACAACAACTTTGGGAGAAAGCACAGCAACCGCTATAGTAGTCATTAAAGATGCCTTAGTCTCAACTGCTATTCAGAAGCTCTGCATACGTGGACTCCCCAGGCTGAAGCATCATGTGCTACAAATATGAACCCACCGCTGCAGTCTTTGTCTATTGTTTGAATGAGGAAAAGGATAACATTGTTCCATGCTCTCCCAGGTTTGGTATTACATGCTTAAGATCTTACTCCATGTAGTAGTTTCTCCAGCTTTTCCTCACAGTTGTCAGATAGGACACATGCCATAGAGGAGAACCTGGTGAAGGAGAGGGAGATAATACTTAGCAGAGCACTGCTTCCTAAGGAAGTGGGTGTCATGGAGGAATTGAAAACTGAACTTACTTAAGGGTTGGAGTTATTCTGGCTAAGAATAAAATCCATTGATATCAAAATGATGGTGCAAGATCTTTTTCAAATACCACTAGGAACTAAGCACCTAATTTGGGAAAGTGATGTGTGCTCTCTTGGACCTGAAAAGTTTTGGAGGTGTTGGAGGCAAGTTCATGGGGCGGATTTAGCTTAACTGGCTTGCTGGGAATTTCACCTCTCTGAAGTATGGGTGGACTACCGCTGTGCTCCAGCTCTACCCAGCTCTCGGAATAGCTCTTTGTGGCTATGGGGTGATATCAGTGTGAAATTAACTGTGAAATGAAAAAGACAAATAACTGAGCCTTTTCAGGCACCTCGCCTAGTCCAAAGAGGTAGTGATTAGAAGGGTTGCTATGAACAGCAAGAATACCACACCCCAAACTATTTGTTTGCACTTTGAACCAGAGCATTACAGATCAAATGCATGACTTATGTTGTAGCTTCATGTTGTCTCTAGGAAACCTTTCATAAAGTTAATGGATACAGCTGTCACCCTTTGAGACGAAGTGATGTTCTGAGTTTAGCAGGAAGGTTGCGGCTGTTGCATTCAGCTTGGGTTCAGGTTTTTAGAACAATTCAAACATCTTATACCCAACTCAGTTTTGCTGGACAGTAACATAAGCAGAAAGTAAGAAACAGCTTCTGGAGCTAATGTCCAGACATGCACTGTAACGCAGTTAAAACCACAAAGAAACATGGGTGGCAAACCCCAGTACATTAGGGACAAACCAGGAGAGAAGCTCCTGTGCTATGCATAAGGTAGTGGTTTTCCCTTATGAAGTATGAACTACAAATTCATGTTCTGAAGGCAGACATATATATCATAAGCAATAACGCCAACACCTTGAGCGAATCTTGGCCATTATAAATTTCTTTTTCTCTAGCAAATTATCAATTCTCACTCTCTCCAGTAAAGAAAATCCACTTGCAGGAAATGTGTCTAATTATGAAGCAAAATTTATGTGGAGTGAGACTACCTTTTCTTTCCTTTCTTTTCCTTTTTTTTTTTTTTTGGTAATTTCAGCTGGTCTAACATGTAATATTCATTCTTACAAAAACTTGCCTGACAACTAAAGAGTGGATCGAGCAGGCTGATTTCCTCAGATCTTCATAGCTGTAGTGACTTTACAAATACAACATGATTTCTAATTGTGGTGGTGCTTTTAACAGACAGGAGAAATTTCAGTCCACTGGACTTAATATGGTTAGGGATACTACTGGGAACGGGGAAAAAAGACAAAGATTTACCTCATGACCATCCCCATCCCAACACACACAATTATATCAGTTTCTAAATCTAAATCTCTGTAAGTCTCAAGTCTGGCTTTGGGGCTTGTTGCTGTAGGGATTCTTTTTTCTTAGCAGAATTTCTGATCCTTATCAGCCTTCAACATTTCTGAGTAAAAGGCATTTCTCTTGAATGGCCCATGCAGCTTCACAGCTGCTTGTCAACCTGACAATAAGTAGAATTATGGAATGTTCTCTCTTTTCTCTCCTTTATGCTCAAAATGCTGAACGGAGGAATAAAGCTCATTGCCAGTAAAATGCAGTGGAACATACATATCACCTTGTCCCACAAATCAATTAAAGCCATGTATTTTTTTTCTTGATGAAACCCCAAAGATGTTCTTTTAAAACCAACTAATTCAGTCTTCATTTATGAAATAGCAACAATGTTTTTAAAAAGCTCAGTTCAGAATGTAATATTACTTAAGGTGGATCTGAGAGAATGAAGAAGCAGAGGGACAATGGGTAGGGGAAATACCGTTCACTGGACTGAGCCCAAGTGGCAAAAGGAGTAGGGTAAGAACGGCAGTAGTGGAAATGGTGGATAAATGATACTGATGTACAATTTAACTTGAAAAACTCCTTTCTAACACCTTTTATTATTGTGTTCAGTTTTATAAATAAAGTAGGATTGTGCAGTTAGAGACTTCCTATCTGATCAGATACATCTACCAACAAAATAACCATAAACTGAGCAAACTGACAGCTGCTTTTGTGGTTGCTGGAGCTTGTGAACTATTTCCTCTTGTGAGGTAACGTATTTTCATAGCACAGAAAGTGAAATTACCCACACAAAAAAGCAACCAAGTTTAGGCTGGCCATTAAAATAAATGTTCATAATTCTGAGAAAAAGTGACAGCACAATTCTGCTTTAAATACTTATTTATGTTTTGTTCATCCACAATAACACTATGGATTTATCTGTAAGAATTAAGAACATTTACTGGGATTGCATAATCATCTAAATCCATCCTTAACAATAGTGGATTGTTTCAAAGTGACTACATTCAAGGAGATCACCCTGTTAATGTAAATCTAATTCCATGCAATGAATCCCACTAGATAATTTAAAGGCATCCCTGACATAACCTCTTCTAAAACTTTGCATCTGCACAGTTTCAGTCTTGGTGGTATTCCTCCTCTTTTTTTGCTTTCTGTATTTTTCTTCTTCTTTTTTTCCTTTAGTTTATTATCATTTGGGATTCTGTCGCTCCTTCAGCATACAAAATCTAAGGACACTTGATATTCTTCCCTAAAGCCAGCAACAGATGAAAGCAGCTGCAGATAAAATGACTTGCTGAAACATCAGCTGTAGCCAGTGGTTCCAGGTTGTTGGAACGCCACCATCTATATGCCTGAGAGATTTTCTGGAACTATACAGCACTATAGATGACTGCTAGGGGAGTCATAACATAAGACATGCAGATGTTCCTGCTTACTCCACCCAGTCCCAGTTTATTTAATACACTGAATTATCTTAGTTTCTTAAGGAAGCAAGAAATCATAATATGCATTAAAATGCCATGGACCGTGAGTTCATGACATGTACTTCTCTCGGACCAAAAATCCTGATGCCAGATGAGCAAAAGAACCACCGAGGTTCTTCAATGCAACATCTCAAATTAAAAATGTACCTGGGACTTTCTGTCCCTCAGAAAAGTCTTTCTGTCAAATGAGTTAGAAAACAAGAACAACAGTGAATCACTAGTAAGAAACTTTTCACTGAAGTTATAGGAGGCCTGAAAGGCCTATGGAAAGTTTTATGCATTAAAGAAACCCTCTTTTTTTGCATCTCCTAGCAGAGTTGAACTGGAATATAATGATGGGGTAAAACATGTAAGGTGGATGTACTGGGATGCTAGATTTTAAATATAAAAATAGGAATGCTGGAGCCATCTCTCCCTCTCTCCTGTTGTGAGGCCACGAGTGCTTATGTTCTCAGAGCTGCAGCCTGGGAAGAACAGATAGGAGCCAAACAAGAAAAATATGGAAAAAATCATCCCCTGTGTGCTTTTTATACAGGACATAGAGTTTGATGGCACAATAGAGGAAATCCCATATTATAAGGGAGGTCTGGAAAGCCTGTGTCTCTGTGAAGTTTGCCTTTTTGCAGTTCACCAAATTACATGATGAACAAAGCTCTAGACCAGCAGTTCCCAGCTTCAGCAAACGTGGGTGGAATGTAACACTGTTCAGTTCTATCAGGCTTCTCGACCTGACATTGCACTTTGGTCACCAAGAGGGAAGAAAATGGTTTATTGCAGCATCACATCAGCAAAAGGCCCAAAACCTTTCCCTCTTAGCATTGCTAAACTTTTTGGGAAGGGTCACGCTAATAGAATCTCAAGGAGTACACAAGCAAAATGCAAAGGAGGTGAGCCATCCAAAAGAGTCCTCATTTCAGCACAAGACTGGCCCGCTTACCTCCAGGTGTCAAAATACATCAATTTCCTTTCAAACATTCCCTGCTTCAGATGGCTATTAGTACTGGGAACTAAATGTAAAAAAATCACAAGCAACTGAAATATCGTGAATTGAGTACCAAGGGCTAAAACTGCATCTTGAACCTGTTAGATCAAGTGCTACCTCATCTACTTTAACTTCATGAACACCACACTGTGACCTTAAAGTACCTGAGAAGCTCAGAGTGACAGGAACCACTATGGCATCCTGAAAGGACTCAATGGCCAGAGTGTGGTCTCACCAGCACCTCTGCCAGGGTCACCTGAAAGCCATTCAGGAGGCGCTCTCAGGACCTCTGTAGATGTGCCTGCCTTTCTAAAAGGGTCCACGGGATTTCTTCTCCCCCTCCCTCCCTTTTCACACAATAGACGAGTGGCAATTAGGAAGCCGAAGTGCAATATCCTCCTGGCATGCAGGCAAGCAAACCCACATCTCCCAGGAAACGCTTTAACCATAAGACTGTAAACATTCAGGCTATAAACAATGCACCGGGGTGGTGTGGGAGGAGAGACATCCTCACTTTGAAGATAAGCTATTTTGCAGGCTTCAGTTCTACATTCATCAAGCTAGAGAGAGAGGCTGCCAGGGAGCAGGACTGGGTGCCCAGCATCGGAGGGAGGGTGACAGGTAGTAGGACTGGGTGCCCAGCATCAGCAGCAGCCGCTGTTGACTAAGGGCTTACCTGGGGGACAGCCGGGGTCTCGCACTTTGTGGAGAGAACTGTGTACACCAGGTTAGAGCCAGATTAGACTTTTATGTGACAAAAGAGAAAGTCATACCAGATATCTTTTAGTAAAGCTTGGTTGTTTTGGAAAGCAGTTATAAATAGTTACATTTAGGACAAGGATTCAGCAGCAGATAGTGCCTGCAAGTACTTCTTTACAACATGGAGGCACATAAAAGGGCAAGGTCCCAGACAAATACGGCTAGTCTTAGATAGAACATTATACACTTCTAGCACACTGGATTCCTCTTCTTTGTGCCGACCTCCTACATTAAATCTAGCCTGATGTTTACTGTGCACATGAGGTCAAGTGTCTATAAGCAGACCTCTTATAAACTGCAGAATACATTACAGTTTACAAATTAGCTGTCTAACCAACTGTCCTCCATATTGCAACGTTACTGAAATTCACCCAGATTCTTTTAAACTGTCCTGTAATTAGAACATTATCTGGTATGAGGAACGTGGGAAAGTTAGCAATCAAGACGTCTGCCACTGGAAAACTAAAAATATTAAATTGTCTGTGTTGTTCTGCATAAAGTAAGTTTGCTTGAGTCTGCTCCCCCCAAACAACGGGCGTCATGCCATTGACTTCAAAGTGAGATCTGGGCTCAGATGTTTAGTGTAGGAACTGGATCAATTGTTTGACTTCCCAAAAGAGCACAGAAGACAGAAATGTCTGATAGACAGACTTGGTTAAAATAGACTAGTCTTAATCAAAATGTTTACATTGACAGGGTCATTGACAGGCCCACAGAATCACCTGTGCAACCTCACTAAGTTTGGAAAAAGAAAAGACATGAAAATAGCAATAAAATGTATCCTGCTATGATTACCTTTCTAGATAAATCAAAAAGTCAAAACTAAAAAAAAACACCAAAACCAAACAACACCAACAAACCCAAAATAAAAAGCCTGAACTGGCAGTTCAGTTGTACACAGTAGCCAAATGAAATAAAATGCATCAATAGCAAGCTTCCAGGATGGTTTGCAATAACTAGAACAAATGCTAAATCTATTTTAGATTGCTGACACACACATGTCCCTACACAGCACAGGCAGTAAGTGAATAGTTCAGAAGAGTACGGTGTGGGGAAGACTGACCCTAGCACAAGAGCATGGATGTGAATGTATAGAGTACTGCTGACAGTCTTTATAGCATCAGTGCCAGCACACTTGGCTGACGGGTGTTCCCTCATGACCTATGGTTACCAGATGTGCAATAGTTGTCTCATGATAATCTTCCATCTCTGCCTTTCAAACGGTTATTAATGATAAGTTTATTTTGAAAAGGTAGCTGACAGTATAGGAAACAGGTTTCTCTTTCAGAATCAGCTAACCACATGCAGGTGTCTCTGCCAAATGCCTTCTCCCTTTCACAAAAAGTACGTCTTACTCATTCCTAGCATAGGAATCTTTTAATATTTTCTGGTCTTCAAATGTAAATTCATTTTTCTATTACTTGCTTACTTCCCTGATATTTTTCCTCCACTGCCATCTACAATGGTATATATTCTTCCCTCTCTAATCCTTTCAGTCAGTACCCTAAACCACTTCCATCCCACCCAGGGCTAAATGTTGGAGTAAAATAACACTCAGGCAAAGTCCCTTTTGCCACACAGGCAGCAATGTCCATTAACTCTCTTTCCAAACAGTATGAAAATGCCTGTCAGGTACTGACTTAACGTTCAGTGCAGTCAACTGTTGAACAAGCCTGAATCTAAGTGTAAGTTTCTCTGACTTCTCTCCTCTGGTTTTGGTAATAGCGTACCAAAATCTGAAAGTTTTGAGTTTCTTTTCTTGCCTTAAATCCTTCAGAGTTCAGCACAAAGGTGGCCTCAGTCACTAATAGGAACCAGATGACCTTCCCCTTTCACTGGTCTCTTATTGGGTTACTCTTTTTCAGTAAGGTCTCCATAAAAATGGCTAGAAAGACTATTCATAGAAGCCACCTAATATGTAATGCCTAGTCCATAGATGCAGGCTGTGTGGCTTTGCAGGCTCTGATCTAACAAAATTCACATCATTTTGCAAGACTCATTCAAGGCCTCAGCTTGAAGAAACTTTCCTTGGTAGGTGGATATTTTTTCTCTTGTGGTTTGGAATGAAAGACATTCAGCTCCATCTGGTTATGGTCATTCTTTTCATCTCATCTGGACAGCTTTTACAGCCCAGGACAATGTGGTAGTTACTTTTTACATTTTAGTACTACGAATACATAAGCGCCTGAGGATCTCTTTCTTGCAACTTTTTTCCCTTTCCATGAACATCTGTACCTGCATACTCAGTAATGACACTGTGTTTCCACAGCCAGAATACAAACACATTCCAAAAAACATAACTGAAAACACTGGAAAAATCTTTTCTGAGCAAAGCTGTAATTTATGTAAATGAAATTTAAGAAGTAATTTTCCCTTTCCTTACTGATTAGTGTTTTTCTCTTGAAGCCTTCTAGCTTTGGGGCCTACATTCTGGTGTCAACATTCTGGGCTCTGAAAAGAGCTGAATGGTTTCAGAGCTTCAGTCAGGAAAAAAAACAAACCCAAATGTCAACCCCACGCTTATTAAAACAATAAAATCAATGATAATGCAGAAATAAAGTGTTTACAGATTGTTTGCTGTATTATATTACTAATCTTAAACATAAGCTTTTAATGAAAAAATGCCACATTAATAGGGCATCAGGAACCACTGAGGGATCAAAATGATGCAAGCGCTCCTGACACAGTCAAATCTTCCTTTAGAAAAACATCCAGATTTCCCCAGTAGCTTAAATCTTGCAACCCTTCCCTTCACAACCCATCACAGCTTCCATAATAAGTATATACAACTAGCCACATAGCCACAGCAGTGGAGAGACTGTGAAAGCTGAAAGAAGAATGCAGTCTGTTGGGTGGGTTAAGTAGATGTCATGAAAACCTCACACAAAGGCTGCCATAATGCCATAAATGATTTGTTCTATGAACAACAAATTAGAGAATACACAAAAGGGAAGCAATTCTTGAGTTTATCCTGAGATATATGTGGCTTGGTCTAATAAGTAATTATTAAATGACACTAGAATCTTTATTAATGGAAATTTATTAGGAATAGCCGAAATATATGGAGACATATGACAACAGAGGCTTTGAATAAACATTCTAGCAAGCCAAATAACCTTGACAGGAACAAAATAATAACATCAAAGTTAAACATCAGAGTAAAAGAGGCTAATACGACAGTCATCCCACCGAAATGGAAGCCATGTCCAACCAGAATAAAAAGAAATTAGCTCTGGCAAGTTAGGTCTAAAACCATAGCAAAGAAAAAAAGTATTTAAAAGAAGAAAAGCATGGACACTAGTAACAAAACTTTCTGTCTTCATTTTCCTTTGATCTACATGCTGGCTGGTGAGTTTTCATTTTCTAATAGATTTTAAGGTGCCTTGAGAACAGACAAAAGCATAATATGAAACAAATATAGAATTTGCATTGTTGTTCTCTCTGTAATGAAACTTTCATAGGATACAAAAAAATTCAGATTAGTTCAAAACTATCCTGACTGAAAGTACTGCAAGAGGAGTTGACAATATTAGACATTAAATGACAGGTGAAAACCAGAGTCAATACCTGCAAAGAAATACACACAAACAAACCCAGATTTAATTGTGTCTACAAAATGATGGGTTCTAAATTTGCTGTGACCATTTGACAGGTCTTCATCTACCCACAGCTATTGGACTATTGTATATAATCCTCTGAAAATATCAACTCGAGAGTGAGGTCCAGTCAAAAAGTCAAATAGACTAGGACAAAAATACTACTGAAGGACTAAGGAACATAGCAGTAAACAGCTCTGTGCACTTCATTAATTGTCAGTGCACACTCTCCTGAAATGCATGTGCAGTTCTGGTTCCCCTGTATCAAAAAGGACACAGTAAAATGTAGAAGTGCAACAAAAATTATCGAAGGTAACCAACAGTTTCTGTACGAGGAAGGACTTTTCTCTTTGGAAAAGAGAAAACTAACAGGGAGTGTTATACAGAATCATAGGAAAATTCAGTTTGGAGGGGACCTCAGGAGGTTTCTAGTCCAGCTACCTATTCAAATAGGGTGACCTCTGCGGTTTATCCAGTTAGATCTTGAAAAACCTCAAAAGATGGAAACTGCACAACCTCTCTGGACAGCCTCTTACACTGCTCCACTGTCCTCATGGTATAAAAGCTTTGCCTTATATCCTATCTGACAATTCCTTGTTTCAACATACATCCACTGTCTCTTGTCCTCCCATTGTGAAGAGCCTGGCTCTATCTGCTTGAGGACCTCCTCTTAGGTACTGCAAGGTTGCTATTTAGATCTACCTGAAACCTTTTCTTCAGTCTTGGGTCAGTAAAACATTCATGGAATCATAGAATCATAGAATGTTTAGAGTTGGATGTGACCTTAAAAATCATCTAGTTCCAACCCCCCGGACACAGGCAGGGACACCTTCCAGTAGACCAGGTTGCTCAAAGCCCCATTCAACCTGGCCTTGAACACTTCCAGGGATGGGGCATCCACAATTTCTCTGAGCAACCTGTTCCAGTGTCTCACCAACCTGAGGGTAAAGAATTTCTTCCTAATATCTAATCTAAATCTACCCTCTTTCAGTTTAAAACTACTACACCTCATCCTATCACTGCACTCCCTGATAAAGCGTCCCTCCCCATCTTTCCTGTAGGTGCCCTTCAGATACTGGAAGGCTGCTGTAAGGTCTCCCTGGCACCTTCTCTTCTCCAGGCTGAACAACCCCAACTCTCTCAGCCTGTCTTCATAGGAGAGGTGTCATGGAGAAGACAGATAATGATTACTTAGTGTTTATCATAGCACAAAAGGCAGCAGACAAAATTTTTTAAAAAAAGCTTATAAAAAAAAGATTAAACACTTTTTTTTTTTCCTAGAAAATTTATAGTTCTAGATGATGTATAATTGCAGACAATTTCAGACTTTGCAGAATTAATTGCCGTATGATTTTGTCTCCTCGAAACAGGCTTTTGAACCCACAATTCGTGAAGAAAGTCTATGTGAGTTTTGAACACATCTATGTAATGTCTATGCAACATTTATCTTAGGAAATACCTTTTTCAAAGACTATTAGAATCTGGGAAGGTTTCAAGAGGAAGTATCACCCTAAACTTTTCCCATCCTTTTATACTTTCCCAAATTATCTGCTATTTGTCATTGTTAAAAACAGGGTGGTAGTCTAACTCTGAACAGCAGGTCTCATCACACTTGGTGCCTTTGCGCATAACAGTCAGAGCTGGCAGACTAGAAAAATTGGCATAGGCTCACGGGCTGGGTTCATGCTCTGCTCTACACTGAGTCCCTGTCGGTTATTCACTCTTCCTTTTACTGCAGCAGCTTCTGGCTAGTGCTGGATTTTCCCTCAAATATACACCCTTGACCAGCTTAATGGAAAAATGGTAAACAACAACAGCTTGACTGTGTAAATAGAGAAGTGAATGTTTAAAGAACACATCACTGCATCAGATCAACCGCAATGAAAATGTAGGGGTGAGCAGGAAATCAACTCCTTTTATGAGCTTTTGTTGTCGTCATGGATGCAGGGAAATACTCAAGTGTGCAAAGATACAGTGCTGCTCTGAAAGACATTATTTTTCCATATATAGTTGTATTTGTTCGTTTGTCCTTAAGCCACCCACAGGAGCTTTTCAAAACAGAGATCTGTTTCCATTCATGTTTCAGTGTTGTCTGCAGACAGCAATGGAGCTACACTTCATGACAGGCAAACTTCAAAAGGCTTGGAGGTTCAAAGCTTGTATGGGCTTATCTGAATTTCTCAGGTCTGCAAATCTCATGGTATCAGC
This sequence comes from Ibidorhyncha struthersii, assembly GCA_013398815.1. Lineage (NCBI taxonomy): Eukaryota > Metazoa > Chordata > Aves > Charadriiformes > Charadriidae > Ibidorhyncha > Ibidorhyncha struthersii. The sequence goes on from VZSZ01002194.1 coordinate 126,344, forward strand.
CTACAGCTTGGTACTTCAAGCACTTCCTGGTGAAATCCCAGATGGAAACAGAGACATAGTTTGTCTTCAGAGGGCCCAGGCCAAGATATGCATTCAAGCTCCTGATATGTTTAAGAGGGGGTTGGAGACGCAGTGCATGTTGGCAAAACCTGAAGCCAGACACGGAGGCTTTTTTGATTCTTCATGAGGATCCCACAATAGAAAAAACATAGAAACTCAATTTCCACATATCAAAAAAGAGACATTTTATGTTTTTTTTTATGATTCTAACCCACTCAAAAAATTCAGCATTTTGCACAGATAGTATTTGCAGTATTGTTTTTTTTTTACACAAAGAACAATGAAATCAACAGAAATTTCACAAAACTGAATGTACTGTATCTCCCTCATCAGTGTCCAGTATTCTGGTCTTTCCTTGTGTCATGAGCTGCATTTTGCCAAAGATATTTCTGCTTTATATCTGTCTGTTCATATCATGCTCAACTATTCCGCAGTTGTTCTCCTGTATGTGCATACCTGTAACCTCCGAAACAACGCAGCATTACAGTAATGACCTGTTGAAATGCCACTACTTTAGCTTCTGGGTACCTCTCAAGAGCAGTATGAAATTTGCAGAAAGGAAAAACCAGTGAGGGTGATTATTTTGTCGAACGTAATCATTTCCATACTGACAGCTCAGCAATGAAATGTGCCTGTCTTAATAAAGTGTTTTACTTAAAGCCTTCTGTTTGCTGAATAGCAGCATAGAAAGTTTGCCTAGTTGATGTTAATTTCTGGCTTGTCTGTTTTATAATTTCAGCTTGCATAAATAACTTGCTGTGGCAACTAAGAAGATCATTTATATACAAACTATCGCTAATTGAAAATTAATAGCAACATGTCATCTAACATATCAGCTCCTTTAAGCAGACCTGATATTATAAATGACACATAGCATTTGGATGAAGCTAGTCTCAAACTTCATGATCCTCCCTTTTACTCCAGATTTTGAGAGTGGTAGAGCTGCACTTAAAGCAAGCCTTGGCCAGTTCAGCAACAGAATAGGTATTTCAGAGTCTGTAATTCCCACAGCATGGTTGTTTTGTACCTCTTTCATGTCACTTTGACTGTTAGAGATTATGTTACAGATTTTATTAGTCATTAAAAAAATTTTGCTGTGATGTAGATAAAATAGATGCTTTTCTACTCAGTAACAATTTTTCCTAATTTTTTTCTGTAGATGCAATTCTGTTGTCACTAATCATAGTTCTAGCTGAAACTATATTACCTGTCAAGCAATAAGTGCAACAGGAATTTCTCCCTGGTATCACATTTCCACCTACTTAGTGGGCATCTGGTGGCAAAATATGAATTAAGCATAACATAGGAACATTTCTGTGGAGGCAAGGTGAAGAGGTAACTAATCTGAAAGAGAGGACTAGCATTTGGGTATACGGAGAAAGGCAGACCTTTGGAGTACTTAGGTACAAGCAATTTACTAAAATAACTTCACTAAGACATTCTTGAAAGAAAATTTACATATATACTGGCAGTAAAAATGATGTTAGCTCTTTTGTTAATAGTAAAAGGTAAGTTACCAATAATTAGAAAAATCAGAATTATGCAAGTAGACATCATTGAGCCAGCCTTTCTTAACAAGCCAAGCATGTTCAGGTGATTCAGCATGCTCTTCATACTTCCAGAAGTATGGGGTTTAATTTCACAGACTTATTTGGAGCCATCTTATGCTATGACTATTTGCTATTACCAGCAAATAAAGTGACAGAAAGCAGGACAGATTCAGTACAGATTTCATCTTAAACTCAGGGACCACAGAACAGAATGCATTAATCTAGCTCATTTTCCAAAAACTGTACATAATATGCAGTTCATCTGAATCTCAGTGAAACATGATTTTGAGAGTTTGCCAGCTTCAGAATGTTCCTGGGAATAGTTTATCGCTGGTGTTCTCCATTTCCTTTCTTGATCCTCTCCTTGAGAGTCAGCCAAACAAATGTGGATAAATACATCTGATAGTTTCTAAAATGTCTCAGCAACTAATCAGAAATAACTGGACCAGCTCTTGCAGAAATAAAACCCAGTGTCTGACTTTTAATGTGTGGTTCTCAAACACAGAACTTTAATAAACAGGCCAAGGGATTGTTTTTGTAGTTCATTTAGAGTACTTCTGTTGTACAACCTTAGAATGCCTTTTATTCTGAAGAGTAGTGGAAATAGTAGGGAAAAAATGTTGAAGAAAATAACCCAGTTCATACTCAATGCCTTAATAAATCCCAGATTTTGACTATGCAGATGATGAAGCAGAAAGAATTCTTTCTCTTCATTAAAAATTACATTAAAAATCCAAATACAGGTTGTATTCTGTTCTTCACTGTGACTATCATCATTCTTACCCATGTGAGCATCATTCCCTAGCTGGCAGGAACTTTTAAACACAAACGTACTTTTGTGAGTAGCACTGACTATCCTGGAAAGTAAAGTGTGTTTTTTCTCCATTAAACGGTTACAACAGCAATGGAGGCACCAACAGTCAGTGTGCTTCTACCCTCAGGACCACCAAGAACAGAGAGAGAAATAAAAGGCTTTTTCTGAAGTTGTTATCTGTCTATTAAACTGTGATAGGACTGAACTTTCTGACTCCCCCTGAAGTGAACGGCCTGCACTAAAGACTTCTTTGATTAAAATCACTGGCATTATATTAAAATGTTGCTACCTCAGAGTCCTTTCTTTTCATCACACTTTCAGTTACTAGAGTCTTTCCTCATTGGATAAAGGCACATACCCTTCAGGGGTGTTCCTTCAGGGATCCTCCCCTTGTTGCACTTGTTGTCTAGAGACGAGAGAGGAGGAAAGAGTCCTTTTCGTGCTCCCCCTAAAAAAAAGTCTCAACGTGAACTCCATCTTTTTTTCTATAATTTACATGTAAATAATATAAAACTGTAGTAGATTCATTATCCCTTTGTCCTTCATCTGCCTGGAAGTCATCTCACAGAAGAACTTATGACTGTATTGCCAATTAAATTATCCTTCTTAGTAGTAAAAGCCTGTGATTTGGTCCTAGCAATCTCAAGTGCTGCTTGCAACCCCCTTAGAGTGAAGGACTCCTAGAGAAATTGTGCAAGTTTGCATTTCTATGGCTTTTAGCTGGATGAGGTAAATTCTGCCCAGCAGTAACTCCCTACCTAGGTGAGAGGCGGTCAAGTGTGCAGTCAATGATCCTTTATGATCTTGTGGCTAGTGCTGGTGGCTAATATAGCTGGTGGTAAAAACATGCAATATTCTTGTTTTTTTCTTGTTCTGCTCCACTGTCAAAAGCCCTTGTCCACTACCCCCCCCGCCCCTGCCCTCCAGGTTATGTCATTTAACAATAAAACAGCCAGATATTTTCAAGTTTTCCTTCTTGGACAGAAACATGTTTATTAAAGCATATAAGGAATTCAACATGCTTTTCAAATACTCACATAACAAAAAAACTCAACACACCCCCCCCCCAAACCTCACTGCATGCCTCTGTGGATTTCCTTGTGGTTACATTACACTCAGAGCCCTAGTGGAATTGTGGGCACTATGATAAAATGGAAATTTACGGAAAATGACAACAAAATGTTGGGTACAACCTGCCCTCTTGGAAACTTCTGTAATGTGATTTCTAAATATTTCATTACCCGAAGTCATTTACAGAGTTTTCCATGGGATCTAATATAGGTCAGAGCAGAAGGGCTTGTACATCAGTAATATTAATGCTGACTGTCTAGTTTTCCTTTCAATATGTGCTTTTAGTATACGTGTCAATTAGATTAAGTCTTTTCCGTTTGGGCTTGACTAGAACAAGTGACATGAAAAAGTGAGTTGCAGATGCTTAATCTGAATAGACAGTAAAATAAAAGGAAAATAGAGCTAATCCCAGGCATGGCAATATATCATATTACATATTGCCTTGACTGTCCAGTCAAGCCATAAAACATGAACAAGATTCCACTGACTTCCATTGCCCAGACTAATTTTACCCTCAACTATATTTAGAGGTTATTTGATTTTTTGATGCAGAAGTTGAATGCATGTATGGAAAACAATGTCTCTCACAAGCGGTGTTGCAAGCTTTCAAGGTTTTATGTCAAGTTGCATAATATTTCACTATTTACCTGAAGTCCTTTTTCCGAGTTTCTTGGGGTCCTAGAAGAATCTTGTCTGTTTTTTTTAATGAAGATTTCAGTCCATAATATTTGCACAGAAAACTTCAAAATGTGGCCTGTTCTTACTAAAAACAAAACCTCACCCCCCGCCCAATCCTAAAAATAAAAATATTTTTAGAAATACAGTGTGCATTTCTTAAAAAAGATATTATTATTAAATCAAATTAAAACCAGACATTTTTAGCATTTGAGTTTGGCAATGTTGCAAATATCTCAATAGTAAAGTCAATATTTTTATCTAAACTTGATCCCTTATTACATCATTCCATTGGCTTTGTGCTATATAATATGCAGGTCTCATGCAGTGTCAGTTAGTTTATATCCATTAACTATGTGTTTATTACATATTCACTACCATGATATCATTCTGGATACCAATGCATCCAGTGGAGGTTGCCATACTTCTGGCAACCTTGCTCAATTTTTCTGGTTCCTGTGCATTTCACTTCATAAAAACATTTGTATCAATAGACCGAATTAAACTCTGGTCTATAAGCAAACGCAGTCATTTTAGAATCAACAGAACAGTGGAATAGGACCCATTTGCACCAAGGTTTAATTTGTTCTGATGTGTTAATTCTACAGTGAAAGCAATGTTAATGATACTAACTAGGAGTACCACAACCTTCTAAACTGCTTTAGTAACATTCATTACAGGAATTAAAAATTAAGTTAATGTAATTTGAGATATATAATCTGCAATTGAAAATAGTATTTCACCACTTAGAAATATACTTCATCTCATACTGTTTCTTGGAATGGAGAATCTGAAATGTTAAACTTTTTTTTCTGTAATAAAAGTGATTGCAGTGGAGATATGATCTTCATTACAATCACTGCTGCAGGGGTTCATGAAACAATTCAAAAAGTATTCATACGCAAAGGCAGTAAAAAATAAATGTTATGATAAAGATTGTACTTACCTCAGATGGAAAATGTTTAAGTCATCTAAAGACAAAGCCAGAGTACATTGCCATTTGAAGTAAATAATAGTAACTTCGAAATAAACATTTTACCTTGTCAAATAGCCACAAGGGTGAGGAGACTAATACTACTGCTTAGTGTTGTAGGCAACACATTCACTACAGTAAAAAAATCCTTTTTACAAGAAAAGTAAATATCACAAATAATCTCCTATAATTTACTTGGTTTTATCTCTTGCTCTCTATGAGTGCTTAAGGCTGATTTTTAGCCTATCTCCTTTCATGAGCTTCTAGACTCTTTATTTGCCTTACTGTAATAGAATCCTTCAAGATGAGAATCATAGATTATCCCCTCTTCTCTTGTCAGCTCTTCATCTTGTTACTTTATCATAGTTTCAGCTACTGCTTTTGCTGCTACTTTATACGTCACTCTCTGCATTATCCTTAATCCCATGTTTTTGGTCGTCTTGCAAAGATAGCACTGTCACCTCAGAAAGCTTGTTTTGCTCCTGTTTTCTGTCTACCACTTCCCATTTCTGCACCAAATACCGATGCTGTTATCCACCTTGTTTTCAAAACTCACTCCCTCATTATCAGTTTAATGCTTTCTCACTTTTATCCCTCACACTCTCAACACTTTCCAGGGCTCCTGATGCTGCATTGTGTCAAAATGCTTACTGCTGTGCCCCCTCCTCTACTCCCTAATGCATTTTTTAAATGGCTGACAAAGATTATTTATTTGTTTTCCTTCTTTCTCCCTATCTCCCTTGATTCTTTGCAGCTTTTGAGGCATGTCTCCTTGTCTGTATTCTTCCCCTTCCCCTTTACTCATTGGGTGTTCCTAAGTGGAATAAGACCTTTACAAACTTTATCTCCTGGAGCCCATTGTGCCATATAATTCACTGCTCTCACGGTAGTACCTAACCTACTCCAAAGTTACTTTTCTCAGGAATTTTTCTTCCAACCTTATAATTACCTTATCTCTATCTATTACAGTTATTCAATTAGTATCTTCTAATACTTTATTCTCTGAACAATTAGACATATCTTCATTTCAAATTGAGGGGCCAAGTTGTGATTGACTGTAAAAATTGTAAGGCAATTGCTACTGCCTTTCATGATCACGTAAGTGAAGAATCATCTCTAGTTCTAATACTTGTGGCCACTGCTTAAAAAATATCTAGTATGCACTAATCTCTTGGCAGTTAAATTATGTTGTTAGCAGTCAAAAAAAATGTTGTAAGATTGGTCGAAGTGAATGACCTTTTTTAAATTTGGTTTTATCTGTCCATGTCTAATAACACAGACAACATACAATGCATACATTGAAAAATTAGCTGATTTTTTAAGTGAAAATACTGCCATACTATATCTCAAAGACAAAATGCCATATTAATATAGAGAATGTTGAACAGATGTGAACAATTTCTCAATGTAATTTTTAATTCCTCACATAGGAATTGACTGTTGCTAATGCTTGGCAATATTATGCTGCCTCACAGTGTTTTGTCACAATGCAACATAGACCACAATTTGGCACTATATTCCAGCGGTTTGCAGTTCTACATTTATCATCAAGGTTGTGTTTTGCTGTTGCTTCAGGTTTGCCTGTCTCATTCCATGCTGCTCCGTGTCCATGAGGAGTATTCAGAAGTGAATAGGTTTGCCTCAGCAGTGGAATGAAAACTCACTTTTTAATGACATTCCATCATGCTCCAACTTGGCTTTGTTTGAGAATATTTGAGACTTCAAGATGCATGTTGAAGTGACACATGGGACATAATTTCAGCTGCAAACAGCAAGTAAAATACAAGAAAGGTTGCCTGACTGTTGTTTAGAAGTTTACAGAAATAATAGTTTGGTAATAGGGAATATCTATTATACAACTAGCAAACTTAAGTGACATGATCCTATTTTGTAGACATGGACAAACTATAGCTGTGCAACAACTTCCCACGTGTTGTAAAGTCACTGCCCTGTCAAGTCAGCATCAGTCTTTATAAAAGTATTTGTGGACTATAATAAAGCAAGGGACAGAAAAGAATCAGCCGTGACAGATATTCTATTGCAGGGTCGGTCTGTCTTCAGTCAAGAAAAATAACAATGCAAAATAGACACAGAATCACAGTGCCGAAGCTGCAAGAAACTGCTCAGATACAAGGAATGCATAGCTCACTGTCATGCTACAGAATTCAAGCATATTGTTAAAACTCCTTCAATTTGGATAAATCCGTATAACCATGTCAGTTAATTCATTGGATACTGAAGTACTAGTTAGTTTGAACAGCACTCATCTTTCTTTGTAAATAAAATACAAACAGTAAATCTTTGAGACACTTATCAGCTAGAGAACTAGGAAAGCCACTCACTTTATCTGACTCAGACGAATTTGAACTTTGAAAAGCCCAGAACACATAAGAACTACCTGGCCTATTGCATTTGAGAGCCACTCTTGCTCCTCAGAACTAATGGAGTAGAGAAAAGAATATCTAAATGATAATTGACACTTAGCAAGGCTTCCTTCAAAACCACAGGGAGCTACAAACCACCCTATTCACCCAGCAGAAGCATTCCACACTGAGATTTATCCACCTACACAGCCATCGCACAGCTTTTAGCCTTCCTTAATATTGAAGGGAAAATGCTAAAAGATACTTTCTCAACTTCAGTAGCTTGGATTTCTCACAGTCAAACCCAAGACAAGATACAGGCCTGCTGGAATACACAGGCAACTTTTTTCTTGGCTTTGAACAAAAAAGACTTTGTAGGCTGATGCTATAAGATATCCTTGCAGGCTTTTTTCCAGCAAGTTTGCCATACTGTTGTCACACATGTTAAATCTTATCAGCAAAATGGATTTTCACTCATCTGGATCAGCTCATTTAGTAGCAGTCAAAGCCTGTCTCCCATCAACTTACCCAGCATTTCTTGCTCCCCAAACTGTCGGGCAGCCCAGCAGACTCCCTAGGATCACATTCTCAAGCACGCCTACTTTCCATAGCACATTTTGACTTCTGGAGTGTTCTTCCATAGCCTGCTCTGCTTACTGCTTTCCCTGTACCATCGACTGCTGGGTTCTGCTAACATGTTTTCAATAACAGCACAGTATTCCATATTCTGGAATAGAAATACCACAACAATACAATGCAAGTCAAAATCAAACGGTTCGTCAAGAGGCAATTTTGAGTTAAAAGGAGAGGCTTACTGGTCTTTTCCTCTCAGACTACTTGGGTGGCATCTTCCAGAGCCAAGGAGGCAGCCTGCTTCCCATTCAGGTAAAGAAATTCTCCTGCCTGCTTGAAAATGAAGAGTTTCTTTGCAGCCTGAGCACCCAAGTGCATGACAGGATTATGACATATGCAGCCACCCACATTGTCACAGAGTGGTTTTGTTTTAAAAAAAAACACAAATGCTAGGATGAATTTTAAGGTGGAGAATGCTCTTGAAGCACTGCGCTTAAGTGGAAATGCACAGGGGGTACTTCACACACAGAGGTATATCCCAGAAAAAAAAAGCGACAAAATAAGGGCAGATTTTTTTTTTTCTGTCCTGTATAGTACAAATACTTCCAAAACAAATAACCAATAATTAATCCTCTCCACTCAGCTTCTGAATGTGCTGTTGAGCAGGGAGAAGAATATATAGTTAGGATCTCACAGTCTGCAAGAATTTACTGGGGGGGGGGGAGAGCATTAAGCCAGCAAGGTGGCCCATTTTCTTCTCACTGTCTTTTTGCAAACTGACCTGTCAGAGCTCCCCATCCTCGCTTCAACACTGCTCACAAATTGTGATGAAGTCACACTCACATCTACATCTACAGATTTCTCTCTGTTGCTTAAAATGTTTATAGGTTTGTTCTTGTCAAGACCTGAGTCGCCAGGAAAGCAGAGATGCACTTAGAACACTAGCTAGTCTTGCTCCAACACATAAACTTCTTCCTGGCCCGAAGAACCTGAGGTTGCCCCCTGGGCTCAGTGATGCAATTTCCCAACTATCTGTATTTTGAAATGAAAATATATTTGAGTCACAGTCTGGGAAAGGGCTGCTCTGTGTGCGAAAGTGTCATATAGTCAGGGCAGAAGGGAAGGTGGGAGAGTAAGAAAAACTTTCCCTTCTCCTCTCTCTTTTTTATCTGCTCCCAATTTGCACAGCACCTTCTCAGAGAATGGTGGAGGTCGCTGAAGACAGGGAAACAGAAAATCTACTTTCAGCCTGGTAAAGAAACAGAAGTGATGTTCTGGTCCTGGAGCACTTCAACTACTGAGTTCCTGTCATTCAGGAACAGGTATTATGCAGGCACCATTTCAAGCTGCCCTCAAAGTTAGTGGAACGATTGTCTTACTGAAATGATTAAATTGTAACCAACTATGTCACCTTTCCGTAAAGTTCTGTAAAAGGTAGTTATGTTTTGTGCAAGTTATATAGTTTGACAGCTTTAAAATCAAGTTAAAAATAGGAAGATCAGTAATACTTAAATTATGATTTTGTATAATGGAAAATAAGAAAAAAAATATTGCTTTATGTTAAGCTGAAGTATTAACATAGTTTCTTCGAAAATCAAAGACAGATTTTAAGAAGCGATTAATGCTGAAGCTCATTACTTAGAGAACAATTAATAATTTCCTTGCATCAAATGAAATATTTAAATAAATGGTTATGGGAAATCTTGACTAAACTGAAATGTTGCCATCTGGCTTTCATTCTCCGTATATTGCTTGTCATTAAAAATAAAAAATAAAAATTCTTATAAAGTAGAATAACGCAGTGATAAGCTACTGGTGTTTATGTTAATCTGCACTCACTCAGGAATGTACATACTTAAAACGCAGCATCTTCTCATAAGTGTTCAGGCGTCTATCTTCTTGGCACTTAAGGAACAATTTACTGTAACAGAGCGGAAAGAAAGCTGGGTTTTTTTCCATTTCAAAATTAAAAAAAAAAATCAGACCCTGTGGTGTCACTGGCTCTATAAAACAAACAGAAGTGTTTATACCATTAAATTGCCTCACGTCTTGGAACTTGTGAGCACAGAGAAAGGAGAGGGTTTAGACAGGAGAATGTCTCTGATAAGTTGTCACATATCCCATGATTTGTATAAAGAGAAGACAACTTTGCCATTCTGGGGATCACATACACACAATATAAACATGCACTCCCTCAATAAAGCACAGTGGTAAATATATCCAGAATTACTGCATTATCCATATTTAAGCCATCTGTTTATGTAGTGTCTTAAATACAGAGGGCAAGGCACAAAGCTATATTTTAGATCAACTATTTCCTTGTTTCATAGGATTCTGTTTTAAAGCTAAAGAAGCCCAACTTGGGCAGCTGTCCTGCTGTATTAGCTATGGTCATGGAGTGAGATCATCAGCTCATTTCAGCAGGAAAATGGCAATGCGAGATATCACCATGACTAACTGTACCTAGAGGACAGTAGCTATGTTTTAAAACACTGACTAAAACATGCCAAGGGGGAAGCGTTCCTCAGAAAATCCATGTTGGTAAGGTCATCGGACTGTGAGGTGAGACCTCACAGAGTGCTGCTGGGTCTGAAGTTTCTCTGAGGAAACTGCCCCATGTTTGCTCTGAGTTGCAACGTCATGTAAGTTTTTCTTGGAAAGCTTTTCTCCATGGGAGCAGCTCATTTTTCCCCATCATTTCACACAGCCCTTTCAGACCTCTCGTTCAGCTGTGAACAACAGCTGGTTGTTTCCTGGGATATATTCCAGCCGCTTTCTACCTCCCGAGTACAGCCCTGCTGACTCTACACACCTGATGCGGTCAGGTCCCAGAGCAGACGTGGTACTACAGCACAGGACAGTGTGCGTTTCCCACCAGCCCTCGTGCCCTGGCTGCTCCCAAGCACGTGGCTCCATGCTGTGAGCCACCTCAGCTGACACACGGGAGCATTTCAGTCACAGAGCCATCAGTAGGCAGTATCGCTTTGTCACATAAACCAACTCAGGGAGCCTCATACATTCAGTAAAAAAAACAAATTGAGATGTCTTATAAGCCACCAGGCTGAACTGGAAAGCAACTTGAAGGTGTAATATGTCGTGTTTTCCTGGCCACAGTTCCAGGGAGATATTAAATTCTTTGTGAAGAGAAAATCTTGACTTTGGAAGTGGTGTCAAACCTGCTGTCAAAGCTGTAGTCATTTCTGGGCACCACAAAGCAGGAACTTCTGGAGAGAAGAATATTAACTGGCACAGCTTGAGGTAAAGGGTGAAGAATCTACAGCTAGGGTCTGCAATACCTAAAATCCTCTGAGGACCAGGAAAAGAGGAAACCTTGTCACGCGCACATGCATGAACACATGCAGGCCTACCTTCAGAAATGAAATCTAACTGGCAACCTCCAGAAAGAAAGAAATTAGCTTCTGTGCACAAATTTGAGTTAGCTCCAGGTACAGGTGGCAGTGCATGCTTTCTGTGAGACAAGCGCAAAAGAGAGTTGAAATAAACTTGGGTTTGTCAGACTTAGCTTTGAATTCACTCTTCTGTCTCGGGACTTGTCCATTTTCCTTGTTTTACTGTACATAAAATGGCCATTTACATTTGTGTGTGTGTGTTTGTAGACTAAATGTGCTTCATTAAATTTATAGGTATAGTGTGCTTTTCAGTTTTTGTTCTTTATAGAGAGTCTGGTCATTAGAGGTAATAATAGTAAACGACTGCCTCCAAAATTGTGTTACAGGACGTTATTACAAAGCCTGCAACTGTTCTGTTATTTATAGCCTCTAATTTACTGCTTTTTGTCTAAGCAACCATCAACTAACTGTACTCTTAAATCTTGCTCTTTTGCTGAGATGTTTAGACTACCATTTTTATTGTTACATGCTTTTATTCTTCAATTCATTCCACACGGACTGTTTAGGTGATTTGTTTCCTGCCTATGTGCACTGACAGCCCAGACACTGAGAACTGGATTAGTACGAAATAACTCATGAGTTGGTCTTACGACTGAAAGTCCCATAAACGAGACTTTGATAGCACATATAATTAATGCTGCTACACAAAGGAGTAGTTTTACCTGTGATCTGAGACCCAGGACTAAATGTTCATACTGTCTGCCTAACTCGTCACAACAATTTTTACTTCCAGCTCTTTCTTATGCTGTCTTTGGACAAGAGTGCCGAATCTGGGAATCCTTACATAACTCTAGAACACACCATTTCCCAAAAGAAAATGAGCAAATACAACTGGAAGGCACAAAACTGAGCCACAAATTCTCCTTTCATCCTCAAATAGGCACACACATGAATAGAGCAATTCTGAGGCTATGAAAAAAGAGTAGATCACTGCTATCATTTCATTCTCTGAGTGCCTGTCTTAAAATTATAAATTATTATGTTTTTTTCAAAAGGAAACAAATAGTTTCCACTTCCAGTGAAGTGGCACCCTTAGTAATTTTCCATGCCGATACTGGTTGATTAAAAACAGACACAAATTATTCCTCCCATAGTCTGCAATAAAAGAAAAACAAACTTAGTAATAAAATATGAGGAAATCCTCCTATTTCACCTTAAATGTCAGCCAATGCTTTGTTCCCCTGTCATGATTTTAAAGGTCAATTATGGAAAAAATGTTCTGGAGAAATTGTAAGTACTGAGGTTTTTCTAACAAGAATATGATACCTGGAACTTGTAACATTCATGTTTACGAATTTCTGCTGAATTGCTCATTCACTAGTTAACTTCCAGCGTCAGCAATGGAAGCCTCGTTTAAGTGTAACCTAAAACCTATTTGTGGACTGAAAAATGTCAATACAAAGGTTAATTCCTTGCAGAAGCTTCTTTTAGAAGTGGAAATAAAAGTATTATAGCCTATAAGTTGAAATGAAACCTTTCTCTTATTTATAATTTGTATGCACCATTTTCCCACTAATTAATCCTTCAGATCACTTAGGAATGTCAATAAATAGTTTTTTGTTCACATTCAGTTCAACAACTTTCTCAATATAATTTCTTCCTTTTTGCATAGAATGAATCAAACTGCAGCATTGTTCTCGCTTACTGGGGCAGGAGTAAACTCAGCAAGCAGCTGTACCATAAAAGGCAAATTAGTAGATTTAGTAAATGACGTACTTCAGAGGTAGTTTTGCAAAAACACTTCAGAAGAACATAAACAGTCATGAGATGGATTGTCAGCACTAGAATGGGTCACTTGGGTGGAGTGGCACCAAACACCTAGAAAGAATCATGCTTATAAGTAGTGTTTGCTTCTTCCTTTCTTCATAGTTTCTGATTTTGTTTCTTAGCTATCCCTTTGGGAGTCTGAAAGAATGTCTAGTTAATTGTTTTTTGTTTGGTCAAGCCAGTCATCATCCAAGCATGCCCAGTCAAAATATAAGGTAGCTCAAAGTGGTACTTATTTGAGTAAATTTTTCAGAGGACCATTGAATGTAAAACAATAAATTATAAACAAAGATACGACACTTCATAACTTTGTGGACAAGCGCAGATAGAAGTCCAATTCACAAGAACAATTCCAATTATTGACAGGTGTACACAGGAAATTCACCTCTACTTTAGAAAGACTGGAAACAGGGTAAGACCAACAAGAGATTAGATAGGGGAAAGAATTATGGCAGCGCTGGGCTGTTCTACAGTGCACATCCTTTAATGACCTATATGTACTTATATTTCCTATGTGTTCTTCGTATATCCTAAATACAAAAAGAAGTGCACAACAGATTTGTTTATTTCAGGAAACATCCACACTGATGACATTGAAGATAAAATCAAATAAAGACATAATCAGCTATATCAGAAAAAGCCCAGACCTGATGTATCTTTCCACTAGAAACAAGAATTTTAAATATCTGTTTTCAAATACTTAAAAACTGTATTATGATGATAGTCTTTCTAATAGGATTTCCTGAAGAAAATTTGAGGAAAGAATTTACCACTGATGATCCTTAGGCCTGCAGAGATTAGTGTAGGTCTACATGTGTATCTACTTAATTGCTGTCATAATTATGAAGTAACTTGCCTGTAAGATTTTTTTTCCTAAATGCTGCTAGCTAGAGGCTGTTATACCCTGGCACATAAGGTTTCATACCCCTTTCAAAAATCTTAGCATTAAAAACATCTCATGTTGTAACTATGGGTAATATATTTCCCTAGATAAACAGCACTTCTTTATATTTATTTAATCCTGCTAAATTCGTGGTCTTTTTATTTTAAGAATATACACAGAAGCTCCTTTTAACCATTAATTATTTTATATGACTTTATTGGGTCTCCTCGTTTTTCAGTTAAATAGCACCAGTCAGAGTCCAAAGGTAAGATACACATTTAATAATGTAAAAACATTGTCCTAGAATATAAAAATCTTTAAATTTTCTTTCTTCTAAAATGAAACAAAACGAAAGAAAATTCATGATACCAACTGAGTTAGGTGTTAAATATACTGCTTTTCGTTATCATAAATAACGAGCATTAAAATCCCACCTGTAAGGACGCTATCATTTAACACTAAATCAAAAATCTGGAGACTGGAATACCACTGTCAAAAACTTCTACTCAGCACCTAAACTGATCTACTGCTGCTGTGCCATTCACCTTTTTTAAAGGCAAAAGTAAAATGAGTTGAGTTTGGATGGATACATAATTTGTTACTGATTAGAAGACATATTTTTCATGTATTCAGTATCTTGTCATTCAGATATGCTCTTTTTCAACAAGTCTTTGTTTGTTTCCGATTGTCAACAAAACAAATGTAATAGTCTTTTCTTATTCCCCAATGTAAAATAACATGAACTCACTCCAAAGAAAAGCAATCTAAATGGCTGGAGTCATCATTAGCTTTCTGCTGTATCTCATGAATGACATTGAGAAAAAAAACACTTTAACTGTAACATGAAGAATTCATATTCACAGTGAGTACACTATAACTAATTCAGGCAACTGGAAACTCTCAGAAAACAAGAACCACCTTACAGGGGAAGCTCTTATGGAAGAAAGAAACCTAGTTCCTCTACAGAGATGTTTCAGTAAAGGAAACAGGAAATACAGGTTTGATTTATTATACTGTATTATCTTCTTGAAGTCAGTACCATCTGAATTGTTTTATATAGTAAGCCTACATTCTCCCTGCATTTTTACTGAACCAATTAACTCACACTAAGCAAAGTAATCTTTCTTTTTCAATCATAGGCAGTAGAAGAATGAAATATGACTTAATTTCATATAAAGAAAAGTATTTAAAGCAAAAAATTTTGATCGATAGTTGCATGTAGCTCACACCATAGCTGAGTTTGGGTTTATTTTGGGAGTCACCATAAGCAAAGTGTCACTAGATTTTCATCAACTACGTATTGCCAACAAGCTTATCAAAGTGAGCAATTGCAAAAACATTTGGAATACTTCATGATTTATAGGAGCTCCAATATATTCAGGTCAACCCATCTTTCTGGGTATTTATTCTGTATTCTGTAGTAAGACTGGTATAATTTCCAGCAGTACATGGTGGGTAACTTTACCCTTTTTGTCTAGATATCTATTCTTTTCTAGCCCCAAGTAAATTCATAAAAATCATGCCTGTGGAGAATTTGGTCAGTCTCTAATAGCCACCATAGACCATGCGATGCAATTAAAACTTAATTGCATTTGTAATTTAAAAACAAATATAATTTTCATTGTAGTATTAGCAGTAGGCATTATCCAATTCACATATTTTCACTTGTTTAGAATCATGTCAGAACCAGGGTTTCTGTTCCTGCAGCCACAGAGTAGCTATATTTTGTATATTGACATCTTTTACATTCTGACATCTGTCCCAAAAATAAGAATTCTTTCCCTTCCTTCAATAACGGTTCTTAGTCAGCTGTAGAGCTATGGTGAGGATGGAAGTCCTCAATGACCTTTCATGGGCTTAGCCATGCTAGTAGGACTATCCTGATAAAAGTCATACACACACCGTGTCATAACTACCGCACTTGATTCCATTGGAAGTTGTACTGCATTATGTTGGTCTCTTCATCGACGTGAAAGCATTGCAGAAATTCTTTTTGTACATCTCGCTGAAATGTAAGTGACGGTATTAACTCATATCATCTGATGGAGAACGTTTGATTTCAAAGCTAAAACCAGAGACTGCTTTGCAGGAGCGTGCTGGTGTCTTACAAGTTAGACCACTCTCGGGAAGAGCTAACTGTGAGGACCATGGACAGATCTTACTCATTTTGTGTATTGCCGTGAGCTCCGAGTTAAAAAGCTGTTTATAGCTAACATGAGATGTGAGGTCCTTCTGTATGAAAAGGACGTAACCTGGGAACAAGAATGAGAGAATGATGCAACCTACCAGGATTCTGCATGTACACATAATTTAAAAAAAAACAAAACAAAACCAAAATGAATCAGAGGTCTTACCACTCTGTGGTTCCTTTGTTTCAGGCAAAATGAAGGACATTAGTGGTCCAACAAAACAAATATTCTTTCAGTTAACATCATCTTTGTTCAGATCCTATCTGCACAAGAAAGAAGTTGGTCATGATTAATTTTGCCAGTGATTTTTCTAACTGTATATCTCCCTAAATCTTCAACAGTGTTTTTTAACAGTTCTAACAAAGCCTCCATGGGAGTGGAAGAAGTGAGAGTAGCGTCTCCAAGCTGGCATTCACTTTGGAAAAAAGAATAGGATTTTTTTTCCAGGAAGGAAAATTGTACAAGTTCTTGAGAAAATTAAACAAGTTTTCCAAAAACTATGGATACTGAAAAATCGCAGAATTTCCCATAACTCTCCAAAAGATGCCTAGATTACCTCAGAATTACCTCAGCAAAATCTCTCAGAAAGCATTGCTGCAGGAGGCTGCATATGTACTGTGGAGGGGATATCTAAAAGGCAGATGTCACAATTTGGAAAAGGTCGAAGGAGATAAAACAACAGCACAGATATACTGAACAAAATTTATTAATTCCTGGTCCTTTCACTGAAGCAACTCCAGTGCCTCAGTAAAAGCAGACCTTTATTCTAGAAGAGACATAACTATAACATAAACAAATGACTGCAATCCCCTATTCATTGGGCCTCATACATCATAAGATTTTTGTTGTTTCTTCTTTAAGCAGATTGAAATACAGCTTTGGCATGTGTACATGGCTAATGCACCACATTCCCGTATGGTCCCAGATATCCCAACATATACTACTCTATTAATTATGGAGCACTCATTTTACACACAAATCCTGCACTAGAATGGTTGTAAAGAGAACTGGCAGAACTATCCTACTACAGTCTCCTTTTCTGCAAAATTACATCATCCAGCCTGACTGGTCTGGCTCCCATATAATTACAATTTTCACAGCTTGAGCCAGGAGAGCAAGGCGATGGCATTTTTAATGCTTGCAGTTTGCTGGTTTATGAGTTAAGGTAGGTGGCCAGGTGCTATTTTGTAGGCTCATCTGTCAGTCTAGTGCTGTATTTGCAATACCGTGAGACTAAATGAAAATGTTTTGAGCACTTCTTTATGCTGGAAATATAAATGTTTTCTTTTCTGGAAAAGGCTGCTGCCTAGTGTAACAGGAAGTGATCTAATATTTCATGTAATAGCCTTATTATTGCTAAAAGGTCTGAATTTAACTTAGGTAGTCAGCATCTCATGACATTCACTCCTTCATTAGTAGTATTTGACAGTGTGGTAGAAAAGAAGAGGAAGGGAATAATAACTCACTTCAATCACATCTCATTATGTTAAAAGACAAGTTGGCAATGGAGCAGCAAAGCTCTTTGAATGATGGGGTAAGGACTGAGGGGAGATTTGGCATGAAGATCTTCTGTTTTGAAGATCTAGGATCAAATGCCATTTTATTGCCACATAATCCCCGATTATATGATGACAGACAGCAAGATGGAGAGCTAAACCACATGCACCGTGCAGTGGACGAGTTAGAATCATATTCTTAACACTTGGAGATATAAAAATATACTAAACAGAAAAGAAAATTGGTAATCTTTCCATTATATAAGTCACACCTTCCAAAGGCACGCAAAGGCCAAATGCTAACCTCAGAAGTTATATGGTCACTTAGGTAGGAAGTAGGCTTCAGCTTAACAAAAATTATCTGGAAAAAGTAACCCCAATAAGAAAAAAAGTTAGTAAACACTTTGCTTTTGTCCTGCAAGTTCTCCTGTCTTTGAACTCAGGCTCCCACAAAAGCAGTGTGGGGTTTGTTGAGAGTTTTTTTCCCATGTAGAACAGGAAAGTGCCTCTTCCCCAGCTGGGGTCCCCTGTAGTCCAAAGAGACAGCTTCACTCCTGGTGGAGTCTCATCCATGTTCCCCAACTTCCAGCTACTCAGCAAGTGTCACTTTCAGGTTTCCCTTTCGAATGCTATGATATATAGGGCATTAGACAAACTGTGTCAAAGACTGGTCTTTTCTCCTCTTCTCCCAATTGTGTCTTGCAGACTTAACGAGATGTCAGCCTCCCAAGGGTAGGGCCCTGTCCTGGACAGTGACTGGATGGAATCACACGATGTGCAAGATTTAATGACATGGAAAATCAACCATGTTCTTAGGTTCATAGAAGCACTTCATGCAAGCTAGCTCTAAGTAGCTTCACAATGAGGAATCAAATCTTCTCCAGTGCTGTGCATTGTTCTTTGAAGGTAATTCATTTTGCCTTGAGATGATGCATGCTGCCCAGGCACCTAACACACACTCTCTGAACCACTTCACTGGGACCTGTTGCACTTCTTTTGGTGTTGGTATTCTTATGCTTGAGACACCAGCACATTTTGTTCAGATCTTGCCCAAATAAATGCCAAGCCACTTCCAGCAGAGGGCAATGAATAGTACACAAATGAACCAGCAAATGAGACATCTGTCACTGACAGGCTTAAGTGTGCTTACCTCTGTTTAGTCATGATTCCCTGCCCCATCCCAAGGAAAGTATCAAGTATATGTTTGAGGTCTATTATGAAATCAGGCAATATAACTGTCCACAATAACATCTCTTGTGCACTACTTAGTTGGCTGTGGTGCAGAATAGATTATTGGAACTTGGTAGAATTATGGGATACATAACCAGCTTTTGGACAAATATTTTTGTGTCGGAAGAAATACTAAGTATAGTATGCACATGCCTAAAGATAGAACAATAGTTCTCTTTAAAACACTTAAAGTCAACCTACTAAGTTTCTGATCAGATGCATGCAATTGGCCAAAATATACATGGACATCTCATAAAAATTCATAACACAACTCCAGCTGAAAATAAAAGTGAAAAATAGTTTAGGTAGAAAGCAAGTAAGTTGAGACAGCTGTTTAGATAAAATAACAAAGTTTCATTCTCTGTGAAGCATAGCCTCTGGTTTCTTTACGGTTTTCATGAGTGTGAGCAAAATTAACTACAGTTATCACCAGGTAACAGTCCTGTCTACGTAAAGTAGGCAAAATGTATTTTTTTTCAACAGCTCTGAAGTAAACAATATTGATACAAGTGTGGGCCTAGATTTTCCACCTCAAGAGTACCTCAAATTATATTTTTCTGCACAGGAAAACCTCCATCTTCTTCCTCGCTACATAATATATGCTTTAGGGAAAAATTTAGACAGGCTGAAACCTTTCAAATCACAGCACTTTGGATATTATGGAGAAATAGTCAGCTCAGAAGAAAATATCACATTTTTCCTTGTTATCAACCAATTGTACTTTCAGCTTTGACTGACAAAGCTTTGCATTGAATGTCTAGGCATTTTAAAGAATTCCACAAGTTTTCTCCAAATTAGATGACAGCAAAAGTAATCACACACAGTTCAGTCAGCTTTCTAAATCAGCCTGAAATGAAGGTGTGGTTGTCACATCTGAGAATCTGATTAACTCTTAAAACAGATGAATTGCAACATCCTTAAGGGATTTTTTTCCCTTGTTTAAGGGAACATTTTGAATTTATTGTTTTACTCAATATATACATTCGTCTCTATCTTGAAAAGAGATCAGCCCAGGAAAGACCATTAAGGAGGCAAGGCAGTACAGAGTTCTAAATCTTTTCAGTGTTATTGCGGTACCTACTCATAACCAAGCTGAAACTGCAGTATTTCTTGCACGCATATATGGACAGAGTTGATAAGTTCTACTTGTTATAGTGACTGGGGTTTGGCAAACCAAGCTAGATAATCTTTAAATGCAAAAGGCACAAAAAAATACCTAAGTGGCCACAGTCAGTCAAAGATTTCTGAGCTGGTCTTACAGATAACAAGCAAGTTATTTGGAGACATAATTACTCTTGGCATGTAGTATCAGTAGACACATCAAGATCTGCTAAGCTGCTTTATACATTATAGGACTTCATTGCCATATTATTGCCACATTTTTACTGGTGAAGACCTGGTGACCTGGCAATCAACAACAAAAAGCTAGACAGAAAGTAGGTATCATTTTCTGACAGACTCTAACCATGTAACCAGCAATAAATGGATCCCATATGGTCTTCATCAGCAGAAAATATGCCATTTGCTTTACTTGGCTGCATTTTGATGCTTTATTTTAGGTGGAGAGATATGAGGGATGTTGACAGCCTGACAAGAACTTCATGAGGTTCAAGAACAGTATAAGGATTGCCAGCAGATGGTTTTTCCCCTCTGTTCAGTACTTGAGAGACTACATTTGGAGTATTGTGTCCAGTTCTGAGCTCCTGATACAAGACTGGAGCAAGTCCAGAGGAAGGCTACCAGATAGTTAGACACCTGCACAATACACCATATAGGGAGAATCTTAAAAAGAGAAGGCTAAGGTCTTGCAGGTGTTCAGTGACCTAATGGGAAGCTGTCGAAAAAACAGAGCCAGACTCTCCTTCTAGGTGCACGGTGATAGGACAAAAGGCCACAGGCACAAGATGCAGCAACGAAAATCCTGATTTGGTATCAGGGAAAGAAGATTTAAACCATGAAAGTATCCCATGATTAGAACAGGGCTGCCAAGATGCCCAGAGAGACTGTGGAATCTCCAGCCTTGGAGATATCCAAGACTGAACAGGACATGACTGTCAGCAAACTGAAATAAGCTGGCCCTGTTCTGAGCTGAGGGTTTGGTCAAAAGACCTAAGAGGTGTCTTCCAGCCTTATGTATGCTAGGACTCTATGACATACTACTGGCTTCAGTCTGCCTGCTGTAATTCTGTAATGACTAAACTATATGCTTACAAGATTGAAGCAGCAGGGGGAGAATAGTTTAATCGAACAGGAGCCGAAGCAAACTGCAGAAGACCAGAAGTGGTTTGGTGAGCTTCATTGGTGACACTGGTGCTAGGAAAGACTAGCACCAAACACTTGCCAGCTGCAGGATCCACCAACTATTTTGCAAGCTTCTTCTAAAGCTCCATTTGAAATATTTATATGGTAGCACTGAATAACAAGTGAACCAAAACCTAAACCCTGATGTTTCATGTCACCTGACAGATGCTCGCTGAGTTTAGACATCAGCTATCAAGTAGTTCACTGCTGCACTTGCATCAAAGTAAACTTACTAATGCACAGCAACTCCTTTCAGAGAATTCCCCTCCCCTTCATGTGCACAAATTGCCCATGAGCTGCTTATAATTTTGAGGATTTTTTCTTCATTATTCAAAATTATTCATTCCAAAATTTCAGCAAACAAGCAGTGGTCTGTAGTTTGTGAATGAGCTGTTTGTTGCCAGTATGCAGCATGGACTTCATCCAAAGCCTATTGAAGTTGATGGAAAATCTCCCACAGACTTAAAATAGGCTTTGGATTGGCCTTGTTTGAGTGATAGTATTAGTTTTGATTGGAATTATAGGTCACATGGCATTTTTTCTCCAATATTCAGTGTTTCTGCCAACTTGCTGGACAATAAGAGCATTTGTCTGAATTTTGACACAAAGAAAATACAGAACAGCTATTAATACAGCCAGAATGAATTTGTTAAAAAAACTCAGCTATTCATGGAAAAGAAAATGGTAGTATCTGCCCAGACATAGTTCTTTTGGATTCACATGAAGGAGAGTTTCAAGTGATTAGGGAATTAATGTTTACAGAAAAGTGTACCCACAGTATTTTTGTGCTGAATACTTGTGCGTATGCTCCCTCCCTTACTGCTTAAAAAAATGTTTATGGACTAACATTGTGAATTAACATGGAGAGAGCTTATTTTGATAAGGTTCAAAAAAACTGGAGGATTTTTCCTTCCATTTTGGTCAATAAACAGAAGTCTTTCAGACTCTGTAGGTAAAAAGATTTAGTGTGTCTCTTCAGGTTACTAGATGTGAACATGATATTCAAATAAACTAGGTGGCTGGTAAACCTAAGGCACCCCAAATATACACTGCAATTTCTTAAATATGCAAATATCATATGCTTCTTTCTCTTCTAGCTCCTCACATGAAAAACCTGCTCCTAAGTAAATTACACAATAGATCATGTCTTTTTTCTGTTTACTGATGACCGAACAAACAGCTTAAGTCCAACTGCAAAACATCAAGCACTTTTACAAAAAAAAAAGAAAAAGAAATTAAGACCTCATGTCAACTAAAATATTGAATGTTTTGTTTATCAACTAAAATATTGAATGTTTTGTTTATACTGAAAAGCAATGCTTAAATAACTTACTGTAAAGCATACTACCTAATTTTCAATAGCTTGTCTGGGAAGACGTCACTTTCTTGAAGGGACCTTCAGAAAAATTCAAGGATTCAGATTGCTTGGGAACTGGGCTTCCTTATGAAAATTTTAGGCCCAAATTCTCAAAACCTGACACTTGAAGTTGGTGGTAGGCAAAAGTTATATGCCTGTTTCCTAAAGTATCATACTGAAATCCATCAATAACCTCTGATTGTGTTTAAAGGCTGCAGGCAGGAGAGGTTTTGACACAAAGATTCTTAAGTGCCCCAGCTTTTGCTTCAGTGAGTGCTTCAGCAATTTTCATCCTGGAGGGACAGAGCAGCTGGGTTTCTTTCTCCCATTAAATCTTGATTTGCTGTTGTTCCTCCTGTCTACCTACTGCAAAAGTTCCATTTAACTTATGTTTGTACAATTCAGAGCTGCCTACAAGCATGTATTCCTACCTCTTCTTTCACATGAACACTAGCAGCAAGCCAGTTCTGGGAAATGATCTGGCTGAAAACTTAAGCGGAGACTTACACAGTCACTCACATGAGGACCAGTTGAGGCATGAAAGAAGGGACAGCATGGATCTCTCAGCAAGACTCAGAGTGGGACACAGAGGAGGGTGAGACCACAGCATTGCCAGGTTAAACCAGCTTGTGCTGCTAAGGAAGTACAGGTAAGAATAGACAGCTGGGTTTTCATTGTATGATTATGAAGAAAAGATGGATGTGTACAAAAAAAAAGTAAAAGTAAAACTAGTCAGAAGAGGAGACAGTGGCTCCAGTGGCTCAAAGAGGTTCAGATCTGTAAGTCTCATTCAACAGAGCATGCTTGGCCAGCGGCTGCCATGGTAGGTGTGTGGATGAAGAGCCATTTTCTCATTGGGTGCTGAAAAAAAAGAACAAAAAGGACCATAGCTTTCTTTTCCTAGTGAAAGCCACCTATGAGGGAGAAGTGTTCAGTTCTGCATATGCCGGTAAGCTAGCCCGTACCTGGGAGTGTTCCCAGGCACTGGTGCTTGAGTGTCCACACTTGCACCGTCTGAGCATGCTCTGGGATGGTTTTGGCACTGGCCATTCTGGTCTCCTCCAGATAGATCCTGGACATGGTTTAGGAGTTAATGTGTGCAAGAAACAATTCCCACAAGGCGGTTTGGATGTGGCTACCCTGTTTTGGAAGTTAAGAGTGTTCAGTAGTATGAATATGGGCCATTCTTGTGCCATTTGGCTTCTGTGCCAGCGAACACTTCCAGGCACATCTAATTTCCTTGAATAGACACTGCTTGTGACCCTTATTTCTGTTCCATGAAATGTTTGTGCATTCTATTCAGTGGTTGTTTATTGGAAAATAAACATTAAGAAAGCCCTGAAGTGGGGATCAGAAATAAAGTCTTCTCAATATCAGTCAAGTGGCAAATCAAAAATCCAAATTTTCTCTCCTTGCAGACCCTGTGAAGTTTATATTTCTTTCTTTATAGTGACAGATATAGAAAAGAGCACCCAACTAAGCAGATAAAATATTTTTTAGGGAAATCTTGGTTTGATTTTGAGTTATCTGTCTGTAACTGGTTTCCAGTGAAGAGTCTTGCAAACCGTAATCAGTTGTAAAATCTGATTCAATATGTTTCTGATTCAATATTCATTGAATAAATTCAATGAATCAAGTTCAATAATTGATCTTTCTTCAAAAAGACAGGCTTGGAAAGGATCCTGGGAGTTGGGCAAGTGCCCTCCTTCAGCATGCCCCTGAGTCCTTCCACCTTCCAGCTGGAAACTAGAGTTGGCAGAACCAAAGAGTGGAGGCCGGAAACCAGGCGGAGCCAGGTGAGAAGGGAAGGTCCCACCACACTTTCAAGACAACTCTTTGTCTTCAGCTACTTGTATGCCCACCCTAAAAACATCCCCTGAGAGGAGATTCTCAGAGGATTCCATTTATCAGTGCAGCTGCCACGTGCCTAAACTTTAGATGTATGACATACAGCTGCACTGTACCAGTATTCCTCTACAGAGCTGACCTTGAATTTCTGGAGTGACTTCAGCCCAGTTAGCTATTCTGTCAGCTCCATGAATCTCCCAGCATGACCAGACAAATACACAATATATTCTATCCTTCCTAAATTAATAAAATAATATACATTTCTCAGGTTTTTAGAGTACCTTTTCATGCTTTACTGATATTTGTTAAAACCAAGGTCCTTTCAGGTATTTATTTATACAGCATCTCACCTACCAGATGTTCTCTGTTGAGTCACTAGGGACACATTCATCTTCATGTGCTTCTAAACTTCTCTTATGATTCATGTTGCATTTCAATCCAACCTGATTTTTTTTCTGAAATATAAACATTCCCTTAGGTGCCCCAGTTCATGTAATTTCAATACAACCGTATAAACTGCAATAAACCATGTGCTGCACAATTATAGAATAAATAGCCCATTTTAAAAGTGAACTTCCAAAAAAAAATTAAATTATATTTTAAAAAGATTTTCTACAAAAGCAAACATTTTCCAGGTTTGATAATTGGTCAATTTTTCATTAGCATTTTTCAAGGCATGAATTTTTCTATCTGCAGATTTTTTTTTTCAAAAGAAAGAGAGAGAGGAA